>CM064565.1:11444988-11625488 GCA_032716605.1 Paralithodes platypus | reverse complement strand
CTTGACCTCTATCTGCAGAGGGTTGGGGTGAAAAAAAAAAAAAAAAAAATGATGTATGTATGTATGTGTATGTGTAGTGCACTTGTACAGGACTGCTATATATATGTATATATATATTACTGTATATATACAGTATATATGTATGCATGTATGTGTATATAGATATATATATATATATATATATATCTATATATATAGATATATACGTTTGTAAGACCAGACTGCCTAGTAAGGACCTTGAGGGGTCTGTGTATCTATGTAGCTCTATTGTAGCTCTCTCTCTATCTCTGTCTCTCAACACCATTTCCACATTCGGCGACGATACAAAAATAGGAAATACAGTCCTGAACGAAGATGATGGAAATGCGTTGCAATCTGATTTAAACAAGATATCAGAGTGGTCGAAAAAAATGGCAGATGCCCTTCAATGTCGATAAATGTCAGGTGCTGCAGGTTGGTAGCAGAAATATGAAATACAAATACGAAATGAATGGCAAACAAATAAAACCGCAACGGTAGTAAAAGACCTAGGGGTACTAATATCTGAAAACCTAAAAACTTCCGACCAATGTATAGCAGCTGCAAATAAGGCAAACATAGCATTGGGCTTTATTAAACGAAAATTTACATATAAACATGAGAACGCAATAGTGCCACTGTTCAAAAGTATGGTGAGGCCCCACCTTGAATATGGTGTGCAGTTCTGGTCACCTTATCTGATCAGGGACATTGTAAGACTCGAGTCAGTACAGCGTAGAGCGACGAAGATGATACCCTCATTAAGAAATACATCATATGAAGAAAGACTTAAACGATTGAACCTGTTCTCATTAAAAAAGAGGAGGTTGAGGGGTCAGCTTATTGAGTGCTTTAAGATACTAAAAGGTTTCGACAAAGTCGATGCAACTGCACTATTCACATTAAACAATACTAATCAAACTCGCGGAAATGGAATGAAAATAAAAAAACAAAAAGGCAAACCTATATGTCACAAAGAGTTTCTTCACCTACAGTGTGGTGACAGAGTGGAATAAACTACCAGCGAGAGTGGCGGAGAGCGACACAATAAACGCTTTCAAGGGAAGGCTTGACCTCTATCTACAGAGGGCTGGGATGATATGAAAAAAAAAAAAAAAATGTATCTACAGTATAATGTACATGTATGTGTGTACACTGTACAGTATGTATACTGTATATATGTATGTAGTATGTATATATGTATGTGTGTGTATGTGTATATGTATATATATATATATATATATATATATATATATATATATATATATATTGTTACGTATCTTGATCCTCAAGTGGTTAACTTGATGACTCTAGATGCTCAGAGATATATATTAAGGTATCAGTCAGTGAAGGCAAAACAAAAGTAAAATCTAATAACATATAATTTCTGTTGTTGCTTCCTTTCCTTTTGGATCTTAGGACTTGTTCTCCTTTATTGACTGATACTCTTAATTATGAAAAATACTGAAACTAATTAAAGTCATGTAGTATTTATAAAGAATTATTATTTAACCGAAGCTTAGTAGGCTATGGTTATGAACCGAATTAAGTTATAGCTAAAGAAGGACTATTAATTTTATAAAAAGTCTTGAAAGATAAATATTAAAGTAAGAATATTTCTGTCTCTTCCCTCTTTGAAATGAATAGATAGTTTTCTTCTATGTCCGTTTATTTATATTTAATGTAATTATTCTTGGTTCTTGTCTTACGTTAATAGTATTATATTATTATCATCATCAGGAGTAATATCAAAGTCACATAAAAGTTAGATATATATTTAATAATTAGTTAAATGTATTTCTTAACCACGTAACATTGAGGTTTGATTATGAGTAAATAAAGTTACAGGATCGTTTCATAGATTCGATTCAGGTCTCACTCAAATAATATGAAAAGCAAAATATAATATTTTGAAGCAAAAGAATTTTCTTCAGCTTAGGAAATCACTAGAAGTAATATTATCACAGCCATGTTAGGTCTAAGGCGATATTACTAATACGAGACAATAGCATCACCGTACTAAGCACCATTAAGCAATGTAAGCTTAATTCAAAGAAAATGAAAGAACTCGTAAGTATTAATATAAAACAATAGTATTACTTTCATCATAACCCAATTACTTAAAGAGTTGCTTTAGTCCACAAGTTAGTCAACTAAAATAGTTAAGTACATAATAATAGCGTTAACGTTAATTCCCAATCAAATAGTTAAGTACATAAATAGTAGCGTTAACGTTAATTCGCAATCAAATAGTTAAACACATAATAGTAGCATTCACGTTAATTCCCAATTAAATCGTTAAACACATAATAGTAGTGTTCACGTTAATTCCCAATTAAATAGTTAAACACATTACACACATTAAACACATCACGTTAATTCCCAATCACATATCTCACTAACCAACATAACGTAAGTGTTTACACCGAACACACTTAACACACATTTATATAAACTGACTGACAGTCACAATCCCATTATAATACTTCACCCCGTCTTCCTCCAGCTGCAAGTTCACCTTCCCCAACTCCAAATGAGACTGATTTGAATGCCCACAACTCGGGTCTTATATACCAAACAATGATGGTGTAGGAACGAATCAGGAGGCGAGTGATGGTGCGCGCTCCAATCATAGCTCCTCGAATAACATAACAGGTGTGTCGTCCACTCACAGCTCTTGGCGTCGATCATACGTCATAGCATCGGTCATCGAGGTATGGGGCGAGCTGGTATGGGGCGAGAGGGTTTGCCCACTCGCTCGTTCGCTCGCTAGTCTGCTTCACCACTTGGGTAGTTTGGCTCCTTGAACTCTAATTCTAACTCTTAAATTAACATACAGGGCTCCGTATGTCAGACCTCCCCCCTAGAAAAGAGTTTAAGGAGTATAGTACATAATATTAAAAATAATACATAAATAGATTCACCACCAGATTGGCCACAGCAAGATTATAATGAGGATATAATAAGGATATCACCCAAAGTAGGCAACGTCTCCAGGTACCACATCAGAACATAGCCGGAACGTAGCTGGAGCGTTATTCGAAACTGCAAGGCATCTCACAGCTGAAGGCTTAAAAGCGCACTACAAAAGCATGATATTTACCTCGCTACAAGGGAGAGCTAATTGCCAAAATCCTCTCATTAAATTATACTTACTGCTGCATGAGGCCAAACTGGTAAATGCAATCTTTGATCCGTGGCAGTGGGTAGGTATCGTTCTTTGTGACAGCATTGACTTGCCTATAGCCCTACAAAACCAATGGCTCCCGTCTGGCTTCGGCACAAAGTATGACCGGACTACTCCACTGGCTGAAGGCCCTTGTGATCAGCTGGTTTGAAAAAATTAAGTCAAGCTCGACCTGCAGTATACTCCTGCGTTGTGGCGAGACACGGTAGGGGGATAGTTTAATGGGAGTTGCATCCCCTACGTCGATGTCGTGCACGGCCAAAGAAGTGAGCCTGGAGTATCACGGAAACACATTGGGAGACTGAGATAAAACAGAGATTAGTTGGTTCGCTTGATCAGAGGGAAGATGACATAGTTTAAATGGTAATTCCCTCAAAGCCACTGAATTATACTGAAAGTTGGATAGGCTACATGACAAGTCAAAGTCTGCATGGATACCTTCAGGCTCTGGAACAGTCTGTTGCGGGTCAGTAAGAGAACTGAAGACTTTGTCCGCACCAGGCTGCTCACAGGTCCTGACATTCACTGCCACAGTAGGAGAATCTGGAGGAGAGGAATCAGGGGACCTATGGTAGGGCTTCAACATATTTATATGGAATACTTGCGTGGGCTTTCTCCTGTCTGGGGTAGTTACTAGATAATCGGTAATGCTCACCCTCCGAATTATCTTATATGGGCCCCTGAACTTGGCAGATAAAGGTTGGCCAAAAACTAGCTCATTAGGGGAAAATACCAAGGGATTCAGTTGGAACCTCACGAGTAGCAAATAAAAGAAAAGGTACCCCCTTATCCCACTCAACTCCGGTCTCTGTACAATACTTACGTAACATTCCCTTTAATGTCTGATGATATCGTTCGAGAACCCCTTGACTCTCTGGGTGGTAGGTGCTAGACTTTACATGCTCGATACCCAACTCCTTCAGGGACTGCTGGAAAATGTTAGAGGTAAAATTAGTTCCTTGATCACTTTGCACCTCATGGGGGAAACCCATTCTGGTGAAAAATTTGAGCAGTTCCTTGATAACAGTTGGAGCAGAGGTAGTCCTTAAGGGTATAGCCTCTGGGTAGCGAGTTGCCATGTCCATGATAGTTAATAAATAAATGTTACCTTGGGAAGTCTTAGGCAATGGGCCTACAATGTCCACTACCACCCGAGTAAAAGGATTCTCGAAAACGGGCAAGGGCACCAGAGGATGTACAGGCACCTTCTGATTGGGTTTTCCTGTCATCTGGCAATTGTGACACACTCTACAACACTCCACTACATCTGCACGCATTCCTGGCCAGTAAAAGTGGGATCTGATTCTGTCTAGAGTTTTTCTCACACCTAGGTGTCCTGCCAATGGTATACAATGTGCCATTCCATGATATCTTTACGACAAGGTTTGGGGACTACTACTTGATGGACGTCCCAAGCCCCGTCATCGATTGATCTGGTGTGGCGGTCTCCATCTTCGCCACAATACTCCTCCTTTGAGGTAGAAAACATTCACCACCCTCCTTCTCACATTCCTCTTCACTCACGGACCTGGCAGCTAACTCCTTGCATTCACAATCATCTCTCTGTAGCTCTACCAGGCCACTAGGACAATTTGGAGGGGTTTCATGGTCATCGTTAGGGTCAAGATGAGCCATAAAGGTGTCAGATAAATCCACCTCAGTCACATCATCAGGCACAGTTGGAGCATCATTTCACACTCTCATCATCCCTTTCATCAACTCTTACATTCGGTATATTTCTGTCTGAGGGAACTGCTACTTGAGACATTGAACGTGTGTCAGCACACACAGGGAAAACAGTTGGCAACTCCTTGTCGAGCTCACCGGTTAGTGGCTCGTTAACAGGGGAAAGTGACAAAATGGGGTCTGGTCGGACCTTCTCACCTGCTACATCATTCCCCAAAAGGAGTGTTACCCCAGGCACAGGGATATCTTGGGACCTACACCAAAGCTATGGTGGCCACACCCTGTAGTTACCCACATTCAATTTCGCCTTTTACCAAGTATGCATAAAAATGGTCCTCAGCACTTCTCATTACAACTGGTTCGCCAGGTGGGCACTCAGTGTAACGGATTCACCATGAGGGTGCTAGTAGAACCTGTGTCTCTCAGAATTTTTACGTCATGCATGCAACCAATTAATCTCACGTTGCCAGATGAAATAAAGGGACGGTAAACGTCCTGCACTGATGGTGAAATTATTATTGGTTTAACCCTTGTGGGTTGCACCACACATGCTACTACACCCCTGTCTAGATGATTTACGTTAGCTGCTAGGTACTCCTTCTGTCGAGAGTCCTGCATTAAAGGAACTTTTGGTGCTAGGTACTCCTTCTGTCGGGAGTCCTGCATTAAAGGAACATTTGGTGCTAGGTACTCTTGTCGGGAGCCCTGCATTAAAGGCACACATGGAATTTGAGATACGGCGGCAACTGTCTGCCCCGATCTCTCGGTTTTTTCCTTGGCCCAGCACTGATAAGCTAGGTGGCCTCTCATGCCACAAAAAGTACATACTTTAGGGGATACGGGAAAGTTCCCTCTTGAGCATTACTATTAGTTTGGGGCCCACCTCTGTTACCATTGCCCTGAGTCGCATTTTTAGTTGGGGGAACAATTCTATTTTGGCTAGCTGGGGAAGACTGTTATAGGCTTGTGACTGGGTCTGTCAGATTTGTGATTGGGATACTTAAAATTAGAGCTAGAATTATCGTAGGGATTCTTTCCACGAAAATTTGTTGTTGAGCACGTATGTGTCAGGCCATGTCAGCAGCGTCAGCAAGACAATCTACCTTTTTCCCCTTTAAATGATAGGATACAGAAGAATCAATTTTCCATAGGAAATTTTCTAACAGGACCAACTCCTTCAGATCGTTGTAGCTTGTGACTTTCTTACTCTTGACCCAATGATTGAAAGTTTTAGTCATGGTCCTGGCAAATACCTTATGGGTTTCTTCTACTTTCTTCTGGTTTTTACGGAAAGATTGCCTGTAAGCCTCAGGCTGCAATTGATAGGTTTTTAGGATAGCTTCTTTGAGATTGTCATAATCCTGCCTAACTTCTGCTACTTCTGACAAATACGTGGCTCGAGCCTGCCCTGTCAAAACGGTTTGTAACATAAAAGGCCATTGATCTCTTGTCCACTTCATACCTCCAGCAACTTCCTCAAACAAAACAAAAGAAATCCTGCACATTATCCTCAGTGAAAGGTGGAATGACACTAGTCATAGTCAATCCCAGAGGGGGAGCAATACAGGAGCATTCGTATTGACATTTAGTTGAGCCGTTTGATATTGATATTGATAATGTTCGGTCTGTATTCTGGCTTCTTCGCGTATTTATTCTGGCTAGTTTATTTTTAGTTTGGCTAGTTCCAGTACCTGATCACCGGTCAAACCAGGTGGCAATTGTTCATCAAGTTGGCTAGGTTTACTAGGGATCCCACCAACTGCTCCGTCACCCTCCCCGACTTCTACAGGGAACAGGGGGGTTTTTATGGTCTGAGCCACCTCTACTTTAGGACATGTTTGAGACAGATATTTGGAGATGTGAGGCAAGCACTTTCAGTCAGATTTTGACAGACAGTCAATATCAGGGGATGTGGGTGTATGATTCTATGAAAACTCGAGCATCTTCGTTATTAATTAGTTGAGGCATGATTAATATTTGATTTTTAAGTAGGGAAACGTTAATGAAACTGAGTGAAACTGTATGAAACGAATCCTGGCAAGGTCGGCCACTCTTCTGTTACGTATCTTGATCCTCAAGTGGTTAACCTGATGAATCTAGATAGCACAGAGATATATAATAAGGTATCAGTCAGCTGGAAGGCAAAACAAAAGTAAAATCTAATAACATAAATTCCTGTTGTTGCTTCCTTTCCTTCTTGGATAATAGGACTTGGTATCCTTTATTGACTGATACTCTTTAATTATGAAAAATACTGAAACTAATTAAAGTCATGTAGTATTTATAAAGAATTATTATTTAACCGAAGCTTAGTAGGATTATGGTTATGAACCGAATAAGTTATATCTAAAGAAGGACTATTAATTTTATAAAAAGTCTTGAAAGATAAATATTAAAGTAAGAATATTTCTGTCTCTTACCATTTTTGAAATGAATAGATAGTTTTCTTCTATGTCCTTTTATTTATATTTAATGTAATTATTCTTGGTTCTTGTCTTACGTTAATAGTATTATATTATTATTATCATCATCAGGAGTAATATCAAAGTCACACAAAAAGTTAGATATATATTTAATAATTAGTTAAATGTATTTCTTAACCACGTAACATTGAGGTTTGATTATGAGTAAATAAAGTTACAGGATCGTTTCATAGATTCGATTCAGGTCTCACTCAAATAATATGAAAAGCAAAATATAATATTTTGAAGCAAAAGAATTTTCTTCAGCTTAGGAAATCACTAGAAGTAATATTATCACAGCCATGTTAGTCTAAGGCGATATTACTAATACGAGACAATAGCATCACCGTACTAAGCACCATTAAGCAATGTAAGCTTAATTCAAAGAAAATGAAAGAACTCGTAAGTATTAATATAAAACAATAGTATTACTTTCATCATAACCCAATTACTTAAAGAGTTGCTTTAGTCCACAAGTTAGTCAACTAAAATAGTTAAGTACATAATAATAGCGTTAACGTTAATTCCCAATCAAATAGTTAAGTACATAAATAGTAGCGTTAACGTTAATTCGCAATCAAATAGTTAAACACATAATAGTAGCATTCACGTTAATTCCCAATTAAATCGTTAAACACATAATAGTAGTGTTCACGTTAATTCCCAATTAAATAGTTAAACACATTACACACATTAAACACATCACGTTAATTCCCAATCACATATCTCACTAACCAACATAACGTAAGTGTTTACACCGAACACACTTAACACACATTTATATAATCTGACTGACAGTCACAATCCCATTATAATACTTCACCCCGTCTTCCTCCAGCTGCAAGTTCACCTTCCCCAACTCCAAATGAGACTGATTTGAATGCCCACAACTCGGGTCTTATATACCAAACAATGATGGTGTAGGAACGAATCAGGAGGCGAGTGATGGTGCGCGCTCCAATCATAGCTCCTCGAATCACATAACAGGTGTGTCGTCCACTCACAGCTCTTGGCGTCGATCATACGTCATAGCATCGGTCATCGAGGTATGGGGCGAGCTGGTATGGGGCGAGATGGTTTGCCCACTCGCTCGTTCGCTCGCTAGTCTGCTTCACCACTTGGGTAGTTTGGCTCCTTGAACTCTAATTCTAACTCTTAAATTAACATACAGGGCTCCGTATGTCAGAATATATATATATAGTTTGTAAGGCCAGACTGCCTAGTAAGGACCTTGAGGTCTGTGTGGTCTGTGTATCTATGTAATTGTCTCTCTCTCTCTCTCTCTCTCACTACGCCTAAGCTGTAAAATGTTCGTAAGGTACTTGGTCCATTTCATTTTTTTCTTATTGAGGAGCCTTAGTTCCCACACCCACACATGCACGCTCCAGCAGCTTACACATTTACTCACACTTTTGAGTGTTACATAGAGTTACATAGACACTGCTCAGTCTTGCTGTCCCTACTGCCTAGTCCGGACTTAATACTAACATAGTATTTGCTACAATGTGGAAGGTAAGGATAGCAACACAGAAGACTCTCTCCAACCCACCCCAAACCCCGGGAGAGAGAGAGAGAGAGAGAGAGAGAGAGAGAGAAACTTTGATTGTATACCTCTGCCCAAATAATGTACAGTAGTTGATCATTCTAATTATCATATGTGAAGTGGTTGCAACATCCCTGGACACTACACAATTAAGATACACTACACTTTTTCCTGGACACCTTTCTTCCTCATGCTTAGCCCATTTAGTTTCAAAATTGTAAGACGTTTGCCCCATTAGTGTGTTGATTCTTTTCCTGGCGAGCGATAGCGTGTGTATGAAGGAACCGGCCTTCGGCCGTGACATTTTTTCTACCGAAAAATTTACAAATTTATCTTGATGGGGGATATAATGGATTTTATTTTATTTTTTAAAAGTTTGATGGAGGTCTAGGGAGTAAACTAAAAAATAAGTTAATATGTAAATATATAGACCCAAAAAATATCTACTAACATATCTTTCAATCGAGTGGAAGATTAGTAAGGTCATTAAGTGTTGTACGGTATAAAGTTTCAACAACGCTTAGATAAATAGCTCGCTTGTAACCCACCTTTTCTTGTGTGTGTGTGTGTGTTACTCAGTTACTCAGTTACTTGTTCGTCAAGGGGAATCCACGCAATGCGAGCTAAGCTCATTATTATCACGCCTCCTTAACTGGGAATGTATTGCGTGAAATGCATGTTAAGTGTTTTATGTACTGTTGGAATGGCTGTGGATGTGTGTGTAGTCTGTATTTAGCCAATTGGCGACAACGGAAACGAAGGCTTAGGGTGGATCTGTATGGTACCATTCTCACTATAGACGGTACCGTCTCGCCCGAAGGCTTAGGTAGCCATCAGCTTAGGTGAACCATATGATACCCATCTCGCCTTGTACCATTTTTGCCAACCCCAGATGGGTATGTGTATGTGTGTGTGTGTGTGTGTGTGTGTGTGTGTGTTATATTATTATACGTACATTTGTATTTTCTCGTTTATTTTTCCTTCATTACAGTGTATTTCAACTTCCTTATCTATCATTGTAGTTATGTCTGGACCCCCTTCTCCCTCATGTTTAGCTCCATTAATGTATAGATTAAATGACGTTTGGCCGATTAGTTTGGCGATTTTGAGACCTTTCATGTCATTTAGGTGTCAATATTTTCCTGACAGGCGATAGCGAACCTATAAGTTCCAAAATTATCTGGAATTAGCTTGGGGTTTGTTTTTAAAGCTTGATGGAGGTCTAGGGAGGAAACTTAAAAACTTGAAATAAAATAAACATGTTTATATAATACAGTTGGCCTAAATACAAATATTAAATAAACAAAAATAATATTACAAATAAATAAATATATAAAGTTCTCCCATTAATTCAGATTTTTGTCCTTTTCATTTATTCACATTTTCCTTTCCTGTGTCTGTATTTCACCTCCCATCAAGATTCCTCTCTCCCCTTTCTTCTCTTCGTCCGTCAGTTCATTCATCTTGTTTTATCTCCTCTGGTCTCCCTTTCTCCATCTCTGTCCGCTCCATTAATCCCAGGTCTTCTTCTTCTTTTCTACTGTTCCTTCTTCTTTTCGTTTTCTTCTTTTCTACTGCGCCTTCTTCTTTTTTACTGCGTCTTCTCCTTCTGTTTCGTATTTTTTTTTTCTTCTTCTCCTTCTTCTCTTCTCGTCCTCCGTCAATTCATTCATCTTGCTTTATCTCCTCTGGTCTGCCTTCCACCATCTCTGTCCGCTCCATTACAGCGAGGCAGTGAGAGGGGAGGGGAGAAAGTCTGCTGCAGCTGCTACAACTGCTGCTACACGCCGACAAAAGGAAAAAGCTAAGTCTGTTTTCATTGTAGGTGATTCATTGGTTAGATACTTTGGCAGGGCAACAAACACTCAGGTTGGTAAAGTTGTCTGCGTGCCTGGTGTCGGAGTCGGGAGGGTGGCTGAGAAGATAGATGCTGTCCTGGAAGTGAGTGGGGAGGTCCCCATCATCTTCCTCAATGTAGGGAGCAACGATATATGGAGATGCAGGACTGAGAAGTTGCTCTCCAAAGTATCAGGAAATGTTGAAGAGGATCAAGGAAAAGGGTGGAGTTCCTGTGGTAAACAGTATCCTGCCAAGAAGAGGGGTTAAGGAAGGAATGGTCCTCCAGGGCTATTGGTGTAAATAGCCGGCTGGAGAAGTATTGCAAGGCAAATACTATTCCATTCCTGGATAACTGGTCCCTCTTTTATGGTAAGGATGAAATATATGCCCAGGATGGAGTACATCTCTCTCGACTAGGAGTTTCGACCTTGGCCAGCTCACTCGACAAGATTGTTGCGGGGTTTCGTTAAAAAAAAACTGGGTGTGTAAGTAAAATACTGTCTCCATATGGAGCAGGTACTTCATGTGACAAACCAGTGAGTAAAATAGAAATAATCAGTCAAGATAGTGCGGATATAGTGATGTGTAATAGTAGTATCGATAACACTACACATGCAACTGATAGTAAAGATGAGAATACTGATAAAGTAGAATTTCCGTCTAGAGCTAGTAGTTCAACAGGAAATAATAAGTTTGCTAAACACAATAGGAAATTAGTTGCAAATAAAAGTAATAGGTTGAGGGTATATTATACAAATTGTAGGAGTTTATGTAACAAAATGAACGAACTTAGAGCACTCGTTAGCACAGAAAATATAGACATAATAGCGCTAACTGAAACGTGGATTAATACAGAATCTAGGCATTTTTTAGCAGAATTTGATATTCCAGGATTATAGTTTGTTTAAATATGACCGAACAAGTAGGAGGGGCGGGAGTACAGCAGTGTTTGTCAGGAGTACATTAAACAGCTGTATTAAATCAGGTATTAGATTAAATAATGATAATGAAAGTGTTTGGGTAGAGGTTAACGAAGGTAGTGAGACCATAGTTATTGGAGTTATTTAAAGACCGCCTAATATGAGTAGAAATGGCGGAACATCGTTATGGGAGGAAATTAAAATAGCATCAAGGTTTAGCAATGTGTGCATTATGGGGGATTTTAATTTTCCGAACATTGATTGGCAGCACCAAATAGGCGACTCCGATTCAGTAGAGTTTATTGAGGTAGTACAAGATAGTTTTTTATTTCAATTCATAGACACGCCGACTAGAGGTATTAATATTCTTGATTTAGTGTTCAGTAACTATGAACATTATGATAAATAATGTAGAGATTGGTGACCACCTAGGAAATAGCGATCATAAATATATTTAGTTTAATATGCAATGGACAGGGAATGCTAAAGAGAATATGACACTTATCCCAGATTTCAGAAAAGCCGATTATGGTGGGCTAAGAAGAGACTTAAGGGTGGACCCTATTGTTAAGCAATTAAGTCAGGATATGCCAGAGTTAAACTTGCCACCTACATATAACCAGTTTATTGCTTCACTCCACAATGCTCAAAATAAAAATATCCCTAAAAGAAGATTTAGATCGACGCAGAACCAACCAAAATGGATGACTAATTAGCTAATAGATCTTATAGGAAAAAAGAAAGGAATATATAAAAAAATAAAGAAAGGCGAAAATCATTTACATATATACTATCAGACTCTATCAAGACAGGTTGAAAAGGAAATCAGGAAAGCAAAAAGAAATTATGAAATAAGGATAGCCAGTGACTCAAAAAAATAACCCTAAAGCTTTTTACCAACTATATAAATCTAAAGTTAGAGATGTAATAGGCCCCCTAAAAACTTCAATAGGAGAAATAACAGAAAATTATTTAGAAATGTGCAGTACATTAAATAGTCAGTTTCTTTCCGTTTTCACTAATGAAAATTTGACACAGATTCCAGAAGTCAATATGGTATATAGTGATATTATAGAAAATATGTTAAGTACAGTTAGTATAAGTAGAAATGATGTGCTTAAGGAAATTGACAGACTGAAACCTCAAAAATCGCCTGGTCCTGACGAGGTATATGCTAGAGTATTAAAAGAATGCAGAGATGAGTTAAGTAGGCCATTAGCATTTTTATTTAACGAAGTCATTAGAAAGAGGTTTAGTTCCAGAAGCTTGGAAGCTTGCAAATGTAGTTCCGATCTTCAAAAAAGGTGATAAATCGATAGCATCCAATTACCGTCCCACTAGTCTCACATCAATCATAGGAAAGTTGCTAGAGTCTATTATTTCTAGGAAAATTAGAAGCCACTTAGTAAAATTTAACTTAATAAATTATTCTCGGCATGGATTCACTCAGGGACGTTCTTGCCTTACTAATTTGCTTAGCTTTTTCTCAGAGGTATATGAAGCAGTAAATAGTGACAAGTCATATGATATTATATATTTAGATTTCAGTAAAGCTTTCGAAAGAGTCCCCCATGAGAGATTGATGAGAAAGGTTGAGGCACATGGAATAGGAGGGTCATTGTTGGGATGGATTAGGTCATGGCTAATTGTAGCGTTTAAGAGCACTGAATCTGTACTCACTGGAACGTAGAAGAGAACGTTACCTAATAATATACACGTGGAAAATCGCAGAGGGTTTAGTACCAAACCTACATACTCCGATAGTCATGAAATTCAGTGATAGGAGAGGCTGGGAATGCGAAATCCCCCAGATGAATAACAGGGGTGCTATGGGCTCTCTGTGAGAGGGCTGGTTATCACACAGAGGCCCACGTCTCTTCAACAAACTCCCACGGCGAGTAAGAGACATGAGGGACATCTAGTTAGACAACTTCAAGAGAGCCCTAGATGTCGAACTGCAAAAAGTGCCAGACGAGCCCATCCTCGCAAGGGAGCGAGCTGTCGCTTCAAACAGTCTACTGCACCAAATCACCACCCATAACGAGGGGCGTCGCGCTCCTTGGTGCCGCTAGAAGAGTGGCGAACACATCAAAAGGTATCAAAAGGTAAGGTAGGAAACAGAGAGTCAGCATAAATGGTACCAAGTCAGAGTGGGGCGCAGTCAAAAGTGGTGTCCCCCAGGGATCGGTATTAGGTCCCCTGTTGTTTCTTATATACATAAATGACCTAGATTTTGGTATAACTAGTAGGATAAGTAAATTCGCAGACGATACTAAAATGGGGAGATCAATTGATTCAGATAGCGATATAGAGTGCCTCCAAAGGGATCTAGATACCTTACATGAATGGTCAGTAAATTGGCAGATGAAGTTTAACATTGAAAAATGCAAGGTATTAAAGATAGGGAAGATGCAAACAAATGTTAAATATAAACTAGCTAATTTAGAATTAGAAAATTCAGACTGCGAGAAAGATTTAGGTGTGTTTGTTAGCTATGATTTGAAGCCTAGAAAACAGTGTATAAGCGTTCGTAATAAGGCAAACAGGATTCTCGGGTTCATCTCTAGGAGTGTGAGTAACAGAACTGCTGATGTTATCTTAAAATTTACTTGTCATTAGTGAGACCCCATATGGATTATGCTGTCCAATTTTGGTGTCCTTATTACAGAATGGACATAGATTCATTGGAGAGAGTACAGCGTAGAATGACAAAAATGATCCATAATATTAGAAATCTTCCGTATGAAGAAAGGTTGAAGAAATTAGGTTTACATTCGTTAGAGAGACGCAGAGTTAGAAAGAATTCGTACCAATGGTTTCAAATTAGATAAATTTCGTTTCAAGAAAGATATATTGGTTTGGTAACAGAGTTGTAGATGGGTGGAATGGACTACCAAGTGCTATAGTGGGATTAAAAACGGTAGGGAGCTTTAAGATAAAATTGGATAAGCATATGGATGAGAAGGGTTGGGTGTGAAGGGGGATCAGCCGGGTTGGGCCAATCAGCGCTCTGCAGACCCCCGTAATCCTGCGTTAATCTCTAACCGTTTTGGTAAGATGAACCTCAGGGTATTAGAGTGTTGAGCCTATAATTGGGCTTTGAAATTGGGGTTGTGTGGGACAGGGATCTGCCTTGCTTAGGCCAATCGGCTTTCTGCAGACTCCCATTTTCTTATGTTCTTATAAGAACATAAGAACATAAGAAAATGGGAGTCTGCAGAAAGCCGATTGGCCTAAGCAAGGCAGATCCCTGTCCCACACAACCCCAAATCAATTACAAAGCCCAATTATAGGCTCAACACTCTAATACCCTGAGGATCATCCTACCAAAACGGTTAGAGATTAACGCAGGATTATGGGGGTCTGCAGAGCGCTGATTGGCCCAACCCGGCTGATCCCCCTTCACACCCAACCCTTCTCGTCCATATGCTTATCCAATTTTATCTTAAAGCTCCCTACAGTTTTAGATCCCACTATAGCACTTGGTAGTCCATTCCACCCATCTACAACTCTGTTACCAAACCAATATTTGCCTATGTCTTTTCTGAAACGAAATTTATCTAATTTGAAACCATTGGTACGAGTTCTTTCGCTATCACTGAGCTTTAGTACATTTGTCATGTCCCCTTTGTTAATCCCACTAACCCACTTGAACACCTCTATCATATCCCCTCTAACTCTGCGTCTCTCTAACGAATGTAAACCTAATTTCTTCAACCTTTCTTCATACGGAAGATTTCTAATATTATGGATCATTTTTGTCATTCTACGCTGTACTCTCTCCAATGAATCTATGTCCATTCTGTAATAAGGACACCAAAATTGGACAGCATAATCCATATGGGGTCTCACTAATGACAAGTAAAGTTTTAAGATAACATCAGCAGTTCTGTTACTCACACTCCTAGAGATGAACCCGAGAATCCTGTTTGCCTTATTACGAACGCCTATACACTGTTTTCTAGGCTTCAAATCATTGCTAACAAACACACCTAGATCTTTCTCGCAGTCTGAATTTTCTAATTCTAAATTAGCTAGTTTATATTTAACATTTGTTTGCATCTTCCCTATCTTTAATACCTTGCATTTGTCAATGTTAAACTTCATCTGCCAATTTACTGACCATTCATGTAAGGTATCTAGATCCCTTTGGAGGCACTCTATATCGCTATCTGAATCAATTGATCTCCCCATTTTAGTATCGTCTGCGAATTTACTTATCCTACTAGTTATGTTCTTATGTTCTTATGTTCTTATGTTCTTATTACTCCCGAGTCTTCTTCTTCTTCTCCTTCTTCTCTTCTCGTCCTCCGTCAATTCATTCATCTTGCTTTACGTCTTCTTCCAATACGTCTTCCCACTCACTAACCCCTTCTCTGATTCTTTTTATTTTCTCCTTCGTCTTTTTCTTCCTGCATTCCTCCATCTCTCTCTCCACTCCATTACTCTCGTCTCCCTTTCTTCTTCTTCTTTTTTCATCTTCTTATTCATTCACTAACCCAGTCTCAACGATCTTTGTCTGTTTGTATTTATTTATTGCGTTAATTTATTTGTAATGTTTGTTCTGGTCTGCTTTCCTGTCTATATCTACTACTCTACTACATCTACTACATACTTCATCTTCTGTATCTGCTATATCTACTACACTACTCCCGTCTCCTTCTTATTCTATCTTCTTCTATCGTCGCATCATTGTTTTCCTTGACACTCTGATTATTCATACATTTTGTACTATTCCGCTTTTTATTCAACTCCTTGTGAACTTTTTCAGTGTGCCTTCTCTTCGTATCTTCATTATAGTCCATTCATTCTAGGTTGGGCAAAAATCGTAACTCCTAACCTCTCACAACTCAAAAAGGACTAGAGTAATCGAGCTAATATTTCTACCAAATAGGAATACTTGACTAGGGAATAGGTGTGGACCTTGACAGCTTATTTGCTCTAGCCCTTTTTGAGTTACAGAGGTTAGAGGCAACGATTGCTGCCCAACCTAGAATTAACGGACTATAACCCTCTTTCTTTGGCTTGTCTCTCGTTTTCTATGTCTCCTCTGGCCTCCCTCCCTATGTCCGTCTCCATACTCTCCATTACTGCCGATTCTCTCCCTTTCTCTTGTTTATGGGAGTTTACTTTTTTTTCTTTTCTCCTTTTCAATCTTTCTCTGGCTTGTATCCATTCGGCTCCATTCAGCCAACTGTTTTTAAGACGTGTATCCCCATTCAAGTATCGATTGCTTCCTTACGAGCGATAGCGAGCCAGTATTGTATGGAGAAATACGGCTTTGCCGGAGAAATTGTTCTATCGAAAAATGTAAATTGTTTACCCTGCTGTCGAAAACATTTAAAAAAATGTACTGGCTCGCTACCGCTCGCCAGAAAAAATCGACACCTGAATGGGGATAAAGGTATTAAAACAGTAGGCTGAATGAGGCCAAATGGATACAACCAAGAGAGAGAGGGACAACAACGAAGTGGGTCTCCTTAAAGATGTTCCTCTTCTTCCTCCTTCTCTTCCTATTCACGTAAAGACAGCAAGATTTCCAGCTAGATCAGGGCTACTTCTATTTATGGTATTTTAACCAAGCTTGAATCTCGGGATAGATAGATAGATAGATAGATAGATAGATAGATAGATAGATAGATAGATAGATAGATAGAATCCCGGGAGGACCATATGCCTTTATTAGTATATTCAAGTACATTAGGGATTGTAATTGATGATTAATGTTAGAAACGGGGTGTAACGTATTTTAACTCATTATAAACATTGAACCGAGAAACACGAACAACAGAAATAAACAAACCAATGGATAGGTTAATTAAGCCTGTATATTTCGTTTGTCATTGCTCTCCTTATAACAGGCAAAACAGCATAAAGAATAGTAGCCGTGGGCCAATTAGAAACCGTGAAAAAAACAAAAACAAAAAACAAAAGTATGGTACACTCGGACGCCAGTCTCTAACCCACTCATGAACACTAATAGTAGCCGTGGGCCAATTAGAAAGCGTGCCGGGTGTAAGTATGGTACACTCGGATGCCAGTCTCTAACCCACTCATGAACACTAATAGTAGCCGTGGGCCAATTAGAAAGCGTGCCGGGTGTAAGTATGGTACACTCGGATGCCAGTCTCTAACCCACTCATGAACACTAATAGTAGCCGTGGGCCAATTAGAAAGCGTGCCGGGTGTAAGTATGGTACACTCGGATGCCAGTCTCTAACCCACTCATGAACACTAATAGTAGCCGTGGGCCAATTAGAAAGCGTGCCGGGTGTAAGTATGGTACACTCGGATGCCAGTCTCTAACCCACTCATGAACACTAATAGTAGCCGTGGGCCAATTAGAAAGTGTGCCTGGTGTAAGTATGGTACACTCTAATGCCAGTCTCTAACCCACTCATGAACACTAATAGTAGCCGTGGGCCAATTAGAAAGCGTGCCGGGTGTAAGTATGGTACACTCGGATGCCAGTCTCTAACCCACTCATGAACACTAATAGTAGCCGTGGGCCAATTAGAAAGCGTGCCGGGTGTAAGTATGGTACACTCGGATGCCAGTCTCTAACCCACTCATGAACACTAATAGTAGCCGTGGGCCAATTAGAAAGCGTGCGGGGTGTAAGTATGGTACACTCGGATGCCAGTCTCTAACCCACTCATGAACACTAATAGTAGCCGTGGGCCAATTAGAAAGCGTGCCGGGTGTAAGTATGGTACACTCGGATGCCAGTCTCTAACCCACTCATGAACACTAATAGTAGCCGTGGGCCAATTAGAAAGTGTGCCTGGTGTAAGTATGGTACACTCGAATGCCAGTCTCTAACCCACTCATGAACACTAATAGTAGCCGTGGGCCAATTAGAAAGTGTACCGGGTGTAAGTATGGTACACTCGGATGCCAGTCTCTAACCCACTCATGAACACTAATAGTAGCCGTGGGCCAATTAGAAAGTGTGCCGGGTGTAAGTATGGTACACTCGGATGCCAGTCTCTAACCCACTCATGAACACTAATAGTAGCCGTGGGCCAATTAGAAAGTGTGCCTGGTGTAAGTATGGTACACTCGGATGCCAGTCTCTAACCCACTCATGAACACTAATAGTAGCCGTGGGCCAATTAGAAAGTGTGCCGGGTGTAAGTATGGTACACTCGGATGCCAGTCTCTAACCCACTCATGAACACTAATAGTAGCCGTGGGCCAATTAGAAAGTGTGCCGGGTGTAAGTATGGTACACTCGGATGCCATGGTCTCTAACCCACTCATGAACATTCCTGGACCCCCTATACTTTTCTTTATGCAATTATAACTATCTGGATTGATTTTTGAATAGAACTTGCTTGTCAATAAATAGTATATATACTTTTGAAGTTGATGTATAGATAATTATATTCATAAATTCGCTTCCACAGATATGCCTCTATAATATGAAATAGGTGAAGCCCATTAATATATATGAGTGGCTAGAGACAATGGTATTCCAGTGTACCGGGATAAAGTTTGTCTCAATGTTTTCTAAGATATATATATATATTTTTGTTTCTTCTGCGGCGTGCATTGTGCTTTCTTGTCACTTCTCTCCAGTTATCTTCCATTGCATTGCTAATCTCTACTAATCCATTGTCTGTGTCTCGTCACTTGTTTGGATGTTTAAATTTTTTTTTTTTTCCTGTGTGTGTCCTCTGTTTGTCTACCTTCCATCACCATCCGCCCCATTACTCCCACGTCTCCTCCCTTTCCAGCTCCTCCGTCCTCCCTCCCCCCCCCCCCCCCCCCCTCCTCCTCCTCCTCCTCCTCTATTTCTCCATTCACATATCTTTATCTGTGTATTTCCTTAGCTTTTCCATTCGGTTGTATTTCTTTTGCACAATTAACCCTTCACCACGATGACGTGAAATCTATCATATTGTGGTTTCCATTAGACGATTTTCTTTACGATATAATGCTCCTCTAGGAATCAGAGGGTCAATACGATCTCAATAAACCCTCTGCATAACGTAGGTCCTTCTTAAGCTGCATAAAGTCGTCTAAAATTAGCCAGCACATAAGGTAAAAATATGTCATCGTGCGGAAAGGGTTCAATGTTGAGAAGTTGACATAATGAATGTTAGCGCATGATGAGTTTAATATATCTTATTAACCCTTCGAGGATCATGCCTTCCGCGTTTTGACAGTTTATTTTGCCTATTATTTGACGATTTTATTCTAGTTAGGAAGGATCTGTGGGACTAAAAGGGCAAAGGCTATCTCAATGAACCTTCTGACTTCCATCTACCCTTCCTAATCTGAACTATATCTTCTAATAATATCCAGAAAACAGAAATGAAATGCGTCATCGGATTTTGAAAAGCTTACCATATCAATTGTACCCTCATAATTTGACCAGATAGTTATAGTGTATTTACGAATAAAGATTTCCTTCTTTTAAGTGGTAATCAGCTTACTACATTTTCATTTTACAGGCAGGGGAAAGCCAAAGGTCGAAAGCCGGTATCACACGAGCACTTTTTCCTTCAACATTTATCCGTAACACGTATGGTTTGGCAACTTGACAGGTAAACATTTGTAATATTCTGTCAATTAAATTCATCTATCATCAGTCTAGTTTCCGATATCAGAGCAAAATATTCCAGAAATTTTGCCAGAAAAAAATGGTGATCATCAAACGTTGACTATAAAAGCTCTCGTGTGGTACCGGCTTAAGAATGATCAATATTTGTTGTTGTTGTTGTTGATCAGATGAGGCAGGTGGATAACACAACAATGATCTGTCGCCGTAATGTTTGAGGTATTGGGCTGACTATGTGGCATACTGATAGATATTGGCCCCGAAAGTCCTTCTCTCCTACTGATTTAAGGTCAGGTCAGGTTAGGTGAAGGTATTGAGGGACAAGCCTTTTTCAACGGCGTCTCGTATATACTTTTCGAAGATTGTTGAGAGGGGAGATGGGGCGTGAGTTCCATCCATGATGTCTTCCATTTCTAACTCTTTCTCTTCTTCTTCATCATCTTCTATTTAACTTAAACTATTCAACTGGTTATCCACAACATCCCACCATGCAATTACTCCAGAACTCTCGTGACAAGGCTAGAGTAAGCCTTTCTTTTGATCTCTCAACTATTATCCTATTGGGGCAGAGAGAATCTTGTTATTTGCAATGCTTCCAAAACCCAATTGTTCCATCTATCTACCCTTCATAATCTTCGACATGACTATCCCTTACTCTTCAGCAGTACACATATCCCTTAATCTTCTCTCAAGATTGTTAGTGTTTATTTTTCTTCTGACCATTCTTGGAAAGATCATATTACCATTCTTGCTAAAACAGCTTCCCAGAAGTTAGGTGTGCTCAACCATCTCTATGGGTTCTTCTCCATCTCACAGCTTCATGCTCTTGCGCCCATGTATCGAGTATGGTTTGCATGTGTGGGGAGGTTAAACACATACCGCACTTCTCGAATTGGTACGGTATAGTGAAAAAACATGTTGTCTCCTCCTCTTACTAATTATCTCTACAATCTCTCTACACACTGCAATGTTGCATCTCTCTCTCACTCTACTACAGCTATTACAATAATTAATGTTCTTCAGGGGTTTCTCAGTGTACACCCCCTTCCTTACTTAAAGTGAGGCCTTTCAGCACATTCCCACCCTTATTCTGTCTAACTCTCTAACCCAAGAGTGAACCGATTTTCCCAGTCTTTCTTCTACTCAACAAGTAAGCTCTGGAACTCTCCCTCAATCTGTCTTTCCCTCATCCTATTACTAAAACTGCTTCAAGCTCCGTGTGTTCTGACATTTTGACTCATAACTTTGGGGCGGGGTGTTACACTTGTTACAGGCAGCTTTGCCTTTTGTCTCTATCATGAAGACAGATAATAAATAACAAGCCATCTTATATACCATGAAAATAGATAACCCTTTGAGTACCAGCGACGTGTTATATTCTATTGCAGCTATATTTAGACGATAGTGTGCAGCTTAGGAAGGATATGTGGTAGTTCAAAGGGTTGGTTGAAATAGTTTGAAGCCTGAATACTGCTAGAGGTCCTTCCTAAGCTGAAGGAAATCGTTAACTATATGCAAGAATATAATTATATGATAAAAAGGACGTCCCTGGTACTGAATGGATTAAGTCACTATGCTACCTTTGCGTGATTACTGACAAAAATGAGCAATGTGTGTATTTTGCCCCTAAGGGGGAATGGGCGTAGTTATTTGCTCATTTATGTATTTTATTATCATTCTGTTAGTTTCTTCCTTAGACCTCCATCACGCTTAGAAACCACCTCTTTAATACCCTCCTTCAAGATTTTTTTTTTTTTTTTTTTTTTTTTTTTTTTTTTTTTTTTTTAAAGGTAGGGGGGGAAGAGAGGCACCTCAGAGTGGGTGGAGGGAAGAGAAAGTAGGAAAGATGAAATACAGTGTAAGAGAAAAGTTAGTGGGCCGTCCACCTTGCTGTTGTCGAGGGATGTTTATTACTTTATTTTGTTTGTCTAGTCATTTTTTAAAAAACTTTCATTCATGCTTTATTGTTGTACTTAGGTTACTAAAGTGCTGATAAGAATGATTTTAACTTAGGGATGTCTATATCTGATCTGTTGAGTCTTGCTTTCAGTTTGTTTTTTCCTTCATCTGTGAGAGTTCGTTCCAAGTCTTCTTGATTAATATAATAATATGCTTTTCTCATAACGTCGGGATCTTGTTCAAAGACGTCACAGATAAATCCAATACTGCCCAGTGTTAGTTCTGCAAGCTCGATGGTGTCTTCTCCCGATTCCGTCTCCTTGGCGATTTTTGTTATTGTCTCCGGGTTTGTCGGGAGGGGAAGGAGTGGTCCTGGGGATCTCTTTCTGGGCGATTTTGGCTTGGTGTTGGGGGAAGTTGGTGGTGATGATGATGCTCTGGCTTACTCGGGTTCCATTTGTGTCTCGTCCTCTTCTTGGTGTTCTTCATGGATGTGAAGAGTTGGAGATTCCTGTAGTTCTGGAACTCGATCTTGTGTCTTGTTGACGCCCTTTTGATGTTTGCAGGGGTCGCTGAGAAGGCCTTCTGAGGTATGGTGATGGTGGGAAGATTGTTGTGTGACAACAGACAGGGGATTAGCTGGCAGAGTTGTGTTTGTCTGGGCCAGCAATGGCCATGGCTGACTGAATACAGGCAAAGATCTTGGCCCTCAGTACTGCTTCCCCATCTGCTGTAGTTGTAGGTGGTGTAGACTCTGGTGGAGCATTCCGTGGGGAGAAAGAGGAGCCCTTGACTGGAGCTCCTTCAGGGCCTGTGATGTTGGTAGCTTCACGTCCCTGTCTCCCTGTTTTGATGGTAAAAGTCACTGTTTCACCATTTTTTAGTGAGGCTTTCTTCTTGCTGTTGTTGTTGATAATGTTGGTGTGGTGGCAGAAGACATCCTCGTTACTCTTCGTAGTTATGAAGCCATAGCCTGCCTTATAATTGTACCATTTGACAGTACCACAGGTAATATTGTTGGTGGCCATGGTATTGGAGAGGCAGGTGGTGGGGCTGTAAGCTGATTGGCCGATGGAAAGAGCCAATGGTGAAGAGCGTTGAGTCGGGTCGACCTCAAGATAAATGTGTACGTTGTTTGATATATAAATGTCCTGGTCGAAGGCCGGTTCCTCTTAAATGACAAGCCTGCTATCGCTCGACACTTAAATGACACGTAGTCTCAATATTGACAAATAAATGGGTCGAAAGGTCTTAAAATCGCCAAACTAATGGGCCGAAGGTCTGAAAATCTAAAAATAATGGGGCTAAGCGTGAGGGAGAAAAGGGGCGAGAAAAACGGCCCGTCTCCTTTTAATCTAGACAGAAATTATGATATTTCAGGAAAGCACAGACAATAGACAATCGTGAAGAGTATGGGAACACACACACACACCTCAGACACACACACACACACACACACACATCAGACACATACGAGAAGGACATATATTGAAATAATTGTTTAGGCTTACTCCTGTTCATTTACAATTAAATATCAAAGCATCAGTCTTGCCATATATATTGTATAAGTTTAGCAGTGTTGTTAAATTAATGTAAATTATAAGAATTTTGTATATAGTAAATCTACTGTATTGAAAGTTAGCCTCTTCCAAATTAAATGTGTAATTATATTATCGTTCAGCGATCATATTAACCCTTTATTAAATATGATTATGCATTTGTTTTCTGGGTATTATTAGACAACTTTTTTCAGATTAGGACGGGTATATGGAAGTCGGAGGATTGAGTATAATTATACAGTATATACCCATTTAATTCTCACAGTTTCTTCCTAAGCTGTATAAAATCGTCTAATGATAGCCAGAATAAACGGTTAAAATGCGTCATAATCCTCAAGGAGTTATTTAACACATTACGAGCGGGCCCGTAAGGAATTTCTACTACCCGCCAAGCGGGTGGTTTTACCCTAAATGGCCTTGTTTCCATGCTCTTTTTCATGCATAAACAAGAGCCAGAGCGTAATACAATTATGTATCCCTGAAAGGGTGTTAATTCAGCTTTCCAATTTTTGTTAATTCAGCTTTCCAATTTTTTTTTTTTTTTTTTTCTATATTCCAACTACTCCCTCTCGGGCATAGGCTGAGAGCCTGTACATTCCACCGCCCAACACGGTGAAGCCCGTGAGGTCTTGTTCCAGTCTGGGGAGTGAGACATGCGAAGCATCCATCATGGCTCGAAGCAGCTCCATCTCTGAAGCGGCCGGTTGCTTCGCTCAAGTGCTTCACCGTCTCACCCTCCAGACTCAGACCCTCACTCTCAGAACGCCACCTATTGAGCAGTGAACTCACTAGGCATTGTCCCCCTGTAACATATTTTGAATATGGGAATATTCATACAGTGTTATTTAATCAGGGAACAACGAGGGTATTTTTTTGGCATTTCGGTGGGCTTTGTGGTAATGCACTGGTACTAGGTACAGCACAAATTCAATCCCAATAATATCTTCCCATTGACATATCGGGATTTGAACCCGGGTCCGTTGGATTACCAATCCAGTGGCATGACCACTCCACCACACCTCCCCAGAACTAGAACCATCCTCATATGACCACGCGTTCTCTTGCAACGATCGTGCAAGACGAAGGAAAAATCCCTAAAATACGGTATTTTCTTGACATAATACCCTGTGTAGTGAGGGAGGGAGGGTGGATGTGTGTGGAGTTAACGTCAGTAGGCCCGCGGGACCCGTGGCGAACGGTCAGAGCCCGACCTACGCTCCGCCCACCGCTCGTCTCTCTCTCAGAGGCAATATTGCTCCAAAATTGCACACAGACTTAAATCGGTCCCCGCCACATAGTCCTTTCTTCTCTAGCCCGACTTAAGTCCACCCCCGCCAAACAAGGGTTAACTACGACATTCAACAGTACACTTCTAACCAGGGTATCAAACGAAAGCCGAATCCAGCATGTTTAGCCTTTTTTATTGTAAATGTCAAGACAAAAATTACGGTTTATAATTACAATTATGTGTACCCCAAAACAATGCTATTTCATATATTGTCTTGCATTCCTTCTCATATCCAGTCATGTCTTCAAACAAAATAGCTCCGGTTTGACATATGCATTTCTTTCCATATTTTAAAAGAAATGTATACATATTCATATGGCCCACTGTTTTATTCCCGCCCTTGCTCTTCTCTCCCAAAGTGTCTCTCAGTAACATACAACTCAAGCGTGTTGGGTTAAAGGGAGATGGTCGTTTTTATGGTCCCCCTTCTTCCTCATGTTTAGCCCCATTAGTTTTCATATTTTATGACGTTCGGTCCGTTAGTTTGGCGATTTTAAGATGTTTCGCCTCGTTGCAATACTTTTCGTGGCATTTAGGTGTTGATTTTTTCCTGGCGAGCGTAAGCGAGCCTGTAATTTAAGAGGAGTCGGCCTTCGGACGGGAAATTTTTCTATCGAAAATGTGTACACATGTATCTTGAAGGAGCGTCTTTTAAGCTTGATGGAGGTCTAGGGAGGAAACGAAAAATAAAAATAAAATAAAATAAAAGATACATAAATGAACATATAAATACGACCATCCGCCCACAAGCCCCGACGCCTTCATCCTCTCCTCCAGTTCCCTTCCTCACCCCCTATTACTTCCTCTGTTCCCCTTCCTTGCTTCCAGGTATTAGGGGGATAGGGTTTATATTTTTGGGTCTGTTTATTGATGTACAAATGTAAACATTTGTAGGGGGCGTTGTTTAAAGTTTGATGGAGGTCTAGCAAAGAAGCTTAGAAAAAGAAACTAGCCTAATTAGGGTTCTTGTCCTCGCTATAACTTCATTAATCTTTAAAAAAAACACCCCCTACATAAATTTGTAAGTTTTCGGTAGAAAGTTGTTTTGGCTGAAGACCGATTCCTCCTAAAATTGCAGGCTTGCTATCGCTCGCCAGGAAAAAATCGACACCTAAATGGCACGAATGGTCCTAATATTGACAAAGAAAATGGGGTGAAAGGACTTAGAATCGCCAAAATAATATGGCGAACGTTTAATAATCTTAAGATGGGGCTAAGCATGAGGGAGAAGGGGGACCAGAAAAAAACGACCCATCTCCCCGTAAGTGGTCAAAGTTTTTACTTACTCACATTTCCTATATCCATATCATGTTATGTGTGTAATAAGTGTATATATGTTTATACTTATTACAACCTTATACAAATCCGGGTGGATGGGACTCGTCAGCCTTGGTTGGCAACCTGTCTAGGGGAGTAAACCTGATACAAATCTGTACTGCTTACCTAAGGGTAAGGCAGGTTAGTGGATGGATTAGCCGAACACCACTGTAGAAAACATAGTGCTAACAAGATACACAGAGGGCCTCGGAGTCGGACGGATCCTAAATTGAGTGGTCAATCCTGTAAGTCCTTCACTAAACTGGCTCGGGTTGTCCCTCTCACAGGGAATAGGTCCGTTTGGGGGCATTCTTTGTATGGCCACCCTCGAAGTCCTTTCGGGACTTCGGTGAGACTTTTTCTATTGCACTAGACATATCGAAAGCCTTCGATAGAGTCTGGCATAAATCTTTAATTTCTAAACTACCCTCCTTCGGTTTCTATCCCTCCATCTGTGCCTTTGTCTCTAATTTCCTTTCCGGCCGTTCCATAGCCGCGGTTGTGGACGGCCATTGTTCACTTCCTCACCCTATAAACTCTGGTGTTCCTCAGGGCTCTGTCCTATCTCCTATTCTCTTTCTAATTTTTATAAATGATTTCCTTAACTGTACCTTAATTCCCATCCATTCATACGCAGACGACTCAACCTTACACTACTCCATTAGTTTTTCAGAACGCCCCAGCCAGCAATCCCTCAACGACAAACGTAATGAAGCCATAGAACTCTTAAATTCTGATCTAAATACTATTTCCAATTGGGGCAGAGAAAACCTTGTTAACTTTAATGCTTCCAAAACCCAATTTCTCCATCTATCTACCCGTCAGGATCTCCCAGCGGACTATCCCTTATTCTTCAACAATACAAAAATCAACCCTTAATCTTCTCTCAATATTCTTGGTGTCTCTTTTTCTTCTGCTCTCATTTGGAAGGACCATATTACCATTCTTGCTAAGGCAGCCTCCCAGAAGCTGGGTGTGCTCAACCGCCTTAGGGGGTTCTTTTCCCCTGCACAGCTTCTTGCTTTGTATAGGGGCATAGTGCGCCCTTGTATTGAGTATTGTTCACATGTGTAGGGAGGTTCCTCTCACACCGCTCTCCTAGACAAAGTTGAAAAGAAGGCCTTTCGTATCATTAACTCCCGTCCACTCACCAACTCTCTGCAATCTCTCTCTCTCCACCGCAATGTTGCATCTCTCTCGCTATTCTATCGCTACTATAATAATCAGTGTTCCTCAGAGCTATCCCAGTGCATACCACCTCCTTTATGTAGGGCACGTGGTACCCGTCTTGCAACTCAATCCCACCCCTACTCTGTGCAACTCTCCAACCCAAGAGTGAAACGTTACTCTCAAACTTTCTTCTACTCAACAGCTGAACTCTGGAACTCTCTCCCAGAATCAGTCTTTCCCTCTTCCTATGACTTAAATTGCTTCAAACTCCGTGTGTCCAGGCATTTTGGCTCGAACGTCCCTTGATTTTGGCCCTGTCACTCTTTCAACTATGGGGGAGGCACTCGCTATAGGCAGTTCTGCCTTTGCCTCCCTCAATCACATAGAAAAAAAAAAAAAAAAAAAAAAAAAAAAAAGTGGAGTAAGGCGTCCGGCAATAGATAGATAGATAGATATATGTTTATACTTAGTCATACGTAGTTGTTCAATAGCATCAGTAAGGTTGTCAAAATATGGAAAGCTATGAAATGTGTCTGAGTATATAGATAGATAGATAGATAGATAAATAAAATACAAATGTATCGAAAAGTGAAAAAGTAATTGGTGAAGCAGGTGAATATGTAAATTATATTTAACCCCTTCTGTACCAGCGACGTCTTCTACGTATTCTAGCTATATTTAGACGATGTTATGCAACTGAAGACAGATCTGTGGTAGTAAAAAGGGTTAAGTGAGATAGTTCGAAGCCTTTTAAATGCTGTACAAATCGTCTAATTGTAGCCAAAATAAACTTAAACGGACGGCACCGGTACTGACTGGGCCAAGCAAAATTGTAAGGGAGAATGCTTAATGAGAGGTTTTTAGTTGATTCCCTAGACTTCCATCAAGTTTAAAATTACTCCCCCTTGACCCCCTTTCAAGATTTTTTTTTACATGTTTCGGTAGAAAAAATTTCCAGCCGAACGCCGGTTCCCCTTAAATTACAGGCTCGCTATCGCTCGCCAGGAAAAATTTGACACCTAAAAGGCACGAATGGTCTTAAAATTGACAGAAATGGGGCGAGGGTTCTTAAAATCGCCAAACTAATGGGGCAAGCGTTTTTAACCCATAACTGTCGGGGCGCAACATAAGTGGAGTATAATAAATCTGGACTATCTGGCGGCGCTCGACATAGGTCGTGTGGCAATTTCAGCACGTAATGTTGCTGAGAGAGAGAGACAAGTGGTGGCAGGAGAGTAGCGAGCGTATGACTGCTCCAGACCACCGCGGCGAACCTACTGACACGAATCCCACCTCCTCCCTCCCTCTCTCACTCGCTATATACGGAATTGTATGGGGAAAGTGCCGAATTACATGCTTTTTGCACTCGCGTTGCACGGTTGTTGCAAGAAAACTAGCCATCATAAAAGGATCGTTATGGTGTCATTGGAAAGCTCTGTTTATGCCCTTTCAGGGATAGATACTTGTTTTACGCTCTGGGTCTTATTTAGGCATGAAAATGATCACGTAAACAGCCCTATTTTGGGTAGAAACACCCCGCTGGGCGTTACATATAAATAAACCGCCTAGGCCGCTCGTAAGGTGTTAAATCTCACAAGCAATGGGGCTAAACATGAGGGAGAAAGAGGTTCAGAAAAAAATCCTCAAGGTGGAAATCTCCCCGTTTCTTGCCTTTCCAACAAGACAATTATTTTTATTTGAAAGCTCCTCTGCAAGGGTTACTAGCAAAATTACTTAAACCAATGTAATTTTCCCCTTTAGTACCGGTGGCGTCCTTTTTATTGTAAGCTGGTAACTATTGGACTATTTGATTCAGCTTAGGAAAGATGTCTACTGATTAATAGGCTGCAAATTATCTCAATTAGTTACCATCTCTTTTTGCTACCAAATATTCTTCCGAACCTTCAGCAAATCGGCTAAATGTAGGTGTAATATATAAACAAAAAATACATAACCGATACTAAAAGCATCCTTTATACTATACTGGCTAATACTAATCTATGCTATCCAGTTTAGAAAGGATCTCTAGCAATTATGAGGCTTCGAACTATCTCGATGAACCCTTTTAACTACCACAGATCCTATTTAAGTTTCACAAAAATATAGCTAGAATAGAAATTAAAAGGACGTCGTCGGTATACTACTTGTATTAATTTCACTCCAACACCAAACACCTCCCAATGAAATTAATGAAAGCAAGCATGGGATCCACCGGCATTTTAAGACCTTTCCTGCCATTTAGGTGTCATTTTTTTCCTGGCGAGCGATAGCGAGACTGTAATTTTGCAACCGTTTCCCCCGCGTGTAATTAGATTGGCCTATAGTGAAGTACTTACTACAGTTCATATTGTCGATGCCTTTGATGATTTTGAACACTTGAATTAAGTCGCCTCTTAATCTGCACTGGGTTAAAGGAAATAAATTTAATTCTCTAAGACGCTCCTCGTATGTTTTGTTCTTTAGAGGCTAGGTATCATTTTGGTAATTCTACGTTGAACTCGTTCTAGTTGGTCTATATATTTCTGGTAGTAAGGGCACCAGGATATTGAACGCAGTATTCCAGAAGAGGGCGGACTAAGGAATTGTAAAGGGTTAGGATAACTTCTGTGGATTTATGCTCAAATGACCTGCCTATAAAGCCAATTATTTTGTTTGCCTTCTTAACAACTTCTGAACATTGTTGACTCGGTTTTAGGTTACTCGATATTGTTACTCCCAGATCAGTTTCTCTGTTTACATTCTTAAGCTGAGTGCCATTCATCGAATAGTTTGCTTTCTCATTTTGGTATCCGACATGTAGTACTTTACATTTATCCGCATTGAAACTCATTTGCCAAATTTTGGCCCAACATGACAATTTATCTAGATTGTGTTGCATATCGTCAACTTGTTCTTTTGAGAGTACGCTATTTGCAATTTTTGTATCGTCAGCAAATTTTGAGATTGTACAGGTGAGACCCTCATCTATGTCGTTGATGTAAATTAGAAAGAGAATTGGTCCTAGTACCGATCCCTGGGGTACTCCCCGCTACTTACATTGGTCCATTTTAGATGCCTTACCGTTTATAACTACCCTTTGCTTTCTGTTGCTGAGCCAATTTTCTATCCATTTCAACACACCGTCTTGTATTCCATGCGCTTTTAGTTTTAGCAGTAAACGTTTGTGGGGAACTTTGTCAAAGGCCTTTTGAAAATCAAGGTATATAATATCTACAGCTTTACTCTCATCATAGAGGTTGAGGATATCGTGGAAGAAGTCTAAGAGGTTTGTTAAACAGGAACGTTTTTTACGAAAGCCGTGTTGAGTATCTTTAAGTAGTTATTTTCCTAAGTGATTACGAGTCTGTCTCGTATGACCGTTTCTAGCATTTTACATACAACTGAGGTTAAGCTAATTGGACGATAGTTACTGGGTAGGGATTTGCTGCCTTTTTTTGAATATCGGTGTTACGTTGGCTAGCTTCCACTGATCAGGCATAGTTCCAGACTGCAAGGATTTATTGAATAGTAATGTCAGTGGTTTGGAGAGCTCATTCTTAGCTTCCTTTAGAACTCTAGGCGAGATTGTATCAGGTCGGCGTTTTATTTACCTTGAGTTTATCTAAACAATTCAATACTTCTCTCTCTGTAACGGTGATATTGCTTAGAACATCTGAATTATCAATCTGAATCGGCGATGCTGTAGACCAGACCAGATGGACTGGAGGGTAAAATAGGAAAGAAGAGTAATTGGACAGAGGAAGAACAAGCCGAGAAGTGAGAAGTACAGTAGAAGACTGAAAGGTTTTGGGCTCAACCAAGTTGCTTCATTGTGGGATATCACGGAGGTGTTTTGTTGTAAAAACTGATGCAAAGAAGGTATTGAGGGCATTACTCATTTGTACTTCGTCTTTGGTGTATTCTCCTTTTTCATCGACTAACGGTCGAACAGTTGAAGTAACTACTTTTTTCTTTCTGATATAACTATAGAATTCTTTCGGGTTTGTTTTACTTTGATTCGCAATATGTAACTCTAAGGTCTTTTTACTTTGCTTAATTAACTTTTTGGCTTTGCGTCGTAGCTCTACAAATTTCACCCGTTCTTCGTCATTTTGTGAGGATTTTAGTCTATCATTAGCAAATTTGTTAGCAAACAGGCAGTTTGAAATATCTTTATTCCACCATTTGGGCTTATTATTATGGCCTGGACGCCGTATTTTCGATGGTATGCAGTCTTGCACTGCTTTTAGGTAAGTCGTTTCGAATAACTTCCAAGATGTATTTATGTCGTTATTGTTAATTAAAAAGCTCCAGTCAGTTTCTTTAAACATAGCTCTAAGTTTATGGAAGTTTCTATCTATCTATCTATCCGCCACGAACGAACCGCCCATGCACCTCTGTCCCCAGTCACGCCCCTCCCCCCAACCAGTTCGTTCGTACTCCATCCTTCCACCTCATATTCGGTCTACCTCTCCCCCTCTGTCCCTCCACCTCGCTCTCGTACACCCTCTTAGTCATTCTCTCGCTTTCCATACGTTCCATATGGCCGAACCATCTCAAGTTGTTCCTTTTCACACTTTCCTGCACATCTACCTCCACACCACACCTCCTTCTTACTTCCTCATTAGTCTGTCTATCCCTCCATGTATGGAAGTTTGCTTTCTTGAAATTAGGGACTTTTTCGATGCTACTATTTGGTTAGTTACTAGTAAACTTTAAAGTGAAAGTTATCGTACGATGGTCGCTGTTACTGAATTCATCACCAACATTCAAATTCTCTATCAATTCTTCTTTTGTTGCAAGTACAATGTCAAGAACGTTATTACCACGGGTCGGCATTCGAACAAATTGATAAAGCGAACTCTCTTGCAAGTTCGTATACAAGTCATGTCCGGAGTGTGAAGTAAGAGTATTGCCCCACTTGGTCACAGGTAAATTAAAGTCGCCAAAAATTACGGTATCTTGTGAGTTACTTACATCTGCAATTTGTTCGTAAATTTCTCGGTCAGTTTGCACTGATTGAGCTGGAGGTCTGTATATTAACGCAAGTATTATTTTTGTACCTTTATTATTCTTTATTAGCACAAAAGATGTGTCGACGTTCACAATTTGAGGTTTTGACACGAGGGTCGGGTTAAGACTTTCTTTGATATAAAATAAAACGCCACCTCCATTTTTATTTATTCGGCTGTTCTCAAACATTACATAACCGGGAAGTGAATACTCTGCTAAAAAGTCTCTATCTTGTGTATTGAGCCAAGATTCTGTTATGCCAATCACATCATAATTTTCTGTAAACACTAGCTCCTCTAAATCTGAAAATTTATTGCGTATGCTACGAGCGTTTGCATAGAAAACCTTTAAAGTTGCGGTTTTAGAACTCGCAGATCGTTCTTTCATCGAATTTTTGGTTCTGGTCGGATCTACATTTACATTCATGGCTGTCCTCGGTCCTCGGTCGTTATCCCTGACGGTTTTGAATTTGGGTCGTGTTGGTGGAGCTTTATCCAAATTCGCGGTTCTTGACGGATTAGTATTTAATTCCTTTGTAGATTGCCGTCCTCGCTGTCTTCGGTCCTCCTTCCTGGTTGTCCTGTGCTGAGTCGATTTCTTCTCCGAAAATCCTTCACCGCATCGTTGAGAAGACGCCCAAAACGTGCTGCTCCCACCTGGTTCAGATGAACTCCATCGTCCGAAAACAAATAGTCATCGTAGTAGAAATTGTCCCAGGTGTCGACGAATCCCACGTTCTCCTTCCTGCAGAGGTTTGCTAGACAACGATTTGTGCTGGTGGCTATGTTGTAAAATCGGCTCTCTACACCGAGCCGGGGGACGATTCCTGAGACGATGATCCTTGATGACTTCTCCTTAAACGACTTGATCAGCTGCTGGTACTTTAAAAGCAAATCTTCCGACCGGGTTCGCTGTACATCGTTGGATCCAACGTGGATGACGTACATTGTATTAGCAGGGGCCAGCTTTGATACTTCGTCAACTGCTGCAACTACGTCATCCACACCACCACCAGGGATACAAAAACGCTTCCTGGTCTTAGGTGCCCTGGCGCAAAACTCTGTGAGCTGACCACGTATCATCGAGTCTCCCACGAGCCGGACTTCTTCTATTTCCTCTTCGTCATCTGAGTCTGCGAGTATCTGGAAACGGTTTTGACACTCGGTAATCGGTATGTGTTTCCTGGTCTTGGGGCAAACGATGTTCCTCACGACACGGAAGTTGTCTTGAGGGGGAAGAGAGTCGCTATTTGTATCTTGAGTATCGGAAACATCAGCTGAAATGGCTACTGTAGGCGTTGAATTGTTGGCAGTTGACGTTGGGGCGTTGGTAGCTGCTGGAGTTGCGGTGACAATTGAAGTTTGTGGCACTCCAACGTTGAGTGTTACAAACTCTTGGAGTGATTCCAGCTTCATGGTGAGGTCGTTGATCTTGTTGTAGGCTTCATCTAATTTCACTGTAAAATTCTCTCGTTGCTGGCAGAGCCGGCAGACTTGAAGATCGATAGTAGCAAACATAGACTCACCAAACCTACCGGCGCAGTTCGCACAAGCGCGAGGCATGGTGACAGTCACTTTCTTTAGATCACTTCACTCACTTAAAAAACAATTCACTCACTTTACAACACTTCACTCACTTTAAAAACACTTCAAGGAGAGGGGGGCAGTGAGGCACAGGTGGTGAAAAGTTGGGATTGTCATGTCTCGGCGGATCAGTGGGCGGGAAACACGAGTCAGGTGGCTGTGGAAGCGCTTAAGCACCTGCCTGAGCAACAGTGTGTAGCGATCCAGCACCTGCTCGGTTCATACCCCACTGTTTGTGCCAAGCACCCAGGCCTCACAACTCATGCGGTGCACGATGTTCCGCTGGCAGGTCATTTGGGTGTGAGTAAACCGTTGGCCTCGTTGTTTCAGTTGTTCAAGGTGGGCGACGAGGCTTTGGCATGGTTGTCAGGTCAGGGTCGACCCATGGCTTTTAAGGGTGGTGGTCAGTATCAGGACATTAAGCAGATTGGTGAGGGTAACTATGGACTAGATACGCCCGATCGTCGCATAGCCTCCCAATGCTGCTTTAGTAAAATGCAACAGCCCTACCATAGACCGACTGTATCTGGCCGTGGCGCTGAAGGCGTTGATGCTGCGCAGGCAGATGTAGTCGCAAGGAATGAGGGGGTGCGCATGTACGGTATCGGCGGGGAAGCATTAGCACTTATGAACTGTGGGAGTGACTGCACAGGTGGTACAGATTGTCCCTCTCATGACCTGACTGTTTTAGGGACAGAGGTGGAGAAGGAGGGAGGCTATAGTTTAGAAACTGCGGTCCCGGCTGGGTTGTGGGAGGGCAATGAGCATGTTGTTCGTCGAGATAAGTTGCAACCTCTTGTTCCTAAGGGCCAAGAGAAATTGTTTACTAGGCTGTGGCAGTACGTCCGCATGTTTGTTAATTCTCCAGGCCTGATGTACGAGGTGGCACCCGACATGGAGGCTGGAGACAGTGCAAGGCTCAAATTGGCTCCCTACCGTATAAATCCTGCTCGACAGTCTGTCGTCAAAGCAGAGGTGGACTACATGTTGGAGAAGGGTCTGAGGGATAAGGGATATCGTGAGTGGTCGTTGCCAGTAACTTTGCAACCTGAGTTGAGTGGCAAGATCCGTGTTTGTGTTGATTGCAAGAGTGTTGGTGCATCATCCCTGACAGACGCCTATACCTTATCCAGAGTTGACGACCCCATAGACCGCATCGGGGCTTCCTCGTTTATCACTAAGGTGGGAATAGTGAAAGGTTATTGGCAGGTCCCGTTGCCGGAGAGAGCGAAGAGAAGTGCCGGTCTTGTGATGGACTGGGCAGTGTTTATCAGTGTCAGGTGTTGTTTTGCTGCCGGAACACAAGTTGGATGTGTGGCATGTTAAGGGCACTGATAATGTTCTGGCTGATTGTTTGTCACGGGAGGGTATGTTTTAAGGAGCACCCTCGCCGTTCAGTCAGTGTTGGTTTGAGAGTGGAGAAAAATTAGGCTTGCCCCTGTAGTGCAAAGCCGCCAAAAACACTATTAATAATAATACAAAAACCTCACATAAAAACTTTCTTTTGATAGTATATAAGTGTAGGCTAGGCTTGGTGAAGCTTGCTCGTTGAGCGTAATATTGTTAAGTGATACTATTATTTTTGGGAAGTGTTGTGTAGATTTTTTTTATATAATGAAGTGTTTTATGTTTGTCATTGTGCCTTGTTTTCACAACTTGGGGGAGTAGCTGGGTGATGCGGGGTTGGTGGGCATTCTATCTGGTCAGATGTGGCGTTTACCTGAGGTTAAAACGTCCCACATCTTGGGCGGGGTGTTACGCTGGCCAGCTTGCCAGAATGTACTCGTACTCGCTAGCGCTCGCCAGGGCAGTGAAATGGGCTATAATAATCGTAGAATGATGTTCTTCCTTTCTTAGTATTCATGTTGTCACAGACAGATCAGTGTTTGTCTTTATTCTTGTCTGTGACACTTGGAAGTATTTTATATCATTGATAGAGTTATAAGATATGTAGTGTGATAGTTGCAAGGAGAGAGAGAGAGGGAAGCAGCGTGGTGGTAGTATGTGTGTGTGTATGTACGTGTGCATTCCTCGCTTGGGCGCGGCCACCCGCTCGTGATTGGATGGCGGGCCTGGCGTGTCATATGACGCCTGCTCTTCATGACGTAGTTGTCTGTGATTGGAGGCCGCTGTCTTAGCTCGGTGGTGCGCGCTTCCTTCCCGCGTCTCTCCTTAGAGCTTGGTATGTTGTGCTTGGTCCTAGACGTCCCTTGCATTCCGTCCCCAATCTAACCCTCTTTACTGCTGTTCCTCTCTCTGAACTCCTTCCTTCCAATACTTCTTATCTTTATTCAGTTACTCATCCCTTCTGGTTCTGCATACGACTTCCATAGTCGGCCAATCGTATTACCAGCATCAGTTCTCACATATATGTTTTGCACTAGCTTTAGGGATTATTAGAGTCATAGTCACATGGAGTCATATTATTGTGTGCTTCTAATTATTGGGTTGTTCTTTGTTACTATTTAATGCTAGACAGTGGAGGGTATCTTTGGTCGTTGTTGGAGTTATGTATATGGCAAGTCAGAGCCTGTACGACTTCGACGGATCTAGGTAGCCTGTAACCCATGTGCATATTTTTCCTTTGCGAGCGTAGCAGTATACAAGCGAAGGGCCTTTGCCTACTCTTGCTTGTATGCTTGCTACCTCATTTTGTTGACCTTTGAGGAGCGCCAGGGTAAGACCAGATACTTGAGATCTGGACTTACCAAGAGAGCCTCCTAGTCACTTAACGTAACATAAGGGAAATCTGTTCAGGGGAGACAGTAGGCTACGAGCATGCATGAGCTCTGCCTAGGCTCCTTGTACCTTTTATGCCGCTGCTAGACTTTATTAGTAGGAAAGACAGCATTGTGTTTATTAACTTTAACTGCGTATGCTTTAGGACTTATTCACGTATTGTTTTAGCCTAGGTTGATGCATAGTGCACAACCCAGTTTGGCTGTTACGTTGGCTAAGGAAGTACTGTTTTTGAGTGGCTATTATTAGTGCTGTCACCGAGTTGTTGCACTCCCTTGTTTTATATATATGTATCCTACTTGTTGGTGTATTTAAGATACACGCTTTGGTGTCCTGCCTCTGCAGTATTTCTGTTCTATATTCGACGAGCATCTTAGAGCATCAGACGTTTTCAGAAGATTCCATATCTGTTTGTTGTAGGACTAGCCTTCAAGTGTTTTCATAGAGCATTGAAGAGTTTAGTGTTGAGTTCAGACTCACACTAAAGTTAACGTAAGCAAACTTTATTAAATCTTGTCATAGTTTATTTAAGCATTGTTATTACTTAAGAGCATTTTATTAACGTAAGTACTCCCGTTGTGAGTAGGCTTTGCCGTCACCGGAAAGCTTTGTAGAAGTGCACTAAACCCAGTTAATTGATACCCCGTTATCCAGTAGATTAACTCTGGAGGGTTTAAGTGTTTTGTTCACTGGCTTAATAGTTCGAGGGTTTGGAATTAGCGTACCGTTGTTGCAGATATAGCCTATCTTCTAGTCCAATATTAAGTGCCCTTGTTTATTTTGTTGTGCCGGTCGTAACAGATGTAAAAATAGCCGTGAAAGACAAAAAGAAAGCGTATAGAGAGTGGTTGGGTAATAGAGGGAATGAAGATTTGGAGAGGCAGAAACGAGCGAGGTACGTGGAGAGAAAGAGAGTGGTGAAGAGAGTAGTGAAGGAAAGTAAGAGAAGAGTAGTGAAGGAATTTGGAAGGAATCTGAGTATAAAATGGAGAGAGTGTAAGAAACTGTTCTGGAAAACAGTTAAGAAAGTTAGGGAAGGTAGCAAGGGAAACAGTAAGGGTGTGAAAGATAAGAATGGGAGAATGCTAGCTGAGAAGCAAGAGAGAGTTGAAAGATGGAGGGAGTACTTCAATGAGTTGCTAAATGTAAGGAATGAAGAGCCAGCAAACATAGTTGGATATGGTATGTGAGGGAGAAGAGGAGAAGTAGTGGAGGAGGAGGTGGGGATCAGGAGGTCAGAAGTGTGGGAAGCTATGAAAAGAGTGAAGTTGGGGAAAGCACCAGGAACAGATGGAGTGTGAGGGGAAATGTTGAGGTATGGTGGTGAGATAGTGATCGAATGGGTATGGAAAATGTGCAAACTAGCATGGGAGAAGGGGAATGCACCCGATGACTGGAAGACTGGCATAATTGTCCCCCTATAAAAGGGCAAAGGGGAAAGAGGAGTGTGTGGTAACCACCGAGGAATATGTTTTTAAGCGTAGTAAGGAAGGTGTACAGTAGGGTAGTGATTGAGAGAGTGAGAGTGAGAACGGAGAAATGGATAGGCGACGAGAAGGGAGGTTTAAGGAAGGGAAGAGGATGTGTAGATCAGATTTTTACCCTGAATTGTGTTGTGGAGAAATATCTGGAGAAGCAACAAAAGGTGTATGTTGCCTTTATGGACTTGGAGAAGGCCTATGACAGAGTGGATAGAGAAGGCATGTGGAAAGTACTTAGAATATACAGAGTAGATGGCAAGTTGCTGAAAGCAGTGAAGAGCATGTATGAGGGTGCAAAGGCGGCAGTACGTGTGGAGAATGAGCAGAGAGAGTTCTTTGACCTGAGTGTTGGGTTGAAACAGGGGTGTGTGATGTCCCCGTGGTTGTTTACTGTATAGATGGATGGAGTCATGAAAGAAATACTAGGAAGAGCAGTGGATGTTGGTGTATTGCTGAAAAGGAAGGGAAATGAGTGGAAGCTGCCTATACTGCTGTTTGCGGATGACAGTTCTGATGAGCGATAATGAATGGGAGTTGCAGGGTCTGCTAAATGAGTTTGGAACAGTGTGTGAAAAACGGAATTTGAAGGTAAAATGTGGGGAAAAGCAAGGTTATGGTCTTCGAAAGGGGTGAAGTCACAGAGTGTGAGGTGAAGTTGAACGGTCAGGCTATGGAGATCGTCAGCTCTTTTTAAGTATCTGGGCAGTGTGTTGAGTAAAGATGGGACTGTGGATGAAGAAGTGTGGGAGAGGGTGCAACAGGGGAAGAGGGTTGTAGGAACGTTGAAAGCAGTAACAAGAAATAGAGTGGTCAGTATGGAAGTGAAGAAGTCCTTGCATGACAGTGTGGTAATCCCGACACTAACTTACGGAAGCGAAGCATGGACGTTTGTGGAGAGACTCAAACCAAGAGTGAGCGTGGTGGAAATGAGTTACTTGAGAAGTGCGTGCGGAGTTACATGGAGGGATAGACAGACGAATGAGGAAGTAAGAAGGAGGTGTGGTGTGGAGGTAGATGTGCTGGAAAGTGTGAAAAGGAACAACTTGAGATGGTTCGGCCATATGGAACGTATGGGAGGCGAGAGAATGCCTAAGAGGGTGTACGAGAGCGAGGTGGAAGGACAGAGAGGGAGAGGTAGACCGAAGAAGAGGTGGAAGGATGGTGTGAGGAAGTATATGAATGAAGGCGGTGCTGGTTGGGAGGAGGGGCATCGACTGACTGGGGACAGAGGTACCAAGTACTTGGGGGCGGTTCGTTCGTGGACACCCCTTCGGGGATCATGGCGTCAGGCAATAGATAGATAGATATACATTTAGTCAAGAATAATCTTATGTTTTATAGATTGATTGTAGTAACTAGCAAACTAACCACGAGAAACATATGACCACATGGTTTCTGCTTTCCAAGATATCGACATTATTTCCTTAGCGATATGCTGGGGTTCATTGCATTGGAATAGTTGGATAGCCTGTTTTGCAGTTGCATTGTATTTAAATCACCGATATATAACAGTTTGAGCTTATGACATCACTATTCTTCTTCAAACGCATATAAAATAGAGTAATCTAAGCCATAAAAAAAATGACCGTTTATTAGGTCATTGTTTAAATAGCTTATCCCATACTGCCTTATAACATGGTTACTTTCCAGCAAAGTGAAACAATTATCAGGGTTAATACTGGAATCTAGAAATACAGGTAATTAGACTGTATGGCACGCTGTTATGGATCTATCGTTTTAATGTATCACTTTAATGTTAACTTTAATGCTTCCAAAACCCAATTTCTCCATCTATCTACCCGTCAGGATCTCCCAGCGGACTATCCCTTATTCTTCAACAATACAAAAATCAACCCTTCATCTTCTCTCAATATTCTTGGTGTCTCTTTTTCTTCTGCTCTCATTTGGAAGGACCATATTACCAGTCTTGCTAAGGCAGCCTCCCAGAAGCTGGGTGTGCTCAACTGCCTTAGGGGGTTCTTTTCCCCTGCACATCTTCTTGCTCTGTACAGGTGCGCATAGTGCGCCTTGTATTGAGTATTGTTCACCATGTGTGGGGAGGTTCCTCTCACACCGCTCTCCTAGACAAAGTTGGAAAGGAAGGCCTTTCGTATCATTAACTCCGTCCACTCACCAACTCTCTGCAATACAATCTCTCTCTCCTCTCCGCAATGTGCATCTCTCTCGCTATTCTATCGCTACTATAATAATCAGTGTTCCTCAGAGCTATCCAGTGCATACCACCTCCTTTACGTAGGGCACGCGTGGTACCCGTCTTGCAACTCAATCCCACCCTACTCTGTGCAACTCTCCAACCCAAGAGTGAAACGTTACTCTCAAACTTCTTCTATTCAACAGCCTCTGGAACTCTCTCCCAGAATCAGTCTTTCCCTCTTCCTATGACTTAAATTGCTTCAAACTCCGTGTGTCCAGGCATTTTGGCGAAGCCCTTGATTTTGGCCCTGTCACTCTTTCAACTATGGGGGAGGCACTCGCTATAGGCAGTTATGCCTTTTGCCTCCCTCAATCACATAGAAAAAAAAAAAAAAAAAAAAAAAAAATACAAATAAATAAATATATATAATAAAAGTTAATCAAATCGGGAAAACAATCCCTATGGAAATTTAAGACTAACAACGCTCATTCTGACTGATCCAGATCACCGCAGCCAGTTGTGCTAAAATGAGTAAGGTTAGTGTAGGAGAGTGTGGGTTATTAGATTGTGGCTAACTGGCTAATTAGGAGAGTGGCCGGTTTGATATCAGTTGCATATATACATAGCATATTGTCATTGGATACATTAGATATAGAATCAATTGTTGATAATGTGAAGCATCTACTGTATGTCAGGGAAATCATAACGAAGTGTCAGAATGTATAATGATTACCTAGTGTGTAGGCTACAAGATGCAACTAGGTGGCAAATGATAGGCCAATAGAAATGACTGAGAACAAGTAAATTATGTATACTGTCTTTGTAGATGAGAGAAAGTACCACACACACTAGTATTATTCGAACACAGTAGCTGGAACAGCAGATAGTATGGATATATTACTTTAAGAAATACAGCGATACAGTAGCATGTGGTAAAACACACAACAAGAGGTTCCGCAAAAGGTGGACAGTAAAGGTAGGAAAAATAAAGGAACAACATTTGGAGTTGAGCTACACTATTTTGAGAGCGTGCAATGCCTTCCAATGTGTGTGTGTGTGTGTGTGTGTGTGTGTGTGTGTGTGCAAAGAAGCATTGGTGGGTTCATGGGTACAAATTACATGATATGTGTAGGTTAATGTGTAAAAGTAATTTGAGCTGATAAATAAGTGAACCTGTACACACATGTTTAAAAGGCTTACACACAAAATGTTTTAGGTTAGGCTATGTACGGTCAAGTCTGTTCTGGATAGCTATATTTAGGATAAAGCACAAAATATACATGTAAGCATGAATAATTCCATTTTGTATCGATAACCATACCGTCATTTACATTAGTGAGTGTGTGTGAATGTGTGTGTGTGTAGCTTTATACAACACCCGTTTCGTCTTATGTCGTTGATTACCAGTCATGACATATACAGTATCATCCTGCCTTTAATACCAGTAATATGCTATATATGTGTTTGAACAGTGATTGTCGTTCATTGCTCTCAGTCCCTAAATAGTGTCACTACACTCTGGTTTTCAATTAACTTAATTCTTCTGGCTTTTACGTTTTTCAGAAATTCAGCTGACCAGTCTGTCGGTTATTTTTACGTTCTTCCTTGTTTCTCTAGAGTTCTATCTCACTCTCCCTCCAGCAGTAATAGGTTTCATCTCTTAAGAGCATATTATATAGTATTTTCCTATAATTTCTTATTTTACCTGCGTTGAAGATAAATTACTTATGAACGACATTGTCTTTTTTTGTTTGCTGTTGTTGTTCTTTGTTTTTCTTCTTCCTGGGGATAATCGGTGGTGTTATGTCGGGTTATAATGATTTATAACTCTTGATCTAGTCTGTATAACGATCCAAGTATGGACTGATAGACCTTAATAAAACTTTACAGGCTCAAATCTAGCACGTTCTTAATCACACGTGATAGGTATTCAATTAGGATAATACATAACTCAATAACAACACAGATATATATACATAATTGGATTTTATTTAAAGAATGGTCTAGCTAGAGGAGCCGTAGACTATCTTCATAGAATGGTTAAATAGAGGCAAAGTACAAATATAATTTGGTGTATTCAGATAGTCTCTGATGCAATGAAATATATTAACATCAATGCACTGACAATATAGTGATAATATGATAATATCAAACCTCAACACAATAATCAATGGGGGTCGAGTGTCTTCCGTGAAAGAAGTAGTGCAGTAATCAAATATAAACAATCTCAAATGGAGAGCTGGGGAGAGTTGATTGTGAAACAAACACTCCGGTATAAGGGGTCAGTCACACAGTAAAAGGTGGGGGGGGGGGGTTAACCAGGTGTGAAGGCACGTATCCTAAAGTGACCTTCTGACTTATAAGGTAGACAGGTCAGGTCACTAGCTGGACTGAGATGTTGATGAGAATTTAATTTATAGTTGATGCAACTATGAGCTGAGTCTCAAAAGTAGTTCAGAATAACTGGTGGCAGATGAATAAGTAATTTAATTTACACAAAGTTAGACTCGCAGAATAGTAAACTATGCGTGATTATTTTATCTCTTATATTCACGCTAAGCGATCGTATGTAATAATAACGAATCGAGCTTAGGAATTCAGATATAAATATAATGAATATGGAATCAGGAATATACTGAATAAATCACTACAAAGTGATATAGAGACACTAAAATGAATAAACAAAGTTAATCAAGAATAGCTCTGAGAACGCCGTTATAATTGAAGCGTAAGAGTAGAATAAACTTATCTATAAATAAATCATAAGAACTGGGCGCATACACGAAGTTATGCTAAATAATACTTACAGCAGAATTAATAGAAGTTCTGAACAAGTTAACAGAGACTTTAAATTACATACACTAATATACGAAACGTAAGGGAATGATGTTGAACTAAGTAATTGAAACTATGCAATGCTGGAATTCCTGAGCATGAAGGATCAGAATTACTTACATCAGTAATCACATGAACGGTAATACGAGTTCATAAAATAATTACTAAGGTGGTTATATCACTGAGTTTAAGATGGGAGGGGGAGGAGTGAATTGATTCTCACAGGGACAAGTACATTCGCTTTGAAATTGAGCGTAGGTTTTAGGTAATAATGTTTGCAGAAGGAAATCAGTTCACGAAATACACTGCGACTTTAACTTACATAACACAGCACAGAATACATATATAGGAAAATCTGTGAACGTGGGGTCAAGGTAACTGATTGAATACAACTATATGACGTATGTCTAAGAGTGTGATGGCAAGTTAATTAATGAATACGTTTAGTGTTAAATCACAATTATAACACGAGTGGTAGATTAGGTTCTGAAGGATTAACACTTATGAAAACTGAATGATCTTGGGCACAGATCACATACTTGCTTAACACAGCACGGTTCACATATTTTACATTATTACCTCAACAACAATAACATAACGTAAGATACACAGGGCCACTTAGGGTAATTGGAGGACAGGGGTCGCGAGTACAAGTCTGGCCAACGTTGATTGTGGGTCCGTGGAGCAGCACTTCAGGGCTGTAGGGCGTTGCTCGAGCAGTGGTCCAGAGGTCCAGACTACAGCTATGCAGGGCCACTGGTAGGACTTCAGGAATACCTCAGGCAGGTACTCTCCGTGTGGGTAGGGGCAGACTGGGGCAAGCCAACACTTTTAATTAGCTATTCTGAGCCCAAAGCTTTTAGAATAGTATTGAGGTGTCGATTGTATACTCCTCTCTAATTTTCTGGAGGTAATATGTGGCATTATATTTGACTCTCGTTTCCCCGGTCTCGAAGTCACAAGGTTAGGGAGAAATGGTTGTGTAGTTATTGTGAGGTAAATACTTAGCTTAGACTTGGAAGTTTGGTATTGACATAATGGTATACTTCCAAGGTATAATAATACATAGTTAATGGTCATTTATTTAGCCTAAGGATCGAGAAATCTCTCGTAAATTGGGATAGGCCTTTATTCCTTGTTCAACATGAATCTTCTTATATCTTCCTGGTTAGATCTCGTTACCTGGAGATTCTTGTATCTACGTTTCCGTCTTCTTCCGGGTTGTCTTTCAGTTCCATTTACTGTATGTCGGTAGGCCTCGGGGTGTTCATGTTGCATAACATAAACATATTTTCGTTGCAAATCTGGAGAAACGGGGAATGCTGGGTGGTGGATCGTCGACTTCATTTGAAAGGTGGGAGGTGATTGGTTGACACAGGTGAGCGGTGATTGGCTGAGATTTCCCATTCTCGAACTGTGTGGTTGATGAGTCAGTGCATGTGGTAAATTGCGTGACTTATATATTCTGGTTGTGTTAATCAGGGGTGACTCCTCTATTTGGTTTGGTCTTTCCGGCTGCTTCTTGTTCTTCTTTTTATGTTGTGGTGGGTGAAGACTGGCTATCCTACATGTTGTTCCTTCCGGGATTGCTTGGAGGCCCGTCATTTCAGGTGGGTTGTGAATACTACCAATTTTATAATCTATAACACAATTGTTTGATATACTGACAAGAAATTGTGCATATGAATAGATCTATCTATCTATCTATTGCCTGACGCCGTGATCCCCGAAGGGGTGGCCACGAACGAGCCACCCCCATGCACCTCTGTCCCCAACCAGTTGACGCCCCATCCTCCCAACCAGCACCGCCTTCATTCATATACTTCCTCACTCCATCCTTCCACCTCTCCATCGGTGCACCTCTCCCTCTCTGTCCTTCCACCTCGCTCTTGTACACCCTCTTAGTCATTATCTTGCTTTTGTTACGTTCCATATGTGCATAGATATGCCCTGCATAATACTTATCCTGTGTAACTTTAAAGCGAAACTGCAGATCCAAGTTTGCAATATCCTCGGTGGAGTGAGTTTATCTTGTAGATGGCTTTACCACTCAGGTGGGGATTTCTCAATATTTTCACTCATTAAGCGTTGTCCTTAACGGCATCCATAGCACTGAGCGAATTATAAGGAGTCCCAATGGAAAGAGGAGGTCGAATTCTCCTTATGAAATTCTTACCCATTCATCCTCCCCCTCAGCTGAGAATACTTCTGTTTAGACCTAGAAGTTTGCCCCGCAGTGAGGGTGTTGTCATATATCTCTCTCTCCCTCTTTCGTAATTTTCCACTCACGATAACTCGATGACAACAAAAACTACAAAATTAAGTTTTTTGTAATTCTCCTCTCAGGTTAACTCAGTTAAATAAATCATTAAATTATTAGGTTTTGCGTTTAGAAGACAGTATGAGTAATGGCCTCTAACTTAAGGGCTGCGACACTCCTTCCGAAAGGTTTTACTGAGCGAATAGAATGCTCCTTTGGGTAGATGATACATAAAAAAAGAAAACAAAAAATCATATATAAAAATAAAGTAGGTGTGCAGTTTTCGCATTACCAAAAAAAAAAAAAAAAAAAATGCATATGCAACTCTGCGACCTAGAATTCTGCAAGTAGTATTGAATCTATTACGTAAAATCGGTTTATATACTGTATATATATTAAATGTTTTTATACTCACAGCCGGACTTGAACCACCGACAGACAGAACAAGTGCCCATACTTTCATCCACTATACCACATCGTGATAGAGGATACTTGTGTGTAGTGGATAAAAGCATCGACACTCGTCCTGACTGTTGGTGGTTCATGTCCGCCTGGGAGTATATATATATTACATTTATGATCACATTGAATCTTAACCATTGGAATATTTATCTATAATCATTGGAATATTTATCTATAATAAGGTCAGCGTAACACTATTTTGTAGCATTTTGATTATTGTGTAATTCAAAATTAAAATATATATAAGAAAGAAATAGTGACCATAATCTGTGACCTTCACCATTCACCTTGACCTTTGAATAACAAAAACACAAAATTTGGACAAGCGTTGCATTGACCAACCAAATTTGCCAGCAAAATTTGGTAACGATAGATACGTAACCCGTACAGTACAGTTCTGTCGGTTTCATTTCATACTGGATATTAAGATTAATTTATTTAGTTTATGAAGGGCCTCCATAAAATTAGAAGGCTTTCAACTATCTTAATTAACCCTTGCAACTACCACAGAGCCTTCATAAGCTCCACAATTTGTTTTAATTATAGTAAAAATACAATAAAAAAGACGTCACCGGTACACAAAGGTTTAAAAGTCTAGGAAGAGTTTAAAGACAATTATTTACACTCTTCTTTTGTTCTTTGACCTTGACCTTTAACCTTAAGTATTATAAAATGTATATATGATTGAAATAGGTTAGTTAAGTAAAATGCAACTAAAAGTCTTCGGCTTATCGAAAATTTAGTATTTTTTTATGATGAAGGTTAACTTTTGACCTTGGCCTGTGACCTTGACCTTTATGTAGGATTATATTTTTGTTTGAATTGATGTAACCCTAGAAACTCAAATAAATGTGTAAAATTTCATTAAAGATCGTCAGTTAGTTTCAGAGGTATTAAAAGAATAGTTGACCTTGACCTTCATCTTGACCTTCATGATGTCTGAAAATTTGACATTTGAATTTTCTCATAAAGCACAACTGTCTCGACGAATTTTGTGAAATTTACATGAATAGTAAAGAAATTAGCATATTGACCTTATATTTGACGTTGACCTGTGACCTTGACCTATCAAATAGAATTATGTTTATTCGTGTATGACCTGGGTCTAGGCATTCCGAATATGCATGATATGCCTAATGAGAATCTTACATTTAATAGGAAATACTAGTAAAAATCATATTTCGACCATTGAATTTCGACCTTAGAATTTCTTATCGAGGATTTAGTTACCTTAACAACAATGTTTGTATTAACTAGCATTATGAATATGGTGTAATTCGCATAAAAACTTATTTATTACAAAGTGATCATATACTGTGACCTTGACCTTTGACCTTTGACTTAAAATAAAATACATATATTTGGATGGTCGTCGCATTGACCAACTGAATGTGCCTGTATAATTTGGTGACAATACATTAAACATTCTAGGAGGAGCTAAGGGAAAATGACAAATACTCTTGTTTTGACCTTGACCTCTGACCTTAGATAATACAATATTTATGTGAAATTTGATGCATACAATATTTAAGTAATAAGCCATAACACAGCCAGTTTTCCAAAATTTGAGTAATATTTTGTAATAAATAATAAAAGTTGACCTTTGACCTGTGACCTTTGACCTTTATGTAAGAATACATTTTTGTTTGCATTGATATTGCCCTTGAAAATCACATAAGCATGCGTAATTTCATTAACCCACTGTGCCCCAGCGACGCAGCGTTTGCGTCAGCAATGTATGGAACGCTAAACCCCAGCGACGCAACAGTTGCATCAGTTGTACTCCGGTCCCAATTACTTCGGTCCTATGGCACCTAAAGGGCTCAGATTTGTATGGGAACTGTGTAAGTATCCCACGCACCCATGCCGATGGTTGAAAACTCTCAAAGTCCAACCACGCGCAAAAACATGTTTTTTTGGGGAAATTGCCTTCAATTTTTTACTCTTGTAAAATCCGTTTTCGGGGGCTCCGTAGGACCATTTTTTGAGCTTTTTGATCGTTTTTTCGTGGTTTTTCCTTCATTCCTAACCCATTCGCTATTGTTTCTGGAAAAAAAACTTTGTTCAAAATCGGCTGGTCCCTGGTGGTACATTTATTTAATAACTAGCTGGGGTTCAGTGGGTTAAAACCCATTAGTTAGGTTCATATATATCAATAGAATAGTTGACCTTGACCTTAGACCTTTATCTTGACTTATATATGTCTCAACATTTATCATTTTTCTTTTCACTTAAAGTGCAACTATCTCACCAAATTTTGTGAAGTTTGCATGAAAAGTAAAGAAAATAGCATATTGACCTTATATTTGACCTTGACCTTTCATAATTATGGAATTGTATAGTTTCTTGCATGACCTTGGCCTAGGTGTTCCGAATATACATGGTAAGCCTAGTGAGAATCTAACAGTTAGTATAAGAAATACTAGTAGAAAACCAATTTTGACCTTTGACCTTTGACCTTGATATTTGACCTTACCATTTATAATATTTATCTAAAATTTGGGCAATACGATATCAAGGTTACCAGTAACTTGTATAGTGAAAATGAAGACATTTAATTAAAAAGTAAAATGAATAGTAAAAGTTGACCTTTGACCTAAACCTGTGACGTGGACATTTATGTAAGAGTATTTTTTTGTTTTCATTGACATTGCCCCAGAAAATCGAATAAGCATGCCTAATTTCATGAAAACCCATCAATTAGTTTCCTATATATTAATAGAATAGTTGACCTTTACCTTTGACCTTTATCTTGACCTTTATGATATGTGTGTCAAAATGTTTTGTTTTCCTCTCCATTTAAAGTGCAACTATCTCCCCAAATTTTGTGAAGTTTGCATGAAAAGTAAAGAAAATAGCATATTAACCTTTTATTTGACTTTGACCTGTAACCTTGAACATTCACATGGAATTGTATAGTTCCTTGTATGACCTTGGCCTAGGTATTCCGAATATACATGGTAAGCCTAGTGAGAATCTAACAGATAGTATAAGAACATTTTTTAGCAGAATTCCATATACCAGGATATAGTTTGTTTAAACGCGACCAAACAAGTAGGAGGGGCGGCGGAATAGCAGTGTTTGTCAGGAGTTCTTTAAAAAGTTGTATTAAATCAGGTATTAGACTAAATACTGATAACGAAAGTGTTTGGGTTGAGGTTAGCGAAGGTAGTGAGACCATAATTATTGGAGTTATTTATAGACCGCCAAATATGAGTAGAAACGAAGGTACAGCTTTATGGCAGGAAGTGAAAATAGCATCAAGGTTTAGCAATGTGTGTATTATGGGGGATTTTAATTTTCCGAATATTGATTGGCAGCATCAAATCGGCGACTCAGATTCAAAAGAGTTTATTGAGGCGGTACAGGATAGTTTTTTATTTCAATTCATAGACTCGCCTACTAGAGGTAATAATATCCTCGATTTAGTTCTCAGTAATAATGAACAAATGATAAATAATGTAGAGATAGGAGACCAACTAGGAAATAGTGATCATAAATCAATTTATTTTAACATACAATGGACAGGAAAGGCTAAAGAGAATACGACACTTATCCCAGATTTCAGAAAAGCCAATTATGGTGGATTAAGACGAGCCTTAAGAGTCGATCCTATGGTTAAACTATTAAGTGGACCCAGGTGCGCTAATGAACATACTCTCTCTCAGATACCTGTCTTAACTCAGGATAATTTGACAGCTACATATAATAATTTTATTTCTTCACTCCACAATGCGCAAAATAAATATATCCCCAAAAGAAAATTTAGATCAACACAGAACCAACCCAAATGGATGAATAATAGACTATTAGACCTTCTAGGAAAAAAGAGAGGAATATATCGAAAAATTAAGAAAGGCGAAATTCACCTACTTGCTTACTATCAGAATCTATCAAGAGAGGTTAAAAAATGTATAAGGACAGACAAAAGAAATTATGAAATCAGGATAGCCAATGACTCAAAAAATAACCCTAAGGCTTTTTACCAGCTATATAAATCTAAAGTTAGAGATAAAATAGGCCCCCTTAAAACTTCGATAGGAGAAATGACAGAAAATGATTTAGAAATGTGCAGTACATTAAATAGTCAGTTTCTATCCGTTTTCACTAATGAAAATTTGGCACAGATTCCAGAAGTCCGTAAGGTATATAGCGATAGTATAGAAAATAGGTTAAGTACGGTTACTATAAGTAGAAATGATGTGCTTAAGGAAATTGACAGACTGAAACCTCAGAAATCGCCTGGCCCCGATGAGGTATATGCCAGAGTATTAAAAGAATGCAGAGATGAGTTAAGTTACCCATTAACATTTCTTTAACAATTCATTAGAAACAGGTATAGTTCCAGAAGCTTGGAAACTTGCAAATGTAGTTCCGATTTTCAAAAAAGGTGATAAATCAATAGCATCCAATTACCGTCCCATTAGTCTCACTTCAATCATAGGAAAGCTACTAGAGTCAATTATTGCTAGAAAAATGAGAAACCACTTAGAAACATTTAACTTAATCAATTCTTCTCAGCATGGATTCACTCAGGGACGTTCTTGCCTTACTAATTTGCTTAGTTTTTTCTCAGAGGTATATGAAGCAGTAGATAATGACAAGGCATACGATATTATATATTTAGATTTCAGTAAAGCTTTCGACAGAGTCCCTCATGAGAGATTGATGAGAAAGGTTGAGGCACATGGAATAGGTGGGGCGTTGTTGGGATGGATTAGGTCATGGCTAATTGGTAGGAAGCAGAGAGTCAGCATAAATGGTACCAAGTCAGAGTGGGGAGCAGTCAAAAGTGGTGTCCCCCAGGGATCGGTATTAGGTCCCCTGTTGTTTCTTATATACATAAATGACCTAGATTTAGGTATAACTAGTAGGATAAGTAAATTCGCAGACGATACTAAAATGGGGAGATCAATTGATTCAGATAGCGATATAGAGTGCCTCCAAAGGGATCTAGATACCTTACATGAATGGTCAGTAAATTGGCAGATGAAGTTTAACATTGACAAATGCAAGGTATTAAAGATAGGGAAGATGCAAACAAATGTTAAATATAAACTAGCTAATTTAGAATTAGAAAATTCAGACTGCGAGAAAGATCTAGGTGTGTTTGTTAGCAATGATTTGAAGCCTAGAAAACAGTGTATAGACGTTCGTAATAAGGCAAACAGGATTCTCGGGTTCATCTCTAGGAGTGTGAGTAACAGAACTGCTGATGTTATCTTAAAACTTTACTTGTCATTAGTGAGACCCCATATGGATTATGCTGTCCAATTTTGGTGTCCTTATTACAGAATGGACATAGATTCATTGGAGAGAGTACAGCGTAGAAATGACAAAAATGATCCATAATATTAGAAATCTTCCGTATGAAGAAAGGTTGAAGAAATTAGGTTTACATTCGTTAGAGAGACGCAGAGTTAGAGGGGATATGATAGAGGTGTTCAAGTGGGTTAGTGGGATTAACAAAGGGGACATGACAAATGTACTAAAGCTCAGTGATAGCGAAAGAACTCGTACCAATGGTTTCAAATTAGATAAATTTCGTTTCAGAAAAGATATAGGCAAATATTGGTTTGGTAACAGAGTTGTAGATGGGTGGAATGGACTACCAAGTGCTATAGTGGGATCTAAAACTGTAGGGAGCTTTAAGATAAAATTGGATAAGCATATGGACGAGAAGGGTTGGGTGTGAAGGGGGATCAGCCGGGTTGGGCCAATCAGCGCTCTGCAGACCCCCATAATCCTGTGTTAATCTCTAACCGTTTTGGTAAGATGATCCTCAGGGTATTAGAGTGTTGAGCCTATAATTGGGCTTTGTAATTGATTTGGGGTTGTGTGGGACAGGGATCTGCCTTGCTTAGGCCAATCGGCTTTCTGCAGACTCCCATTTTCTTATGTTCTTATGTTAACTACTAGTGAAAAACTTAGACCTTTGACCTTGACCTTTGACCTTACCCTTTAGAATATTTACCTAAAATTTGGTCAATACGAAATCAAGGTTAGCAGTAACTTGTATAGTGAAAATTAAGACATTTGAGTAAAAACTAAAAATATATAGTAAAAGTTGACCATTGACTTTGACCAGTGACCTTGACCTTTATGTAAGAGCACATGTTTTGTTTTATTGACATTGCCCAGGAAAATCAAATAAGCATGCCTAATTTTATTAAAACCCATCACTTAGCTTCATATATATTAATAGAATCGTTGACCATTACCGTTGACCTTTATATTGACCTTTATTATATGTCAAAATATAGTATTTTTAATTTAATGTGCAACTATCTCATCAAATCAGGTGAAGTTTGCATGAAAAGTAAAGAAAATAGCATTTTGACCTTTTATTTCACCTTGTCCTGTGACCTTGACCTTAAATATGGAATTGTATACTTTCTTGTATGACCTGGGCCTAGGTATTCCGATTATACATGGTAAGCCTAGTGAGAATCTAACAGTTAGTAAAAGAAATACTAGTGAAAAACATATTTTGACCTTTGACCTTGATCTTTGACCTTACACTTTAGAATATTTATTTAAAATTCTGGCAACATGATATCAAGGTTACCAGTAACTTGTATAGTGAAAATGAAGATATTTGAGTAAACAGTAAAATAAATTGTAAAAGTTTACCTTTGACCTTGACCTGTGACCTTGACCTTTATGTAAGAGTATTTTTTTGTTTTCATTGACATTGCCCCCGAAAATTAAATAAGTATGCCTAATTTCATTAAAATCCATCAGTTAGTTACATATATATTAATAAAATAGTTGACCTTGACCTTTGACTTGACCTTTATATTTGTGTACAAATGAATTATTTTCCTTTTCATTTAAAGTGGAACTATCTCACCAAATTTTGCATGAAAAGTAAAGAAAATAGCATATTGACCTTTCATTTGACCTTGACCTGTGACCTTGACCTTTCATATGTAGTTGTATAGATTCTTGTATGACCTTGGCCTAGGTATTCCGAATATACATGGTAAGCCTAGTGAGAATCTAACAGTTAGTAAAAGAAATACTAGTGCAAAACTGATTTTGACCTTTGACCTTGACCTTTGACCTTACCTTTTAGAATATTTACCTAAAATTTGGTCAATACAATATCAAGGTTAGCAGTAACTTGTATAGTGAAAATGAAGACATTTGAGTAAAAACTAAATAATATGAAATATTGACCTTATTTTTAACCTGGACCTTTGACCTTAACCTTTAACCCGTCCAGCCCCGGCTAGTTTTGTAATGTTTGTTCACCAGAACCCGGCCGGTTTTCAATTTTTTTTTTTATTCCAGAAACAATAGCGAATGGGTTAGGAATGAAGGAAAAACCACGAAAAAACGCTCAAAAAGCTTAAAGAATGGTCCTACAGAGCCCCAGAAAACGTATTTTACAAGAGTAAAAAATTGAAGGCAATTGCCCCAAAAAAACAGTTTATTGCGCGCTCACGCGCACGCACGTGGACTTTGAGAGTTTTCAACCATCGGCACGGTTGCGTGGGATACGTACACAGTTCCCATACAAATCTGAGCCCTCTTGAGTGGCTACACCTGAGGTTACGGTCGGCGCAATTAGGGTGACGCCCAGGCGCGTCTCTGGGGCTGTGCGTTACATACATCGCCAACGCGTCAGGCGCGTCGCTGGGGCTGTACGGGTTAAGTTAAATGGACAATTTCTTTTTGAGTGACCATCGGATTGACCAATTTTGTGAAAATCCATTGAACGGTCTAGGGGGAGTTTCCGGACAAACAGACGGACGACGACGGACGACGGACGACGACAGACAGGCTGGCTGGTGGTGCACAGTATACAGGCGGGATCTGTTTGTGCGATACCACTCTGTTTCGCAGAGTTGATAAAAAAAAACACCAGTGCCGGTGAAATGGAAGCAAAATGTGATTAGGTAGTATATATCTTAACCACCACCTCCTGTCCTCCCCTTATATGTTTCCTATCCCCTATCTCATCCCCCCCTGTTCCCCCTTCCCCCTCCTCTGTTATCTTAGTTTTTCCCTCCCCCTACCCCTATAATATTATATCCTCCCTCCCACTTCAAATATGTTTAGTCACCCTCCTCTACACTCCCTCTACCCCCTCCTCCCTCATGCATGCACGAAACCGTCCTAGAGTCGTTACTATCTCAAGAAATGTCCTAGAGAGTGGACCTATGTTACACTCCCTCCCACCACTCCCGTCAGAATTATAAATTTGTTCACAGGATGTTTCCACTTTACACCTATTTTCTGGTTCTTCTATGTTGTTGTTGTTGTTGTTGTCGTTCCCCAAGCTGCCTGGCCGAACAGCCCCAAGGTCCCGAGCAAGGCCAAAGCCATAACCGAGCGCCCCCACAGTACCCTCCCTGCCGACCACATAAAGCCTGGGTGACCGAAGCCACTCCATGGCAGGGAGCTGAGGAGGGTGCGGAAACGCCCGGGAAACCAAAGCCCCACCCAGGGCCCTGTGCCCCTCAGCAATTATGAAGAGAAAGTTGAGGGGCAAAGGAAAAATGTGACACTTGGGCTTCCAATCTTGGTAGATTGGGAGGTCAATCCACGGAAGAGACGCCGTCACTTGAGATTTAGAAAATATATAAGTAAAAGGAACAGTCAGAGTAAGCTATGGGTATGGCAGAGATCGCTCAGTTCTCATTCTGATAGACCAGCCCATCACCACATGATTAGAACCCAATCCTCTCAGCATCAGCTAGGAAAGGCCCTAGAAATCCGCCTTTGGCGGGGGGATAGCTCCCCTATTTCAACCACTTTCGGGGTTGGGCACCCGCCCGGTTCTTCTATGTTCATATGTTTATTATACAAGTAAAATATGAACATACAACGTACAAATGTACAAAGTAGTAGTATTGCTATATATGGTAAATATAGCAGATTTTGTCAGAATTGAAGCTAAATCTTTTACACTGGCGAGTGTTTTAAAAATATGTCTGTCGCAGATGCCGAGTTAATATAAAGTGGCCCTGTTTTCCATGAATTTTAGGTTCTGAAATATTATATAACAAATTGAAATATAATTTTGCTTAGATAATATTAACCCTTTTGGTCCTGGACATCTATAAGGAAGAATACGCCCAGGCGGCTCTATTTACGCTAAATATACGTCACCTTAGCCATAGCCATAGCCCTGAGTGAATTGGATGGAACTATAAATGAAAAGATTTTGTCAAACACTCCCAATAAGTCACCAACCCTTCTCCACCTCCTCACACCACTCAGGAAAATTGCTCTGACCAATGGCCGGTTTTAATATTGCTCGCTAGGAAAGATCTCGAGACCTATACAGTATGCAATTTTTTTTTTTTTTTTTTTTTTTAAAGACCTCCGTATACGTATTGTGAAAAACCTGTTATCCTCCGGTAAATTGCGGGGGTGAGTGCGTGAAGTGAGAGACAGTGAATAGATTGATGGATACATGTTTTTCATAATACGTGATGCTAACCCCAAACGCGCGAGCAACTGTGGCTTTCAACCATCCGACACATCTCCTTTTATTTATGTGCATCAAACATGTAAAATACAAATAAAGTTTATTTTTACACCCTACCGTGGAAAGACTACGGATACACCACTCCTGCCCAGGCCTCACAAAGTGGCATGGCCCAGTTGTACTGAGCTCATGACGCTAGTGGCATTGCCCCGGAGGATAGCCATCCCTAGTCTTTGCTTGAGCCAGAGAGTTACCCGGGGTTCTCCTGAAACTTCTCTGATTTTACAGCCTATTTCATTCACCATATTGAGGGTGGTAGGGCCGAAGACTCCTGACGTTTCGAATGCCAGAGGCTCGAACTGATGACTTCTGGCGATGGCTTGATAGTTTTCTCGCTTTCTACTTTCTGCTATCCGGGCGGCTTCACCTGCTTCGTTGACGTTTCTGGTGATGTTGGTCATGGAGAACGTGTCAACACATGTGGCATCCCACACGAGGCACCGGCCATTCTTGTAAGGGAAGGTGGTCATCCCATCTGGCGGTTTGCCGTCTTCTCTGAGATGTCCATGTGGTTCAATGATTGATGCACAGTTAGCACTCTGCAGGGCCCGTTTTATAACATCATTTAGTGCAGAGTGTCTTGGCAGGCGGCCTGCGCTGTGACTACATGACAAGGCATGGTGACCTTGGGCATCCATGAACACACTACACTTGCAAGTGTGTGGGTGACAAACTGCTGCACCCACTCTGAGCGCGATGGCAACCCGGAGCGCTTCAGCATCCAAGTGAGTTCCAAGCGGTGGGATGGGGATGGCATGTAACCACAAGCCACCCTCCAAACGAGCGGCTGCCTGGAGGCGTGCTTTTGCAACCTGGTCCGCATTGGGTAGGAGATTTTCTTGTGTTTTCTTCGCCGAGATGGTATCCCATGCTTTCTGCTTGCTCCTGGTGGTACCCTGAGGCTCCTCCTCTGCTTCTGTACTTTCCTTCCAGGTGTTAATCGCTTCTGCTACGTCCCTAATAAGTGTCATTCCGGGTTGAGAAGGAAGGATGGACACTACAAGGTTGTTGGTCGCGATAAGGGAAGAGATAAAGGCTGGGGAGGCAATATCCGAGGCTCTCCGTATGCCCAAGCCCCCGAGGCGGACAGGAAGAGTGGCTTGTGCCCAGTTCCGATCTTGAAATTCCACGTTGCTGATGCTGGTCACTGCTTCTTGGATTATGTTGTCTAATTCTTGGAGGCCGCCATTGTTCGTGTAAGTCATCGATGTGCGCAAAAGGTATTGGAGCTTTGGAATGGAGGAACAATTTTTGAGAAGGGCCAGAGCTGAGTGGGCATCGATGTGTATCAGGCGACTCACAAGACGTTGAAGCTCCTCCTTTTTTTCTTGAAGTGCTGGTGGGATTGCTGCCAGAGTTAGTGGTGAACCTAAGAGGGTTTGCTGGTGCTTCTGAAGGATCCTTACACCTGGCAATGCGCCTTCAAATTGGGCCTGAGTGTGTTCTCTTTCTTCAGGTGAGTGATTGAGGAGGACAAATTCACATTTGGTGTCATTTATCCCTAACCCAGCCTATCCGAGGTCAGTTATTATGTTGTTTAGATCGGTTAGGACATTCTCTACAGACCCACCTAAGGTTGCATCGTCCAGGTACCAAACATTCAATTCTGACCTAACTTTATTAGCTGCTGCGTCCACCCCTATTGAGAAAAGAGCAGGACCACCTGGATCTCCCTGCTGTAGCCCGGTCGCTGATGAGATTACCGTCTCGCCGAAAATCAGAATTGATGGTTTGGAATAAGCCTGCCAAAGTAGGGGGTACAGAGTGGGGATGTGCTCTCGAGCTGCGCGGAGGAAGACATCCCTGCGGATGCTGTTGAATGCGTTCCGCAAGTCAATCTTTAGAAACACTCGTTTTTCTCGGGCTTGGCTGAGGTAAGTGCGGGTTGCGTGTACAGCAGCTTCACACCCCCCTGGAGTTCCAAAACCTAGCAGACAAATGAAGTAAAAGGGCTTAAGATAGTCAAACTAATGAGGTGAATGTCTTAAAGCTTCAAAACTAATAGGGATACAAATGATGGAGAAGGGGTTCTAGAAAAAAAACTCTTGATGGTGTGGTAATATTTCTCCTTCCTTCAGGCACGGAAAACATCAGAGCAGGATCTCTTACGACATAATGGTTGGCAATTTACTGTTGTGTATGTTTCCTTTTGTCTATATCGGGTTTCTTGATTTTCACGGTTAGCATACCATTCACTGCATTATTAAATTGTACTAGACGAGGTATCCTAAACCAGTATGGGCTAAATTAAGGAGTTATTTCCAGATCCCTATGAGAAAAACATCAAGAGAATTGTAACTACTATAGAGACACTTGGATGACTCGGCCGCTAGAATCACATTGACAAGCCAAGGAGACTAAAAGTAAACTATAAAAGCGAATCCAAGTAAGTTTACCAAATAAAGGAATAGTAAGAGAAACTAAAACAATGCAACATAATATCCTTGACGTGAAGCATGTATTGATTTTCAACGGAAACTAAATGCAAAATAAAATATAAGCATAGAAGCAAGGAAGAGCTTATAGGACAGGACTATTGAGATAAGAACCGTGGATAAATAAGGGATATACAAACACCATGCCAGAGCCGAGGTGCAGTGGAAATACGACATGTGGGCGCGAAGGAGAAAATATCTATTATTATTATTATTATTATACTTTCCTCCCTAGACTTCAATCAAGCTTAAAAACAAAACAAACAAACAAACAAGACCACAACAACAAACAAGACCACCTTCGAGATAATTTTTCAGTAGAAAAATGCACCGCAGTTCATCCTAAACTTCAGGCTCACTAATGCTCACCAGGAAAATATCGGCAGGTAATGTTTTAAAATGTAAAAAAAATCGGGGTAAAAGGTCTTAAAATAGCCACATTAATGGAGCGAATCTCTTAAAATCTAAAACCTAATCGAGATAAACATGAGGGAGATGGGCGTCCATAAAAAAACAATGGAGGTGCGATGGAAGTAGAACATGTGGATGCGAATGAGAAAAAGATGTGAGTGAAAAAGGTGAGGCTGTGAGGTAATGCTGCCCTGACACACAAATCTTTGTTCGCACGCACAAGGGAATTAAAATCAGCAAAGAATTACCTGCCGGAGAACTCCTGTGTAGGAATTCTTTGTCTACAACAGATGGAGTCAAATATATTTTTGCTTTCTCACACCCTTATTTTATACCCTAAAATTGCTAGAGTGTATGTATGTATGTATGTACAGTATGTACAGTATGTATGTATATATAATATACTGTATATACTTAGGCATGTACTCCACTGCTAGGAGTGGCCGACTCGAGACAGAGCCCGAACAGAAACATTATTTAAAGTTTCAATTCTTAGGGTCCGGGACCACTTTCGCGTTCCCTTGCTCCTTGCTATGTCTCGTTGAGTAGGATAATTTTACAAGGTGAGGAGGCTTCCTAGCCTCTATTATAGCCTTTCATAATAGTGTTGTATTGCATTTCAAATTAACTACAGGGTGATTCAAAAAAAGTGTAATGATTTCACATGTATGTCATTTCTTAATTTTTTAACCTACACACTTTATCTTTTCAGGTTGTGATGGTGGTATCATGCCATTTGGCATAAGTCAACTACAAGGTTCTAGCTAAAATGGTATTCACAGCCGAGCAGAAAGTCAAGATAGTTGAATTCTGGTATGAGACCAAATCGTACGTCACAGTCCGTCGTCGGTTCTTCCGCGAGTTCAAAGTTCAAACACGTGATGGACCTAAAAAAAAAACTGCCACAAAGGCAGTGAGCTTTGGGCCCTTCAGCTGCCTCTCTGTGATCTCCTCGGCTAGCTCAGAGCCCCAGAAGATGTTGTTATGGTTGTTGATGGAGCCGTTGATGTGGAAGTGTGCCTCGTCGGAGAACCAGATGTGGTTGATCCATCCTGGGGTGCGTTCAAGCTTTTGGCTGAGCCAATCACACATGACATGCCTTCTTTGCATGTCCTCAGCTTTTAGTTTATGCCTCACAGATATGGTGTAAGGGAATAGCTTGAGCTCCTTGGTCATAATACGAAACAGACTGGAGGGGGAGAGTCCCAACTCTTGGAAGCGGCGGAGGTGAGACTTCTTTGGGCTTCTGATGGCTGAGTTGCGCACAGTATCAATGTTTGCCTGGTTCTTTGTGACTGCTGCTGGACGTCCACTGTTCCCCTTGTGTGTGCTGTGGACAGTACCCTTGCTCTCAAAGTGCTTGACAAACCTCAGTATAACATTATTTTTAGGTCCATCACGTGTTTGAACTTTGAACTCTCGGCAGAACCGACGACGGACTGTGACGTACGATTTGGTCTCATACCAGAATTCAACTATCTTGACTTTCTGCTCGGCTGTGAATACCATTTTAGCTAGAACCTTGTAGTTCACTTATGCCAAATGGCATGATACCACCATCACAACCTGAAAAGATAAAGTGTGTATGTTAAAAAATGAAGAAATGACATACATGTGAAATCATTACACTTTTTTTGAATCACCCTGTACTTATTATATTATTAAGTTATGCTTTATTTGTTTTGTCTGGTCTTAACCTTTTATTGCACAACCTTCATCTCTCCATCTTCCTGCGTTGGTAAGTGATTACAAAATGGTGACACGGCCTGACACAGGGCCGGTTTTGACCGTGATATGACTTTGAACTGAGGAGGGCGTACAGGTGCCTGCTAAAATACATGTAAATTATTATTTCCACTGCAAGTATATTACTTTAAACTTATAGGAGAGTAGTATCAATGTTTCTATATACAATCCTAAGTATGAAGTGAAATAATTATGAGATGTATGTGGCCTCAGAGTGCTATCATACTGTTGACATGCTGTGAGTGGTAACTGTTATGAGTCTAACCAGCTCAATCAATGGTAATCAGGTGGTAATGAGACTGCTTTACTGAACCTCTGATGTCCGTCATTGCAGTGAAAAGTTGAGGCCATCCTCTACGCCATGAGAAAGTACAAAGGAGTCGAAATGAAAGCAAGCAACAACAGATATGGTGACCCTTACGAGGCTGCTTGTATCTAAACTACTTAGCCTAATATTTAGGAGAGCAAAGATGGCTTAGAAGGGACAGGATATATCTGTTCCATGCAAAATGGATAAACTGACATGGTATTCACCAGGATAATAAGAAAATCTTACTATAACTATTCTACCAAAAATAAGTAATGTGGACATGTCTTGTTATTCATCTGTAAACACAGTCAGTCGGGGGTTAAGGGCGAAATATTTGTTTATGCAATTTTTGAAGGTTTCAACAGTGTTGCAGTTTAAACTATTTGTGGAGAGGCCATTCCATAAATTTACTACCCGGTTGAAAACGAAATGCTTTGCTTCATGGTAGTGACGATTTTACAGCCTCGTGTGTAATTTGAATAATCGAATGTGAAGTATTTGATTGTATCCATATTGTCGATACCTTTAATTATCGTAAATACTTGAATTACATCTCCTCGCACTCTGCGCTTAGTCAAGCTGAACATATTTAGAACTTCTAAACGTTCCTCATATGGCTTATTATTTAGTCTGGGAATCTTGTTTGTATTTCTCCACTGTACTATTTCAAGTTTTTGCTATATCCTTTTGATTGTAAGGACACCAAAATTGAACGCAGTATTCTAGATAAGGGTGAACCAATGAATTCTAGGTGAGAATAACATCTGTTGATTTGTATGAGAGAGAGAGAGAGAGAGAGAGAGAGAGAGAGAGAGAGAGAGAGAGAGAGAGAGAGAGAGTGAGCGAGAAACAACAAAATTCATCATGAAATATATAACAGTTTGAACTAAAGTATTATATTGTAGATGGTTGGAGTAAAGCTACAACCAGAAGTTTGGCCATACTATGTATAACTGCTATACAGTATTAACAAACCCTATCAATACATCCACACTCAGATTTGCTAGTATATATTAAACATGAAAAAGGTGTGTCAAATGTAAGCTACTATAGTCTATTCGCTGTAAGTAGGCGAGACATCATGAACGCTACCCTCTGTAACTCAAAAACGGCTTGAGCAAGTTGGCTGTAAATGTCCACATCTATTTCTTGACTGACTCTTCCCAATTGTTAAAAATATTAGCTTGATTACTCTAGTAGTGTTTGAGTTATAGAGGTTAGAGGTCATTATTTCTCGCCTACTTACAGCGATTAAACTATAGTTTGTGGAAACGGTGTATTAAACAAGACAAAATCCATCTAAAACCTAATTCCAAATCCATTATATAGAATCTTTTCCAACAATTGAATACAACCCCGAAACATAGACTTCAAAATCGCTACTTCAGTTTTCCCCATATATAACAAAAGTGTGCTATATAATTCACAAGTTCAAAGCTCTTCCAAAGTCATATATTTTCAAATTAACCATCACATTCACCCGCCGGCTGTGCAGTTACACTTTATTCTTATATAATCTCTATTTGGTGAATTGTATATTTAGTTACATATTCTATTATATATATATATATTTGTTTTGCTTTTTTAGGTAGGTTATCACCCCTGGTAGCCTACTTCTGCATATTTCATACTTTTTTTGTTTTTGGTTATTTTTGTTTTCGGTTAGTCTAGGCTATCATCCCTGGTGGCCTATTTCTGCGTACGGTACTTCAATTTTTAAATTTGCAGTTAGGCTATCACCGCTGGTGGCCTATTTCTGCGTACCGGTATTTCATAATTTTTGTTTTCGGTTATTTTTGTTTTCGGTTAGTCTAGGCTATCACCGCTGGTGGCCTATTTCTGCGTACCGGTATTTCATAATTTTTGTTTTCGGTTATTTTTGTTTTCGGTTAGTCTAGGCTATCATCCCTGGTGGCCTATTTCTGCGTACTTCAATTTTTAAATTTTCAGTTAGGCTATCACCGCTGGAGGCCTATTTCTGCGTACCGGTATTTCATAATTTTTGTTTTCGGTTAGGATAGGCTATAACCCCTGGTGGCCTATTTCTGTTTAAATAAACATAAAATTGTTTTCGGTTCGGCTATCACTGCGTATTCAAATTTAATTTTGTTTTGTTTTAATTTTCGGTTAGGCTATCACCGCTGATAACCTATTTGTGTGTATTTCAACATTTTTGTTTTCGGTTAGGCCTATTTAAGTAAGTGAAGCGACCTGAAGGGAGTGAAGTGTTTTTAAAGTGAGTTTAGCATTTTTAAAGTGAGTTAAGTGTTTTTAAGTGAGTGAAGTGATCTGAAGAAAGTGATCGTCACCATGCCTCGTGCCTGTACGAACTGCGCCGGTAGGTTTGGTGCTTCCATATTTGCTCCTGCCGATCCACAAGTCTGCCGACTCTGCCAGCAACGAGAGGATTTGACAGCAAAATTGGATGAAGCCCACAACAAGATCAACACCCTCACCAGGAAGCTGGAATCACTCCAAGAGTTTGTAACACTCAACGTTGGAGTATCACTAACTCCAATTGTTTCAACTCCAGCATCCACCACCGCCCCAACGTCATCTGCCAACAATCCAACACCTGCAGTAGACACTGCAGCAGATGCTTCTGACGAATCTGAGCCGACATCAAACCAGGACAGCCGCCCTGTTCACCTTAGTCTCTCCCCCACTCCTCGTGCAAGAAGCCTGCTAGGACGAACAGTACCAACCCCTCGCCCCCGTTCTAACCACTCCTCTCCCCGACCTGTACGTAGAGTCCCGCCACCACAGGTATCCGGATTTACACCAGTGAGGAACGGTGCACGGCCAACGCAGAAAAGGTTTCATCTACCAGTCACAATGTCAAACAGATTTGAGATATTGGTAGAGATGGAAGACGAACCAGAAGAGACCAGGCTCGTTGGGGATTCCATCCTACGAGGACAGGTCGAAGAGTTCTGTGACAGAGTCCCAAATCAACGAAAAAGATTTGCATCCCAGGAGCTGGACTGGACGACATTGTGGAAGCCTTCGAAGATACCACAAAGGATGCAAATGAAAATACCCTTTTTGTCATCCATGCTGGTTCAAATGACGTCATGCACACCAGATCCGAAGAGTTGATGGAGAAATATCGCAAGATGATCCAGCACTACAAAAACAAGTCAAGGAATATCATCATCTCAGGCATTCTCCCCAAGATCGACGCACCTGACAAATTCTACGACAAGGCCTTCAGCACAAATAGCCGACTAAAATATTGTGTCTGAGGGAAGAAGTTGAATTCATCAACCTCTGGGACAACTTCTACAACCAGCCTACTCTGTTCCGCAAGGATGGCACTCATCTAAACCCTGTGGGTTCAGCACGCATGGGTCGTCTCCTACACGAAGCATTCCGCAGCCATGGATAAAAAAACGCCATCCGAGAAGAAGCAGCAGTGACATAAATCATCCAACGCCAAGAAAAAAACAGAGGCAACCGAGGACCACCAGCGATAAGGACCGAAGACAGCGAGGACCGAGGACAGCCATGAACATAAATGTATCTCCGACAAGAACCAAAAATATTATTAAAGAGCGTTCCGTGAGTTCTAAAATAACAAATTTAAAGGTTTTCTATGCAAACGCTCGTAGCATACGCAATAAATTTTCAGATTTAGAGGAGCTAGAACTGTCTAAGTGTTTAGGAGTGTTTACAGAAAATTATGACGTGATTGGCATAACAGAATCTTGGCTCAATACAGAAGATAGAGACTGTTTAGCAGAGTATTCACTTCCCGGTTATGTAATGTTTGAGAAAAGCCGAATAAATCGAAATGGAGGTGGCGTTTTACTTTATATCAAAGAAAGTCTTAACCCTACCCTCTTGTCAAAACCTCAAATTGTGAACGTCGATGCATCTTTTGTGCTAATAAAGAATAATAAAGGTACAAAAATAATACTTGCATTAATATACAGACCTCCAGCTCAATCAGTGCAAACTGACCGAGAAATTTACGAACAAATTGCAGATGTAAGTAACTCACAAGATACCGTAATTTTTGGCGACTTTAATTTACCTGTGACCAAGTGGGGCGATACTCTTACTTCACACTCCGGACATGACTTGTACACAAACTTGCAAGAGAGTTCGCTGTATCAATCTGTTCGAACGCCGACCCGTGGTAATAACATTCTTGACATTGTACTTGCAACAAAAGAAGAATTAATAGAGAATTTGAATGTTGGTGATGAATTCAGTAACAGCGACCATCGTACGATAACTTTCACTTCAAAGTTTACTAGTAACGAACCAAATAGTAGCATCGAAAAAGTCCCTAATTTCACGAAAACAAACTTCCATAAACTTAGAGCTATGTTTAAAGAAACTGACTGGAGCTTTTTAATTCACAATAACGACTTAAATACATCTTGGAAGTTATTCGAAACCACTTACCTAAAAGCAGTGCAAGACTGCATACCATCGAAAATACGGCGTCCAGGCCATAATAATAAGCCCAAATGGTGGAATAAAGATATTTCAAACTGCCTGCTTGCTAAAAAATGTGCTAATGATAGATTAAAATCCTCGCAAAATGACGAAGAACGGGTGAAATTTGTAGAGCTACGACGCAAAGCCAAAACGTTAATTAAGCAAAGTAAAAAGACCTTAGAGTTACATATTGCGAATCAAAGTAAAACAAACCCGAAAGAATTCTATAGTTATATCAGAAAGAAAAAAGTAGTTACTTCAACTGTTGGACCGTTAGTCGATGAAAATGGAGAATACACCAAAGACGAAGTGCAAATGAGTAATGCCCTCAATACCTTCTTTGCATCAGTTTTTACAACAGAAGACCTCAGTGATATCCCTACACCATCGCCGATTCAGATTGATAATTCAGATGTTCTAAGCAATATCACCGTTACAGAGAGAGAAGTATTGAATTGTTTAGATAAACTCAAGGTAAATAAAACGCCTGGACCTGATACAATCTCGCCTAGAGTTCTAAAGGAAGCTAAGGATGAGCTCTCCAAACCACTGACATTACTATTCAATAAATCCTTGCAGTCTGGAACTATGCCTGATCAGTGGAAGCTAGCCAACGTAACACCGATATTCAAAAAAGGCAGCAAATCCCTACACAGTAACTATCGTCCAATTAGCTTAACCTCAGTTGTATGTAAAATGCTAGAAACGGTCATACGAGACAGACTCGTAAATCACTTAGAGGAAAATAACATACTTAAAGATACTCAACACGGCTTTCGTAAAAAAACGTTCCTGTTTAACAAACCTCTTAGACTTCTTCCACGATATCCTCAACCTCTACGATGAGAGTAAAGCTGTAGATATTATATACCTTGATTTTCAAAAGGCCTTTGACAAAGTTCCCCACAAACGTTTACTGCTAAAGCTAAAAGCGCATGGAATACAAGACGGTGTGTTGAAATGGATAGAAAATTGGCTCAGCGACAGAAAGCAAAGAGTAGTCATAAACGGTAAGGCATCTAAATGGACCAATGTAAGTAGCGGGGTACCCCAGGGATCGGTACTAGGACCAATTCTCTTTCTAATTTACATCAACGACATAGATGAGGGTCTCACCTGTACAATCTCAAAATTTGCTGACGATACAAAAATTGCAAATAGCGTACTCTCAAAAGAACAAGTTGACGATATGCAACACAATCTAGATAAATTGTCTTGTTGGGCCCAAATTTGGCAAATGAGTTTCAATGCGGATAAATGTAAAGTACTACATATCGGATACCTAAATGAGAAAGCAAACTATTCGATGAATGGCACTCAGCTTAAGAATGTAAACAGAGAAACCGATCTGGGAGTAACAATATCGAGTAACCTAAAACCGAGTCAACAATGTTCAGAAGTTGTTTAGAAGGCAAACAAAATAATTGGCTTTATAGGCAGGGCATTTGAGCATAAATCCAAAGAAGTTATCCTAACCCTTTACAATTCCTTAGTCCGCCCTCTTCTGGAATACTGCATTCAATCCTGGTGCCCTTATTACCAAAAAGATATAAACAAGCTAGAACGAGTTCAACGTAGAGTTACCAAAATGATACCTAGCCTAAAGAACAAACCATACGAAGAGCGTCTTAGAGAATTAAATCTATTTCCTTTAACCCAGCGCAGATTAACCCTCCTGGCCCGGTTGTCATTTTAAAATGACACCACGAATTAAGGGCAGGAGCCCGGGTGTCATTTTAAAATCTGTAAGCTTGAAAGCCTATTCAGCTTGGTCTGAACGCTGTGCGTCCGACGCATGTAAACAAAGCCGATCGTTACGTCACCGCACCTCCGAAAACAAGAAAGAGAAGACTCGTTTGTTATTGTATGTCTGTATGTCGTTGTTTCAGTAGTGAAAAGATCGTCATATTGCTAACATCGCCTGCAAGTGCTCTCCACTGAAATCGTCATCACAACTGAACCAGTTGACATAGAGAGCTCTACTCAACGCCAGTCTACAGATTGGAAACCGCACTACATTTATAGATGCGTGGCAAATTTCTAGCAGTTAAACTAAACAAAAATACGGTAGCCTAGGCCTAGACGTTTTTCGGCCAGATCGCCCGGGTAGCCCACACTGTCATTTTGAGAGCCTGCCCGGGCCAGGAGGGTTAAGAGGTTACTTAATTCAAGTGTTCAAAATCATCAAAGGCATCGACAATATGAACTGTAGTAAGTACTTCACTATCGACCAATCTAATTACACGCGGGGAAACGGTTGCAAAATTATTGGTAAATCTTTTAACTCACACGAATCTAAGAATTTCTTCTTCAATCGAGTTGTCAACTTGTGGAATGGGCTTCCCCGAAACGTTATAGACTGCATCACCGTTGATTCATTTAAACTCCGCCTAGACAAATATCTCGCATCAAAGCCGCGACTGACTGCGTTTGTAAATGAATAACTTTATTTTATCCCCCCCTCAGTTACTATCCCATCTGTCCCCTACTAACTTCCTAATCCTGCCACGGACATTAGTTCCAGGGCAGTAATTCCCTTTCCAATGTTCCCTTACCCACTCTAAACCACTGTTTGGACACTTGATCCTCAGTGTTTTGGAGGACAAGCAACCTAGAAGGGTCACTAGATCTGTTGTTGCTTGATTTCCTTTGTACTCCCTTGTACATTATCACATTATCTAATAGTGGAGCAGATAACTGCACATTTCAGGAGAATCGTTCAAATGGTGATGCAAGCATGAAATTTGGTACATGTACCCTTCAAGGTCCATTCTTCTCAGAAATACCGCTGGCCACGCGAACATCCAAGATGGCGGTCATTTTTCAAGATGGCTGCCGTGCCTGACCATATATTGCTTAATTTTGTTTTAAGTATTACCTGGTGAACATTTTAAGAGAAAACTGTTTCTTGCTAACCAGATTAATGAGAAGCACTGTTTTAATCATTGTCATAGTCTATAATTGGAATTTTAGAATGGCATCCAAGATGGCGTCCATTAATTTCATATGTTCATATCTAGGCAACTACTGATATGAACATATATACATGATTTTTGGTGTGCACATACATTCTTTGGGTCAGATAATCCAATGGAGCCATTTTCACATTTGTTAGTAAGGACTGAGGCAGTGATGAGATCTTGCAAATATAATAGAGTGATGTCAACACACAACCAGGGCACACTGGTAACATCGCTGCTGTGCAACTCAGCATGGGGTTCAGTGTCAGCTTATTTTACTGTACTATACTATAAGTTGTAGTGTAGTTTAATTTAGTGTCCCAAATGGTTTCTAACAGCCCCATATCAATTAGCTACTAGACAGTAGTTGGTAGTTAGTATATAGAGTTAGATAGCCGCACCTGAATTGACAGGGTGTGCCAGCGCGGGAGAGCCGAGCCAAGGGTAAGGGGGCTATACATGATTTGCTCATGTACTTACCTGGATGGTGTACAGATCACACGGGACTTAAATGGCACTGGATGAATGATCGGGCTAGGTGTGGGTCACCCGAACCTAGTTGTATCCCATAAAGTAATGTGTGTGTAATTTCGTTAAGGTGGTAAAAGGATAAACCCTCGGTCTTAATCAGAAAGCAAAATAGCAGATTCAAAATCCATTTTTCCCATAAGACAAACTGACTGGTCAAAATGTTGTCTTTGCCAGAAAGACAAAATAGGTGAAGATTTAACATCACCTAGAACCCATTATTCCCTTGAACATGACGGTTATGCCATGCTGGCTACCAACATACCGATGTTTCATGAAATCCAGGAAATGCCATTGATCGTGGATCCAAGAAGGCTTGATGAAGGTGACGGCATAGATGCCACTTTGAGAAGAAATCAGGCAAAATACCATGTCAACTGCCGGTTGTTGTTTAACAACAGCAAGCTGAATCGCGCAAGGAAACGCCAATCTAATCGTCAAAGTAGTGAGTCTGAAGACAATCATGCAAAGCAACGTCGAACTAGCTATGATGGTCAAACTTGTATTTTTTGTGAGAAAGTGGCACCTGCATCTGATCTCAGGCAGGTAATGACCATGAACCTTAACAAGAGGCTACAAGAGTGTGCAGAGGCACTTAACGATGGCAAGCTTCTTGCTAAATTGAGTGGTGGAGATGCTATTGCACAGGAGCTAAAGTACCACAGAGTGTGTCTCAGTGCCCTCTACAACAGGGAAAGGTCCCACCTGAGAAACCTTGAGAAAAGCTCAAGTGCCACTGATCTGGAGCCAGATGTTTATCCATTAATTTTATCAGAGCTGGTGACATACATTGTTGAAAGTAACCTATGCTCAGAAGAGCCAGTCACATTTCGCCTGGCAGATATATGCCACCTTTACCAACAGCGTCTGGCACAACTTGGTGTGGATTTACCACGTGTAAATTCCACCAGACTGAAGGATAAACTTCTGGAAGAAATTCCAGAACTTGAAGCTCATAGAAGTGGAAGAGATGTACTTCTTGCATTTCAGAAAGATGTGGGCAAAGCAATTACCCAAATTTCTGATTTTTCAGATGCACTCATCACTGCTAAAGCAGCAAAGATTCTAAGAAAATGCATGCTTGAACATCAATCAAAATTTGATGGCACATTTCCAGCTGGTTGTGTGCAAAATGCCATACCTCCCCTTCTGCTTCAGTTTGTGGGGATGGTTGAACATGGAGCTGACATCAAGTCTCAACTGAGATTTGGAGTTTCAAAGTCTGATCAGGCCATTGCCCAATTGATGCAGTTTAACTGCTACTCCCGATACAAAGAGGGAGCTGCTACCCATAGGCACTCAAAAGACAGAGAAACACCATTCCCAGTCTACATGGGACTCTCAGTCTATGCCAAAACCCGGAAAAGAAACCTGGTCGAAATGCTGCATGAGCATGGCCTCAGCATCTCATATGACAGGGTGTTGGAGGTCTCAGCTGAATTAGGAGATGCCAGAGTCAACAAGTATGTCGAGGAGGGTGTGGTCTGTCCACCAGTACTGCGTAAAGAGTTGTTCACCACTGCCGTGATGGACAACATCGACCACAACCCTTCCGCAACAACTACCACAACCTCCTTCCATGGGACTAGCATTTCTGTATTTCAACATCCCACCAAGGTAAATGGTGGCCAGGAGCGTCAAAAACTCAGGCTTGGACCTGAGAAAGTCAAGGCCGTTCCAGAACTTCCTGACACATTCACAAACATAACTCCTGCATCCTTCAAAGAAAAGAACCCCCTGCCACCAAAACTTCCACTGCCAAATCCAGCCACAGATGTCTTCGGCCCACAACTGGCCATGGAGTACCAGTGGCTAGAGAAGCCAGTGTCAACCAGAAGCAGAGAGTCCTGCTGACTGGGGATGGCAGAAGGTTGGTGAAGAATGGCACGTCTTCTGGACAGCCAACTCCCCCATAGCCAAGAGTTGCGAACAGCTGACCAACTGTGGCTGTAAATCAGACTGTCGTGGCAGGTGCAAGTGCTACAGGCTGGGTCTCTCCTGTACAGCTCTGTGCACTTGCAAATGTGAGGTGTGAGTCTTTGATTCTATGGTATTTTTACTTATGTTATTTGTACTCAATGGATATGTATAAATGGTGTGAATTAGGCCATTTCCTACGATATAATCTTGCTTCACTTTGTCTAGTTACTTATGACCCTGATGAGTTAATAATATGACAAGTCTTTCTAATTCTCTGACCTCAAAAATGTAGGATTAGATGAACAAATAATTTGTCTAGCTCTACTAATAGCCAAGATATCACAAAATTTGTCTTTAACCCCAGAAGGCCGATACACTACTCAAATAGCACGGCTTTAAATAGCCTTTAAATTGCCTCCTGATGGCTGCTTTTTACTTGTATGACGTCACGGTACTTTTGCGGTAATTTTCACAGAGTTCCAATATCACCGAAACTACCGTGATGTCAACACAATGGGTTTAAGGAAATTTCACTATGGCAAAGGTGCGTAAACACGGAAAATCACGGAAAAGTTACCTCACGAAAACAAGCAATATCTTAGTAACTATTGGGCCTATGGAGCTGAATTTTTTTACGAGACAAAAGCTGAAAGTGACCTCTCTCACGTGGTTTATGACTCATTTCTCTATCTTTATTCTTTGATTAGCTATTATGCCATAAACACTACCGAAAATCACCAAAAAAATCCGGCCTCCTCAGGTTAATGGCGGCCATCTTGGACGCCATCTTAGTTAAAGTCTAATATGCAACTGCTTTGGACAAAATTACCTTCACTTACCACGTTAGAGCCCAACAAAAATGGATTGGACAGTATTCATGTCTTTTTTCTTTCAATTAACTGACCCATAACAGTAGGGCTCAGTCAGATGTGTCGGCCATCTTGAAAAATGGTCGCCATATTGAATTTTTGCGTGGCCAGCGGTATGTGCTTTGAAAGTGAGCTTTGAAGAATACCTGTACCAAATTTCATGCTTGCATCACCATTTGAACGATTGTTTCACTTATCTGCTTCACTATAACTCCCTTATCAACTGCTAACCATTTAATATAACCATAATCATTATCACTAGTTTACAATTACACCTTAAATATAAAATACCATCATCAACATCACACCCTCCACCGAGCCCCATTGAATTGTGCAAACAAAATTGAAGGTTAAAAAAAAAAAAAAAAAAAAACGGCGAGAAGAATGATTATAACGTAACAAGTTTAACATTTTGCCCAGATATGAGTCATCGGTTTCCGGAAGATATCTTGACACCCAGTATATACTGTATAGAGTGGAAGAGCTAAACCAAACATAAGATTATAATGTGCGAACAAAAAGAGATGTCTATATGCCTTAAGCACAGATATTCATGTAGTTTATATTGTATTTAATGCGTTTTACGGATTCAATATTTACGCATATAAATATTTGCATAAATTGAAGTATGCACCTCACCTATGTCACCTATGTGGAGTTCCCACTCTTGCTAGTGGCACCGAGGAGTGCACCGATCTTCGTTGTTGTTTGAGAATTGGTGCAGCAGACTATTCGAAGAGGTGGAGCGCTCCCTTGCGAAGATGGGCTCGTCTGGCACTTTTTGTAGTTCGACATCGAGAGCTCTCTTGAAGCTGTTTAACGAGACACCTCTCATGTCTCATACTCGCCGCGGGAGTTTGTTGAAGAGACGTGCTCCTCTATGTGATAATCAGCCCTCTCGCAGAGAGCCCATAGCACCCCGATTTTTCATCTTGGGGATATCGCATTTCCAGCCTCTCCTATCACTGAACTTCATTGCTGTTGGGGTATGTAGATTTGGTACAAAACCCTCTGCGATTTTACACGTATATAATATTAAATATCGTTCCCTTCTACGTTCCAACGAATACAGCTTTAGTGATTTTAAAAGCTCCCAATAGTGTAACTGTTTTACTGAGTTTATAATGTGAGGTGAAGTTCCTTTGTACACTTTCTAAGTCATTAATTTCACCTGCTATATATGGGGATGTTAATACGTTACAGTATTCTAGCCGCGGTAGCACTAGGGATTTGAAGAGTGTTATCATAGGAAATTTACCGCAAGTTTTAAATGTAGGTAGAATCAAACCTGTTAGCCGTTTCGCAGCTGCAACTTTGACCGGGTTATGTTCTTTGAATCCCATATTTTCAAACATTATCACCCAAAGGTCTTTCACATTGTCTTTACGTTCTATTATGTGATTGGATTCTGTTATGTAACTTGCGTTCTCTTTAACGAAATCCTCATCTCCGTATCGTATTAATTGTAATTTGTCTTCATAAAACTGCATGTTATTTTCCCTTGTCCACTAGAACACCTTTTTTTGTTCTCTTGCAGCCGGCCCGTGTCTTCCTGTGTTAGTATTATCCTACTCAGTTTCGTGTCATCCGCAAAGGAGGATACTGTACTGTGTCTTGTGTTGGTATCTATGTCACTTATTAGAATGAGGAAAAGAAGGGGCGCTAGTACTGTTCCTTGGGGAACTGAGCTTTTGACGTCTGAAGGCTCAGATGCTACTTGGCTTACTGCTACTGATTGTTTTCGGTTCACGAGGAAGTTGTATATCCACCTTCCGATTTTACCTGTTATCCCTTTTGCTTTAAGTTTGTGTGCAATAATACCGTGATCACATTTATCAAATGCCTTAGCAAAATCGGTGTAAATGACGTCCACGTTTTTCTTTGCTTCTACGGATTTAAAAATTCTGTCGTAATGTTCCAATAGTTGCGAGAGACATGATCTTCCTGCTCTGAACCCATGTTGACCAGTGTTGTGTAGTTCATTTTTTTCCATAAATGTTGAGATTTTGCTTCGCAGGACTCGCTCGAAAATTTTAATGATGTGGGAAGTCAGAGCTACTGGGCGATCGTTTTTTAGTAGTGCTTTACTCCCTCCTTTATGCAAAGGGGCAATTATTGCGTTTTTCAAACTATCCGGTATTTCTCCAGTGTCTAGACTCCTTCTCCACATTATAGCCAGGGGTTTTGAGAGGTTTTCCTTACATTTCTTTATTAGGATCGAACTCCAAGAGTCCGGACCTGGTGCCGAGTGGGATGACATGTTGGCGATGGCTTCTGCTATGTCTTTTGGTCCGAAATTAATATCCAGAATCTGGGGGGATTCCGTGGGGGGATTCTTCATGAAAAATTCATTTTGGTCTCTGATTGCTTTTGTTTCATCAGGCTTACTGAAGGCTGTTTCATACTGTAGACGTAATAGTTCACTCATTTCCTTTTTGTCCCCTGTGAATGACCCATCATCTTTACTTAGTGGGCCGATGTTTGATGTGGTTCTAGTCTTATGTTTTGCGTATGAAAAGAAGTACTTGGAGTTTTCCTTTATGCTTGCAATAGCTTTGCTTTCCTCTTCTATTTGTTGTAGCTCATAGGAGATTCTTAGTCGTTGTTCAATTTCCACAATTTTTCTATCTATTTTAACCTTTTGTCTTTCCTGTAGATTTTGTTGTGTGCGTCTTTGTGTTAGTAATTTTCTTCTTCTGTACAGCTTCCTTCTTTCCCGTTCTTGTTTGCTTCTTCGTCTTATTTGTCTTTCTGGTATGTGGTGGCTACAGATTTGGGTCATGGTTTTCGTTAATAGGGCTAGGCATTCTGATGGTGTCCCGTTGTTCATTAAATCTTCCCAGTCTATTTCCTCCATTTCTTGGTTTAGCTCTTCCCACCTAATATTTTTGCTATTGAAGTTAAATTTACTGAATGGACCAGTTTTTGGTCTAGTTTCTGAGGTGTTCTGTACACATGCTAGGGTTGTTTTGATATCAATTAATTTATGATCTGAGTATGTTGTGTCCGATATGTTAACACTGTGTACTAGGTTGTCATTATTAGTGAAGACAAGGTCTATGATATTGTTTTCACGTGTGGGTTCGGTAATATGCTGGTTAAGACTAAAAAAGGCGCAAATATTAAGTAGTTCTCTTGCATTTGCTTCTCTGGCGTTTATCGACACTACTTGGTCTTCTAGTTGCCTCCACTTGATGTTTGGAAGGTTAAAATCTCCTAACCACATACTATTTGGTGTCGGGTTTCCCAGGGCTTCCACTTCTGATTTTAACATGTTGAGCTGGGGTTTGAATTCTTCTAATCTGATAATCTGACATAATGAAACATCGACGTTCTTGCACATTCACACACAGGTAAATTTAAGATATTGCTTGGTAATATATATTCTATAAATCTGTGTGTGATAACCCAGGTTCGAATCCCGGTGGATCATATATACTTTAATTAATTTCATTTGGGGGTGTTTGGTGTTGTGGTGAAATTAATAAAATAAAGAATATTATTGCAAATTCAAATCAAATTAAAATTCAAATATTGTATTGCTATATTAATACATAAAGGTACGTGTACATAAATGTGTGATGATACATAAATACATAGCAATGAGAACTTGATACCTTATGTTATGTGTGTCCAATAATCTTGTACATTATATAAATTAGTTTCTCAATGGAACAGAGTGCAAGTGCATGATGCTAGTGATTTTATAGAAAAAAAAGTGTCATACGAAAACGGAAAACAAATAAATAAATAAAACAAATTTAAATAAATAAACACGAACACACATTTTGACCTAACATTCATGGTTCACGATGCAGTATAATTATTAAATCAAATTCACATATTTTTTCAGAGTACAGTATACAGACGCTAGCATTTTATGATTGATATTATTGCTTTTGGGAAAATTATTTTAGTATTACGCATTATTATGTATATATCGGAATGACCCATTGCAATAACAAGAGCTGTTGTCGGATAATATTACCAGAAACTCAATTTATGTATTGTACAATATGATGGCGTACTAGGGTTTTTGTTCCGGTTATACGACACAAATGACAAGGCATTATTTGCATAACTTACGGTAAACTGCAATGTGAGTGGTCGTTCGTGTGCATGCGTGTTTTATGAATATAGTTGAATGAATGGTTGTGTGTGACTCTATTATGCTTATATGTGTTTAGTGTACTGCATGTGCGAGTGACCCGTGTGTTGTGTGAATGAATGGGTGTGTGTGACTCTATTATGCTTATATGTGTTTAGTGTACTGTATGTGCGAGTGACCCGTGTGTTGTGTGAATGAATGGGTGTGTGTGTGACTCTATTATGCTTATATGTTTAGTGTACTGTATGTGCGAGTGACCCGTGTGTTGTGTGAATGAATGGGTGTGTGTGTGACTCTATTATGCTTATATGTGTTTAGTGTACTGTATGTGCGAGTGACCCGTGTGTTGTGTGAATGAATGGGTGTGTGACTCTATTATGCTTATATGTGTTTAGTGTATTGTATGTGCGAGTGACCCGTGTGTTGTGTGAATGAATGGGTGTGTGTGACTCTATTATGCTTATATGTGTTTAGTGTACTGTATGTGCGAGTGACCCGTGTGTTGTTACTCAGTTACTCAGTTACTTGTTCGTCAAGGGGAATCCACGCAATGCGAGCTAAGCTCATTATTATCGCGCCTCCTTAACTGGGAATGTATTGCGTGACATGCATGTTAAGTGTTTTATGTAATGTTGGAATGGCTGTGGATGTGTGTGTAGTCTGTATTTTAGCCAATTGGCAACATTAGAAACGAAGGCTTAGGGTGGATCTGTATGGTACCATTCTCACTATAGACGGTACCGTCTCGCCCGAAGGCTTAGGTAGCCATCAGCTTAGGTGAACCATATGATACCCATCTCGCCTTGTACCATTTTTGCCAACCCCAAATTGGACGTCACAACGTCATCCACTTATTCCAGGTACCTATTTACAGCTAGGTGAACTGAGGCTAACACATGAAAGGAGACAAGCTCAATTTGTCTCCGCCCGGTCGGGGATTAAACCCCCGACCCCTCGTGTGTGAGACGAGAGCTCTGATGAATGGATGAATGGGTGTGTGTGACTCTATTATGCTTATATGTGTTTAGTGTACTAAATGTGCGAGTGACCCGTGTGTTGTGTGAATGAATGGTTGTGTGTGACTCTATTATGCTTATATGTGTTTAGTGTACTGTATGTGCGAGTGACCCATGTGTTGTGTGAATGAATGGTTGTGTGTGACTCTACTATGCTTATATGTGTTTAGTGTACTGTATGTGCGAGTGACCCGTGTGTTGTGTGAATGAATGGGTGTGTGTGACTCTATTATGCTTATATGTGTTTAGTGTATTGTATGTGCGAGTGACCCGTGTGTTGTGTGAATGAATGGGTGTGTGTGACTCTATTATGCTTATATGTGTTTAGTGTACTGTATGTGCGAGTGACCCGTGTGTTGTTACTCAGTTACTCAGTTACTTGTTCGTCAAGGGGAATCCACGCAATGCGAGCTAAGCTCATTATTATCGCGCCTCCTTAACTGGGAATGTATTGCGTGACATGCATGTTAAGTGTTTTATGTAATGTTGGAATGGCTGTGGATGTGTGTAGTCTGTATTTTAGCCAATTGGTGACATTGGAAACGAAGGCTTAGGGTGGATCTGTATGGTACCATTCTCACTATAGACGGTACCGTCTCGCCCGAAGGCTTAGGTAGCCATCAGCTTAGGTGAACCATATGATACCCATCTCGCCTTGTACCATTTTTGCCAACCCCAAATGGGACGTCACAACGTCATCCACTTATTCCAGGTACCTATTTACAGCTAGGTGAACTGAGGCTAACACATGAAAGGAGACAAGCCCAATTTGTCTCCGCCCGGCCGGGGATTGAACCCCCGACCCCTCGTGTGTGAGACGAGAGCTCTGATGAATGGATGAATGGGTGCGTGTGACTCTATTATGCTTATATGTGTTTAGTGTACTACATGTGCGAGTGACCCGTGTGTTGTGTGAATGAATGGTTGTGTGTGACTCTATTATGCTTATATGTGTTTAGTGTACTGTATGTGCGAGTGACCCATGTGTTGTATGAATGAATGGTTGTGTGTGACTCTATTATGCTTATATGTGTTTAGTGTACTGTATGTGCGAGTGACCCGTGTGTTGTGTGAATGAATGGGTGTGTGTGACTCTATTATGCTTATATGTGTTTAGTGTACTGTATGTGCGAGTGACCCGTGTGTTGTGTGAATGAATGGGTGTGTGTGACTCTATTATGCTTATATGTGTTTAGTGTGCTGTATGTGCGAGTGACCCGTGTGTTGTGTGAATGAATGGTTCTGTGTGACTCTATTATGCTTATATGTGTTTAGTGTACTGTATGTGCGAGTGACCCGTGTGTTGTGTGAATGAATGGGTGTGTGTGATTCTATTATGCTTATATGTGTTTAGTGTACTACATGTGCGAGTGACCCCGTGTGTTGTGTGAATGAATGGGTGTGTGTGACTCTATTATGCTTATATGTGTTTAGTGTACTGTATGTGCGAGTGACCCGTGTGTTGTGTGAATGAATGGGTGTGTGTGACTCTATTATGCTTATATGTGTTTAGTGTACTGTATGTGCGAGTGACCCGTGTGTTGTGTGAATGTGTGACCATGGTGTGTCATGTGCCTTGTTGGAGGCCTCTATGTGTGTGTAGGTGTGCTTGAGTGGGTGTGTCTTTGTCTGTGTGTGTGTATGTGTGCTCGCTGGAGTTCCTAATGAGTCCAGGTAATTAAAGTGAAGTTCTGGGAGCAGAGTTTGGTCAGGTGATGAAGCTTAATACGCAGAAAGTTTGTCTCTGGAGTTACAGAGTAACTATGGGACGTGATGATACAGCATTGATCACCTTGAGAATTCCTCCCCTCATGAGTAAATTATGATCTAGTTATACTTAGTATTACAAACAACAAGTATGATTTAATTTGCTAAATCCGTGTTGTGATAACAAAATGAGTAAAACGCAGATTATAATGATGTATCATAAGATAAAATGTTGAACTGTATATCGATACACGTAAATGAAAGGAATTCAATTTTATATTGTTAATATTTAGGTTCAATGCATACTGTATGTGTGTAGTGCCAACACTGTCTCACCTACACAGAGAGTAATCCAGATAGCTCTCACAAACATATCCTATTCTTACCATTACACTAAACAAGCACTCCACGCTTCTTTCCAATGCATAAAAATGATTAGATGACGACTATCTGGATCAATTTATGTAGATATGTATAATTATATTTGGCTCTATATTTCTCTCAATTTATGGAGGGCACTTGTTATAGGCAACAGCCTTGTGTCTCTTTTATATAACAAATATAGAACAAACGTAATTTGGTACACTGCAACAATCCTTGGGGCGCCACAAAGGTTGCATACGAAAATACCCTTTTCGTAATCCAAGCTAGTTCATATGACGTTATGCACACCAGATCCAAAGAGCTGATGGAGAAATATCACTAATGATCCAGCACTACAAAAACAAGTCAAGGAATAATCATCTCAGGCATTCTCCCCAAGATCCATGCACTTGATAAATTCAATGACAAGACCTTCAGCACAAACAGCCGACTAAAATCTTTGTGTCTGAAGGAAGAAGTTTAATTCACCAACCTCTGGGACCATTTCTATAACCAGCCCACTCTGTTACGCAAGGATGGCACTCATCTCCTACACGAAGGAGCCCACAGCCACGGATCAAGAAACGCCATTCGAGAAGAAGCAGAAGCAACGACATAAATAATCCTACGCCAAGCAAAAAACAGGCAACCGAGGACCGCCAGCGATGAGGACCAAGGACAGCCATGAATGTAAATGTAAATCCGACCAGAACCAAAAATTTGATTAAAGAGCGTTCCATCAGTTCTAAAATCACAATTTTAAAAGATTTTTTATGCAAACGCTCGTAGCATACGCAATACATTTTCAGATTTAGAGGAACTAGTATGTACAGAAAATTATGACGTGATTGGAATAACTGACTCTTGGCCCAAAACAGAAGACAGAGACTTTTTAGCTGAATATTCACTTTCTGGTTATGAAATGTTTCAGAAAAGCCGAATAAATAAACATGGAGGTGGCGTTTTACTTTTTATCAAAGAAAGTCTTAACTTGACACTCTTGTCAAAACCTCAAATTGTGAACGTCGACACATCCTTTGTGCAAATAAAGAATGATAAAGGTACACAAACAATACTTGCAGACCTCCAGCTCAATCAGTGCAAACTGACTGCTAAATCTACAAACAAATTTCAGATGTAGGTAACTCAAAGATATCATAATTGTTGGCGACTTTAATTAACCTGTGACCAAGGGGGGTGATACTCTTACTTCACACTATGGACATGACTTGTATGCGAACTTGCAAGAGAGCTCGCTCTATCAATTTGTTCGATCGCCGACCCATGGGAATACCATTCTTGACCTTGTATTTTCAACAAAAGAAGGATTTATAGATAATTTGAATGTTGGTGGTGAATTCAGTAACAGCGACCATCGTACGATAACTTTAAGTTTAAAGTTTACAAGTAACGAACCAAATAGCACCATCGAGAAAGTCCCTAATTTCAAGAAAGCAAACTTTCGTAAACTTAGAGCAATGTTAAAGAAACTGACTGGAGCTTTCTAATTAACAATAACGACATAAATACATCTTGGGAATTGTTGGCAACTACTTACCTAAAAGCAGTGCCAGACTGAATATAATGATAAGCCCAAATGGTGAAATAAAGAGATTTCAGACAGTTTGCTTAATACAAATATTGCTAATGATATATTAAAATCCTCACAAAATGACAAAGAACGGGTGATATTTGTAGAACTACGATGCAAAGCCAAAAAGCTAATTAAGCACAGTAAAAAGACCCTGGAGTTACATGTTGCGAATCAAAGTAAAACAAACACGAAAGAATTCTATAGTTATATCAGAAAGAAGAAAGTAGTTACTTCAACTGCTGGACCGTTAGTCGATGAAAACGGAGCATACACCAAAGACGAAGTACAAATGAATAATGCCCTCAATACCTTCTTTGCATCAATTTTTAAACAGAAGACCTCAGTGATAACCATACAGCATTGCCGAATAAGAAAACAAACTATTCAATGAATGGCACCCAGCTTAACACATTATGAGCGGGCCCGTCAGTTTTTTTCCACTACGCGCCCAGCGGGTTTTTTTTTTTATCCTGAATGGCCTTGTTTCCGTGCTCTTTTTCATGCATAAACAAGAGCCAGAGCGTAATACAATTATGTAACCCTGAAAGGGCATAAATTGAGCTTTCCAATGACACCAGAACCATCCTTCCACGACCACGCGTTCTCTTGCAACGATCGTGCAACGCGAGTGCAAAAACCCTAAAATACGGTAATTTCCTTATATAATTCTTTGTGTGGCGAGGTAGGGAGGGTGGCTGTGTGTGGAGTAGATGTCAGTAGGCGCGTGGGGTCCGTGCCGAGCGGTCAAGAGGTAACCTACGCTCCTCCCGTCGCTCGTCTCTCTCTCAGAGCCATTCTTGCTCAAAAATTGCACGGACTAAAGTCGGGCCCCGCCACATAGTCCAGGTTTTTAGATACGGACTTAAGTCGGGCCCCGATAGACGAGGGTTAACAGTGTAGACAGAGAAACCGATCTGGGAGTAACAATGTCGAGTAACCTAAAACCCAGCCAACAATGAACACAAGTTGTTAAGAAGGCAAACAAAATAGTTGGTTTTAACCCTTACAGTCCCAGGCCCGAGTATACTCGTCAGTAGATAAGTAACTCCCCAGTCCCAGGCCCGAGTATTGTCGTCAGTAATGTACTTTCCTTGTAACTTCCTGTACATCCCTGTAGTTGGTAACACAACTGTTTCAGCACTGCTACCGGTCTGGCAACACTTCTCAGCTTATATAAGACCCACTGAAGGGTGAGTGGGCCATTGTTGCTCCATCTCTTGAGGTGAAAAGGTGGTCTATCCTGCCATTTTGGCCACAGTGCTTGGGTCTGCAGGGACTTTTATTTCTGTATCCTAAGGTATGGTATGGGTTAAAGGCAGGTCATTTGAGCAGAAATCCAAAGAAGTTATCCTAACTCTTTACAATTCCTTAGTCCGCCCTCTTCTGGAATACTGTGTTCAATCCTGGAGCCCTTATTACCAGAAAGATATAGACAAGCTAGAAGGAGTTCAACATAGAGTTACCAAAATGATACCTAGCCTAAAGAACAAACCATACGAGGATCATCTTAGAGAATTAAATCTATTGCCTTTAACCAAGCGAAGATTAAGAGGCGACCTAATTAGGTGTTCAAAATCATCCATCGACAATATGAATTGTAATAAGTACTTCACTATCGAGCAATCTAATTACACACGGAGAAACGGTTGCAAAATTATTGGTAAATCTTTTAACTCACATGAATCTAAGAATGTCTTCTTCAATCGAGTCGTCAACTTGTGGAATGGGCTTCCCCGAGACGTTATAGACTGTAGCACTGTTGATTCTTTTAAACTTCGCCCAGACAAATATCTTGCATGAAACCCGCGACAGACTGCGTTTGTAAATTAATAACTTTATTTTATTCCCCCCCCCCCTCAGATTTATCAAGGATTATTGCGTATATATATATTGCTAAAACGTTACTCTGTTTTTCCCAGATATACGAAAGATCACTTATAACTGTTTTATGTTACTAACCCATCTGTCTCATACTAACTTCCTAATCCTGCCACGGACATGAGTTCTAGGGCAGTAGTTCACATTCCAATGTTCCCTTATCCACTCTAAACCACTGTTTGGACACTTGATCCTCATTTTTGATCAGTGTTTTGGAGGACAAGCAGCCTAGAGGGGTCACTAGACTGTTGTTGCTTGATTTCCTTTGTATTCCTTTGTACTTCTTTGTTCAATAGTTACAGGCTACTGAAACCCAATGTCTGAAGCAAAGGCACATACAAAGTTGATGGTATTATGTAAGAGATAACACCGAGTTAAAAGGAATGCTTAGCACTACATCACTCAGTCTTGAGGCTAAACGAAGAGATTTCCAGTAGATAGGTAGATTGGTGAATGTTGAATGTGGCTCTGATTGATTGATCGAAGAACCTCGCTTAGCCAAATGGTTAATGAAATCCACTTGCATTGGTATTACTTGAGAATTTCTGCCTTTTGCAGATCTTTATTGGGTCTCTCATGATCTTCTTCGTCGCCTTCACATATCAAATATCCCTCAAAATGCTCTCTATATAATGTAGGGTTTCTCCTGGAGTGTATTTCCTTTTCTTTATAAATCATGAGTACTGTACTGTATCTACACGTTCTGTTTTATACTTTAACATAATATTTAATAGCGCATATGTTCCTGTTTGTTTGCCAGTTTAACTTCCAATAGTAAGATTAAATATATTATAATAAATGTAATCATTACCCTTCCCAGAGGTATTAACTGTATTAGTAATATTATGGGTTATTGCTATTAAGTTGATCACGTGGTATGCAATATGATTACACTTCCTACATCAGACTCAACATCACAACAAGAAAACCCCGCAAAGCCACAAAAACCACTTGGGAATGCCTCGAGTGTCAAGTGGCACTGTATGCTGGCACCTGCTTCAACGACTTCCACACTCTGATAAACTTTTGAAGTGGAAGTGACAACAGTGAAAGTGACACTCAAATGTAGGCTAAGAATAATAATATAAGTAATATAACTAAGTATAAGTGAAAGAGACACACATAAGTAATAATAAGTGCCTTCAGAACAATATGAACAAGTGAAAGTGACACTATATATATTATTAGCTTACCTAACAATAAATAAAAGTGAAAATTACACTATCAATTATCATAGTCCAGTGAAAGTGACACTATAATAATAATAAAGTAGGTATAAGTGAAAGAGACACACATAAGTAATAATAAGTGCCTTCATAACAATATGAACAAGTGAAAGTGACACTATTATTAGCTTACCTAACAATACATAAAAGTGAAAATGACACCATCAACTATCAAAGTCCAGTGAAAGTGACACTATAATCATAATAATAATAATAAAACGAAGTAATAAGTGACAGAGACACAAATAACTTCATGAAAATAACTTTATTGAGTGAAAATAACATAATAACTATAATACATTGCATAATAAACAATAAAACACAATCAAATCGCTTCCCGGCATAATTGCGGGTGGAGCGACGAGTGCAACTGGGCGTCATAGCCGGGGCCGCGGTTGAGTGTTCGGACGCGACGAGGTAAATACGCGGCAAAAGTTACCTCCACTTCCATCACCATAACTCCGGAACCAGTTGAGCTAGAGAGCTATACTCAGCGCCATTCTACGCGGCAAGGTAAGGCGGAAATTTTGACATATGTTTGATTTATATATTAAGCGAGATTAGCCTTAGTTTACTTTTGTTGATTTTCGGCCAGATCGCTCGGATACGAGCTCCGTCTTTTGGAGAGGCAGCCCGGGCCACGAGGGTTAAACAAGTCATCCACATTCAGCACAAAGTATGCCATTCCAATTACAAGCACGATACTCAAAGGGTCATTATAATTTTGTTTTGGTATAAGAGAATGTGCCCAAATTGTGCTTGAAAAAAAAGAGAGTAAATATAATGGCTGCACAATGTATGCTGGAGATGGATATCTTTTTAAAACTTACGATGGTCACAACTATATTTGCTGGCTAATATTAAACGATTAGTATCAATTTAAGCACAGGGCCTTCAATTGCCTATCCAGCCAAACCCCTTGGTAATCTGTTCTGAGTGTCTATAAGTTACCAGTCAATTAGAGTCACAGGGAGGCTGAACCATCAAAAAACTGTGACCAATGAGGTAAATCTTGTTCAAAGCAGTGCATCAGTAAAAGTTAAGTTAATTCACAAAGTTTGGGTACATCTAATTCAAATCAAGCTTATATTAACTTATCTAAACTAATCTAAGATGTTCAAACCTTTCCTAGTGATTGTCTATTTTTATTATCGATATTACTCTACCTAATAAACCTGTATTTTTTGTTGTTGTATATATTCCAATTTAATCCCACTCGGGCATAGGCTGAGAGCCTGTACGTTCAACCTATCACCACGGTGAAGCCTGTGAGGTCTTGTTCCAGTCTTGGGAGTGAGACATGTGAAGCACTTAGAGCTTGGTTGCCCACTCACGGTTCGAAGCAACCCCATCTCTAGAGCTGCCTCTCCTTCGTGCTTCACTGTCTCATCCCCAAGACTCGGACCCTCACCCTCAGAACGCCACCTATTGAACAATTAACTCACTAGGCATTGCCCCCCTAAAGCATATTTTGAATATGGGAATATTTATACAGTAATATTTAATCAGGGAACAATGAGGGTATTTGTTTGGCGTTGCGGTGGGCTTTGTGGTAATTCACTGATACCTAGGTACAGCACAAATTCGATCCCAATAATATTTTCCCATTAGTACATCGGGATTCGAACCCGGGTCCATTGGATAACCAATCCAGTGGCAAAACCACTCCACCACACCTCCCCTAGTCGAACATAAGCTAATCTCGGGGTTATTCGGCCAGGCAGCCTAGGGAACGACTACTACATAAACTACTCCTATGTAAGATAACTTAACGTAAAGAAAAAGCCAAGAATGTGCACATCTGACGTGACCAGTCACAAAGTAAAGTTTTCGGAACCGTACGGTGGATGAGGCTTAAATCTGACGTAAATACCTTCCATAAATAATGTGCCATCATGTGGACCAGCATGAAATGTTATCAGCCTGGTTAAGCATTTGATTAAAGGTACAAACAAAAAAAGTAATTTACTTACATAACAATGGACCTAAGAATATTCTACAGCATACTCTTCTATTATATCGTGCCATACTAACAATTATTACTAAGATATATTCGTATGTTCTTGTTACTACATACAACCATGGGATGCGATGTCAGAGCAGGCAGTGGAATTTATAAGAGGATATAACAAATATAAGATATAACATGGGTACGAAATTATCGAGGATGATTTGAGAAGGAATCAGTTTGAATTAGGGATCTTAGGACTTGAAAAGCGAATTCGGTGTCACGTAAAGAGGATTAATAGAAATGTGGGAACGAAATTCGGAGGAAAACCGAAAGCAAATTATAAAATTCGAAATTATTTATTTCCGGGATACATCTTTTGTTTTCAAATAATAAATCCCTGTTGATATAGAAAAGTAACAGACGATTATCCTAAACAAAAGGCATTAATTTACAAAACTAATAGCGAGTTCATTGGCACGACCGTAAGAGGCAGATATTTCCGTCGAGTTGCCATTTAATGAGATTGATCATAATGAAAGACACAGGTTGCCAAGGGAGACAGTGAGCTTGATCGTGTAAACAAAGGACCCTAGTCTGCTTTTTTATGGGCAACTTGTCTCTGCTGGTTAATAGTTTTCAGGAGTTTTCCGTCTTTCTTTTTTATCTGTTTTCCTTTCCTTTTCTTTTAGGAGATTCATATGTGTGTGTGTATTATAATTTTGTATTCCTATACAAGTTGAGGAAACTGGTTAACTCAAGTTAATAATATTATATTTAACCCTTATTTAGCGGGCGGGAGGGTATATTTGACCGTAACGCCCAGCGGGGGGTTTTACCATAAATGGGGTTGTTTCCATGCTCTTTTTCATGTATAAAACAATACCCAGAGTGTAATACAAGTATGTATCCCTGAAAGGGCATAAATTGAGCTTTCTAATGACACCTGAACCATCCTTCTACGATCACTGGTTGTCTTGCAACGATCGTGCAACCGAAGGGCAAAAACGGTAAAATACAGCAATTTCTTTATATAATTACGTATGTAGCGAGGGAGAGAGGGTGGATGTAAGTGGAGTAAAGCTCAGTAGGTCCACGGCGGCCATGGCGAGCGGTCAGGAGGTAATCTATGATCCTCCCACCGCTCCGCTCTCTCTCAGAGCACATTATGTGCTCAAAATTGCACTCGACAATAGCCGGGCCCCGCCACATTACCATATTTATTTCACTCGACAATAGCCGGGCGCCGCCAGTTAAGGGTTAAAATATAATGACATGCACGATATTATACCCGTGTTTTGCTAAGGCTACGATGTAAGGCAGATGTTATGATTAAACTTCATACGGTGGCATCACATTGTGTATTGGTATAGGTGGTCTATAATTATGCACAAATACACTTATGCTCTAACGATAGTAATCATGCACGGCTGCTAACATGTTTTACTAGCTTACATTGTTACATATCGCTGTGTGTGTATGTAATTACTTTAGATTCTCTTAAGACAGTTTGAATGTATTGAAGTGATATGATTGTGTGCACTATTCACGTATTTGTAAAATCAAGATATAAAAACAACATGAGCGTGCTATCGTTTGTAAATTAATACTTATTATAGGCGATATGAAATAATGTCTTTGTATCAGGTGCTATATAGTATTAAAGGCTACGTTATTATATTACTGTGTCCAAGTTTGAAATGGATTTGTTTCACACACACACATGTATATAGTGTTTGAGATATCATTCTTTAAGTTATGATCCTGCTTGTAATTTGTTATCATGTTAATTATCTGTATTTATCTTTTTGTGTGTCATGATTGCCTTACCATTGCACCATATACCTTACTTTATCTCAATTTCATTATAATAGCTCATCTTACCCATATCAACCCTGTGTAAGCAGAGTGGTATCGTACAAACATATCCCACCCCTATCCTGTTCACCACCAGCTAGCCTGTCCGTCCTTCTGTCCGGAACCTCCTAGACCGTTCAACATTTTTTTTTACCAAATTTCACAGGAACATCCAGTTTGTTAATGCAACAGTCAGTCACAAAGATTTGGTTATATTTTTTTCAAGCGTCAAGGTCAAAGGTCAACGTTAAAAATATTTGCAATATTTCTTATGTTTAAAGTGTTTACACATATTTCTACATGCTCACTATAACATTGATATTATATTGGCCAAACTTTAGACAAAATATTCTAAAGGGTAAAGTCATAGGTCAAGGACAAAGGTCAAATTCAAGATTATAATAGTATTTCCTATACTAACTTCTGGTTATTCATATAATGGTTTTGGTTGGTCAATGCTAATGTCAATCCAAATAACAACTCAATTGTTTGAGGTTAAAACTGTTAAGTTCAATATTATATTTGCTACGCCTGTCCCTAAATTTAATCTAATAGATGCATCCACCAAAGGTCAAAATATAAAGGTTAAAGATAGTAGTCAATATATCAAAATGTTAGTTATTTATTCAAACTTCACTAAGGCTCACTGCAGTATTTGCTGTTTATATTTGCATCATGCTTTCAAATTTTAGATCAATATTCTAAATGTTAATGTCAAAGGTCAAGGTCAAAGATCAAAGGCCAGAATATACATGTTAGTAGTATTTCTAATAATAACAATTTATTTGTTGTCAAATATTACATCCATATTCAATCCAATGTTAGGAGTAGGGACTTTGAGTTTGATCTATTATCTTCCTTAACCCTTAATTAGCGGCGAGCAACATAAGTCGAGTTAAATAAAGCTGGACTATGTGGCGGCGCTCGACATAGGTCGAGTGGCAATTTCAGCACGTAATGATGCTGAGAGAGAGAGACAAGTGGTGGCAGGAGAGTAGCGAGCGTATGACTGCTCCAGACCACCGCGGCGAACATACTGACACGAATCCCAGCTCCCTCCTCCCTCTCTCACTCGCTATATAAGGAATTGTATCGGGAAAGTGGCTAATTACATGCTTTTTGCACTCGCGTTGCACGGTTATTGCAAGAAAACTAGCCATCATAAAAGGATCGTTATGGTGTCATTCGAAAGCTCTGTTTATGCCCTTTCAGGGATAGATACTTGTTTTACGTTCTGGGTCTTATTTAGGCATGAAAATGATCACGTAAACAGCCCTATTTTGGCTAAAAACACCCTGCTGGGCGGTACATATAAATAAACCGCATAGGCCGCTCTTAAGGTGTTAAGGCTGGTTCACACATAGCCGAGTCGGTGCGCGAGTCCAACACGAGTGATGACATTTTTCTATTCGGCAATGACTCGTCGATACTCCTCAATACTCGTGTAGACTCGTGCTACACTCGTGTATACTCTTTGTTTACTCGACACACTCGTGGGTACTCGCCACAGGGTCCAAAAATGTAATGAATGCATGACATTTTTGGGCCACGTGGCGAGTACCCACGATTGTGGCCTAAATACGTGTAGACTCGTGTACAAACGTGTTAACTCGTGTTTGACTCTGATTAACTCTTCGTTATTCGTGTTAACTCGTGTTGACTCGTGTAAACCCGTGTAACACTCTTAGGTGATTCGTTGCTTTTCGTCCTCATTTCGACATTGACGAATCAACACGTGTCTACACGTAACAAAACGTATGTAACACACATGCAACACGTATCAACAAGATTACAAAGCACGAATGTGAGTGCCAAAATTTGGTGACCCCATGATGCAAGAGTTTACACGATTCAAACACAAGTAAAAACACGAGTAAACAAGAGAATACACGAACCACTGAGAAAAAATCACAAGTGTAACACGAAAAAACAAGAGTGTCATTTGAAATACCATTATTTTAAAAATGTAGGACGAATCAACGAGAGTTTACACGAGTTTACACGGATGTAATGCGAGTCAACCCGTGTACAACAGATATCCAACGAGAGTCAACGCGTACCTACACGCAGCTACACGAGTCGTGGAGTGTAGCCCGAGTGCTGGCAACACCGCGTGAAGAGTTGGCACCAACGCCGTTCACACAGACGCCTCCCACACTCTATAAAATGCCCCCACCCACGCTGCCTCGTCCCAGTCCATTGCCGCACCAGTGACCGACCACAACCTTGACCTGCCTCTCTGACCTCCCTATCTGCTGCTCATCTACCCACACTGCCCTTCGCCATGGCCCCTGAAAAGCCTGAGAAGAAGAAGGTCCCTTCCAAGTCCATCAACCCTGACATGTGCTGAAGGGTACGCTGGCCAAGCGTGTCGCCAAGCCGCCGCCTAGGTCCAGCCAACCACGTGACACAGCAGCCATCCCACGCCGCCCACCCCCGCCCAAGCACAACCAACGTAGTGCGTCGCCCAGCTCAGATGAGATCATACCAGACAGCCAGGCCCCTGCAACTAGTACTGATCTTCATGACATAGCCGATGCAGATGCTACCTTCATCGACGAGGACGAGGCTGTGATGGACGACAGCCAAGAGGAGCCCAATGATACGGAGGCCATGTCTGGTGGTGACGATGACCAAGGCAACTCACAGGACATGGCCGATGATATCCCCGTGTATGGGGCTATCAAGAAAAACAAACTTACCCGGATCCTGTTCGACGACGAGACTGAGGACATGCTGGTAGAGTGGGTGAAGGACAACCCCATGCTGTACCAGAAACGTCTCAAGCAGTACAAAGACAGCCGCAAGAAGGTGCGGATGTTTGAAGAGAAGGCCTACAGCCTGGTACCTCGTGTCACAGGTAAGTACCCCAAAGTAAAGCGTGCATTATGTTATTGTAGTGATAATGTGTGTTTTAATACCTATTTGTTGTGTTCTTGATTCGATTTCATGTGTTTCATACATTAAATTCATCCTGCATTAGTTAAAATATGTTAAGTATTGCATATATGAAATGCTGTGCTGCCAATATCACCCACATCCCATTCAATGTCTGCTTACATCCTTGAATCTATATTTGATTATGTACCTATCTTTTACCTGATCACAACGATATGTGAAGCATTAATACAATGTGTCCAATGCCCAATTAATGTTTCTGTGTCCGCAGGAACCCAGCTGAACAAATGGGTGACAGGAATGCGGACGCGGTATGCAAAGCTCACCGACGAGAAGAGTGGTGTGGGCACCCCTGGGACCACCGAGGGGCGGCCAAGGTCGGGCCGTGATGATTGGATACTCGAAAAGTTTTCCTTCCTCAAAGGGCTCATTGCCCGTGTCAAGACCCGGGTCACAGCTAAGGTGAGAACACTAATATACATACCTAACGTTTGTGACAATAATAAATAAATGGGAAAATATAAGACCAAGTTATAACCAGCAAGAAAATATATAAGTTCTCCTGTTAAGAAAAGAACATTGTACTAATATGCTCCCATTTATATAAAATTGTGAGTTATAACATATCTAAAGTTTCAATATATATTTTGTGATTTATTCTAGGTATACATATATAAAGAAGGATTTATATAAACATCACATGTCTTTACGTATTAATATTTATTATCAAGTTAACATATGCTATCATTCATAGAGAACTCTCCGATAAATTAATTGTGAGTCATATATATATATATATATATATATATATATATATATATATATATATATATATAGATATATATATATATACTGTATATATATACAGTATATATATTTTAATTATTGCTTTGAAATACTATATTTATGCCTTTCTTCCAGTTCCAAGAGTCCCAGCAGGACGCCCAGGCCCCTACTTCCGTGCCAGAGGTGGTGGTGGTAGACGATCCAGAGAGTGGTGGAGAGGACTCCGCCAGTTGCCAGTCGGACTCCGCCAGTCGTAGCTGTCCCGGATAGTGGGGGACCATCCGAGACAGCTACGACTGCTGGCTCCAGCTATAAGAAGCGCCGCAAAAGTGCTGACGCGAGCTCACCTGTGGAGGTAAATATGAAAGCATTGTTAACATAATTCATAACTATAGTATTCATACAAAATGTATTTTGTTGGATGCTGTATATTGCCCAGACGAGCCCACCTGTGGAGGTAATTATGAAAGCATTGTAAAGAATTAGTCATAAATAGTGTATTCATATAACATCTCATTTGTTGGATACTGTATATTGCTGAGACGAGCCCACCTGTGGAGGTAAATATGAAAGCATTGTTAATATCATTGATAACGAGATTATTTATATAATAATGGCTGTAGAACAGGCGTCAACTGTGGTGGAAGATAATGATAAACTGTTAATGATTATGACTTACCATTGCGTGAATATATTTATATATAATAACAACATGTATCTAACCAACAATTTTTTTTGTTTAGGTAAATCAGAAACGGGACGAGCTGAGGAGAGACATGGCCGGCCTGATGTCGACCCTGGTAGTCAAGCAGACGAGGTACTCCCACTTCGTCTCCTACTTGGAGGAGCAGCTGGACATGTTGCCTAACCAAGTAGGTGACACATTGTCACAAAAAATTATGATGCTCGTGCTGCAGGCCAGGGAAGATATGGATGCCAGCCCCAGGCGTCACCCTCTCAACCATCTCTCTCGCCTCAGGCCACCACAGCACCACAACCACCCAAGCTACCAACCCCACCCCAACAGGCAGGACCTTCATCTGTGGTACCACGTGGGTCCCCAGGTTCCACCACCCCCACGTTCTCAGAGATGATGGCGGCCTCGTTCAGGACACCTGTACCTGAGTGGTGGGCGGGCTCTATGACCCCCACACATGGCAACAACCTCGCGGTTTCATCAACCCCCAGCAGACCACCAACACCTGGTGGATTTCTGCAATACACCAGAATGAACCCGGCAGCCACCACCCCCAGGCCTGCGGATGACGAGGTGTGAGTTGTGGTGTTAACCTGTTCAATGTAACCGTTTTGGTAAGATGATCCTCAGGGTATTAGAGTGTTGAGCCTATAATTGGGCTTTGTAATTGGGGTTGTGTGGGACAGGGATCTGCCTTGCTTAGGCCAATCGGCTTTCTGAAGACTCCCATTTTCTTATGTTCTTATGTTCTTAATGTAGTCATGAACCCCATTGATCGGGAGGACGAGGCATTACATTATTATACATGTGTTTAGTATTAAGGAACCTTTATATTTGTTTATAAATAAATACAATGAATGTGTTTCGAGATGTTGTTTTGGATCCAACTAGTAGTTAGTTATTTTATCTATAAATTTAATTTATACTTTTACTTTTATGACGAGTTTAAAGAGCAAATTATAAGTAAGAAAAGTTCTCTATAAATGAGATACAATATCTATAATTAATCTAAGTGACTTTAAAAACATAATTCATGGAAGAACATATGATGGCAATATACAGAAAACTATTATTATAATGAGACAGAAAAATAGAAAACAAATACCATAATACGAGACAAATATAAATAACATCACAGTAATTCATAGACAAAGGTAAATTGAAATTGATGTCGAATATATCAATGATTCTGAAAACACACAGAAAAGCTGACAGAGAAGTATATACATAATTATCAATGTATTAATATATAAAGAACATATAATAATCATACTGAAATAAAATATTAAAACACAAGCCAAATAAGAGACCAATTGCAGAAGTTACACAAAAAGAAAAGAAAAAAAAATATATATATAACGGTATATATATATATAAATATATATATATATATATATATATATATATATATATATATATATATATATATATATATATATATATATATATATATATATATATATATATATATAGAGAGAGAGAGAGAGAGAGAGAGAGAGAGAGAATATAATAATGAGACAGACAAATAATAAACATAGTAATACCTTAGATCATGTCATCCTGCCAGGGGACACTTCCCCTTGCTGAGGAATAGTAGTCTGTGAGGTGCTGGCGTTGAAGCTTGGCCTGGGCTGTCACGACATTCCCTGAGAGTCTCTGCAGGGGACTCATCCTCTCCACATCCTCCCTCCACGCCCCAGGAATGACAGCATGCGTCACAGGGTCCTCATCATCCATTATGTTGACGTAATGACCAGGGTACCGCAGCCGCATAAGGTTGTGCATGCAACAGCAGGCCAAAACCACTGACTCGACACGGGATGGGTGGAGGGGTATATTGGAGAGGAGGCACCGGAACCTGAGATTGGGAGAGAATGGTTAGGATATGTATAGTTAATACTTGACTGGAGTTATAGTTTATATTATTAGGGTGGCATATAAATTGCCTTGTTATATCACATGTCACCTCTACGAAACCTGTATTTGTAGGAAATAACATGACATTACCATCACATTACATGACATTAACATAACATGACATTAATAAAACATGACATTAACACTTACCTGGAGGACATGATGCCAAAGGCATTCTCCACAACGCGGCGAGTCCTGGACAGACGGTAATTGAAGATGCGTTGAGGTACAGTGAGCTGGCGAATAGAGTGTGGCTTCATCAACCACCTTCGCATGGGGAATGCGTCGTCACCAACCAGGAAGTAGGGAACAGGGGTGTCGTCGTTGGGCAGAGGTTCGGCAGCAGGGAGTCCCAGGGTGCACCCATCCAATGCTGCTCTGATGTTTGTTCTTAGAAAAACACCTCCATCTCAGCAGCAACCGTGATTGCCAATGTCGCAGTACAGGAATTTGTAGTCTGCGTCTACAATAGCCATGAGCACGATGGAGTGGAAGCCTTTATAGTTGTAAAATTCCGTTCCGCCATGGGGAGGGCATCGGATGGCGCAGTGCTTTCCATCGATGGCACCAACGGCATGGTGGAAATCCCACCGTTTGGAGAACTCCCTGGCAACCTCCTTCCACTCGCGATCCTGGGGCAACGTATAAGCTCCTGCTGGTACTCTATGATGATGGCTTCACATGTCTCAGGCACAATGAGGGAGATGGTGTTCCGGGCCACACGGAACTCGTACTGCAGGCTAGGATAGGAGTCACCGATGGCCAGGTAGCGGAGAGTGATTGCCAATCTCAGCCCAGGTGACAAAGCCTCCCTCCAAAACGTGTCCTGCTTCTCTATCCTGGGCCCGACACGCTCCACCAACTCCCTAAACATGACTTTGTCCACACGCAGGAAGTTCCAGTATGATTTGGGGTCCTGTACCTCAAACTCCTTCAGGAGTTGTTCATAAATACCGAACTGTGGCCGTCTCAGTAACCAACTCCTGGCCCAAACTGTCCTTGCTTTCCTTTTCCGTTGACGTTGGCGTTCAGCTAGCGCCTCTGCTTCCTCGATGTCTAGGAGATCCATCCGCATCTTCAGGAGTATCACCATAGCTGCCGCATGGCACCGATTGATGGTCATGGTGGGTGGGTGGGTGTGTCCTCCGTGGTGGTGAGTGGTTGTGTGGCAATGGGTGGTGGTGGGGGCTGCCTTTATATAACTTTCGTGCAGTGGCTGTCACTCTCAATGACCCTTTGGTGGGGTCTCGGCGACTCTTGCACACTCGTTACGACTCGTGTAAACTCGTGCTGTCTTTCGTGTTGATCCGCATAATAATCGTGTTGATCCGTGTAACAATCGCGGTGATTCGTGTTGACTTGTGTTGACTCTCGTTGACTCGTGTTAGACTCTTCCATACTCTTTGTTTACATGCCCTGGAGTGTGGCCGTTATTTTTCTAATTTTTGACACTAATGTTTGGTTTGTGTTACACTCGTTTTGACTCTCAGTTACTCGTACAGACTCTTGCATGAACACGTGTTGACTCATATTGACTCGAGTTAACTCGTGTTACACTCTCCTTGACTCGGGAGCAATTGCTACTCGCGGCCGACTCGGCCTCCAGCGACGGCGATAATCGACGAGTGTGACGAGTGTTGGACTCGCGCACCGACTCGGCTATGTGTGAACCAGCCTTTATACTATGAGCTATACATATCACTATAGTCTATAGCTTTAACCCTTAAAAAGCGGCTCACCACTTAAGTCGAGTTAAATAAAGCTGGACTATGTGGCGGCGCTCGACATAACTCGAGTGGCAATTTCAGCACGTAATGTGGCTGAGAGAGAGAGACAAGTGGTGGCAGGAGACTAGCGAGCGTATGACTGCTCCAGACCACCGCGGCGAACCTACTGACACAAATCTCAGCTCCCTCCTCCCTCTCTCACTCGCTACATACTCAATTATGTACCGAAAGTACCGAATTACCTGCTTTTTGCACTCGCGTTGCACGGTTATTGCAAGAAAACTATCCATCATACAAGGATCGTTATGGTGTCATTCGAAAGCTCTGTTTATGCCCTTTCAGGGATAGATACTTGTTTTACGTTCTGGGTCTTATTTAGGCATGAAAATGATCACGTAAACAGCCCTATTTTGGCTAAAAACACCCCGCTGGGCAGTACACATAAATAAACCGCATAGGCCGCTCGTAAGGTGTTAAAACATCTTAGAAATAAAGAAAAACGAGAATTATGTACTCTAATGAATACGAGTCCGAGTTCGAGAACGGCGAGAGTATACACTTGTGCTAGAATATTCATATATAAAACTATTGACGATAGACAATATCTGATTGCAATTATGGAAAGTGCGTGAAAATTAATTGGCATTTCATATAATTATATAAACGTCTTGCCATTGCCAAACATTTTATAAGATGTTGAATTTGTAAAGATGTTGCAAGATGTTGGAAAGACATCAGAATAATCGATCAAAAAAAACAAAATGTGTGGGTTTTGACACTGTAATATTGTAGATAGGCCTTTTCTCTTTCTATTGAGATATAATATATTGTACTAAACGTAATTCTTATTGCATTTAATCAATGTAGTATTTAATATTTTGATTGTGCATACATATTATGTTTGTTTTGCCCAAGTTGTAATTTATATTTTAGTCACATAAAAACAACTGATGATGATAAATACTTTCTGAGGTCACATTTGGTTGAGCGTGGAAAAATGCTTCTAATTTCTTGTTTTATATTGCAGAGATTAAAACGGTGTAAACTCCGATAAATTATGACATATATCTTATATATCGATGTTCAATGTGATAATATTATCTTATGGAAGGAAAAGACGAAGAAGACAAATTATTGGAGAGGTTTTTGGCTAGATGCCAGAAGGCTTAGGATGAGCTAGAGTTGGATAGTTCAGTGCATTTATTATTGATGAAAGAATGTTTGGCGAGGCGAAGAACAGATTAGGCTTGTTTCCGGGCAGACATATAGGAAGTATGAGATTCATGAGTTGGAAGGCGACGGTACCATTTTTTATTTTATTTGTTTCTATGTGATTGAGGGATGCAAAAGGCATAACTGCCTATAGCGAGTGCCTCCCCCATAGTTGAAAGAGTGACAGGGCCAAAATCAAGGGACGTTCAAGCCAAAATGCCTGGACACACGGAGTTTGAAGCAATTTAAGTCATAGTGTTACGTCCTGGGATATATAAACACTGGGCTCTTTCTATTGGACTAGGTATGCGGCAACAAGCAACAACGGAAAACGCTAGATCCAACCCTTATCTATAAACCCAGGCAACAAACCACCCTAAACCGTCAAGAGTCCTGCCTGGACAACGAGGTATCCTATGACTCGGTTACAGGGTGCACGCACTATAGACTGCTGATAGTCAAGCAGGCTATATAAAAGATCACCCAATTAAGTTGACTTAAAGCTTCAAGGAAAAGATAAATAACGGAATTAAATTGCAGAAACAATTTAATAACAAACTAGAAGAAAGTACATTTAACGCTACGTTAATTAATACAACTAATCACCCCTGCGTGAAAGAAGGTGAAAGCAAACAGTCCTCAAAACATCGTACAGGTAGACAAGATGCAGGTTTCTAAACTGCATGCAGCTACTGTAGGATCTGATGCTTAGCAAAGAAAGTACGTTACGGATTTAGAGAACTCTTAACTCATAAGCAGGAATAAATACTAGTGATAGGCCATACAGTGTATAATGGCATAGGTATAATTAAATAAAGGTAGCAACTCGCAACATAAGCACATCCAGGTGTGCTTCTCACTCTTAGTCAGGCAAGCCTGCTCGGACAGAGTCTCTAAGCCACACCCTGACTCACAATGCTCACAAAAACGGTAAACTGTGGCACAATAACAAGCATACAGAGATGATAAACCCCTAGCTGTTAATCTGCCAGGTGGCAGAGGTCTAGCCGGAAGGATATAGGCTTCGGATACCCGGGCTGAGCCACCTGCTCTAGCCTAGGGACGTTCCCAGGTCTGTGCGCCAAATTACTCTAATTGAAAGGGTGCTCTTTTGAGAGACTCAGATCGCAAGTATCTGACTCTCTCCTGGCGACCATAAAACAAAAGCAAGACGTGCTAGCGCAGTGCTGAGTGGACTAGGCAAGGGCCCTCACACAACACAACACTAGACACACAGGGACACAGACAAGAAAATGCCCCCAGACTCCCACGGGTATCCTAGTAAAGTCGTGCGGGTCCACAGGACTCGCACCAGCAGACCTTACTTAAAGGATCGCAAAAAGCCTCCCCTCCGGTCTAGCCCCTGCTAACCTGACACAAGAACACACTAGCAAGCATGAAACCACCAAATATGAGACAACAAAAAAGCTTCCTAGGTCTCATTAACAATTACATCTCTGCATAAGGCCCAAAATCCTATCTAGTTATCTGAGAGCTCGTCGTTAATACAATAATAGATATAAGGTCTATCAAGGGGATGGGATAATTAAATAGATTGGTGAAGTAGTGGAAGGAAGGTATACAAAGTAAGAGAGAAAGTTTCTAAGTGGGGTTGAGAGGGATAGATATCAAGGGGGTCCGAAGGGTACGACAGTGAGGTGAGCTCTGAGTCTTGAATCTGTCTGGACCCCACCCTAGGCATGCAAAATACATCCCATGCTTGGCAACACTCAACACAGTTGCCGGGTCAAAATCCTCTACCCCGTGCGTGAGTCGAAACTAAGCCTAACGTTGCTATCAAATGCACGTGGCAACATCAGGCTCGTCCCAAGCTAGACTCTCCGCGCGAAGCAACGTCCCCCAGCCGGTCTCTCTCTCCCGCTCGTCTCCTCCCACTCTCACTAGACTTACATCTTATATATTATAATGAAACAATCAACTATCGAGAATAAAATATACTAAGATGCGTTGGTTAAGAATTAGGGCAGCTTCAAGCTGTGAAACAACATAAGAATATCCCAGACATTAGTTACATTGTCGTAGGATATATACTAAGGAAAAGCCGGCCGGCCGGCTGCCACCAGCCGGTTTCTAAACGGCTGGGCAGCCGACGCGCGCACATGCCCGCACGTGGCTACTATGCAGGAGCGTCACACCTCCCCCAAGATATAAGACCCTTGACTAAGTTCTTCATATCTAACAGAAAGCTTCTCATAGTACCACACACTGTTGCGACACAAGGCACTATATATCAAAAAAATAAAGACTGTTGCGCTCCACCGAGCAAGTTCAACTAACTTAGCGACAATAAGCGAAAACATTCAACTTAGATACTGCTACAACATCTTATACAAAATTCTACACGTTATAAAAATAAAGAGTTTTTATAAGGTTTTTTGCTTTTTTAATTTGTTTTTTTTCGGCTGAACTACAGTGACAGCCTATTTTCCTCCACACTCAACCCTCAATCCTGTAGCAGTCTAACCAACATCATTCACCCTTGATAGACAATCCGCTATCACGTTATCAGAACCGGCAATATGGCGTATGTCCAGATTATACTCCTGAAGCATGAGTGACCACCTGGTCAGCCTCATATTCCGGTTATGAAACTGATTCAAGAATTTCAGACGGTGATGATCGGTATAAACCACTACGACTGGTCCGAAAGCAGGAACATATACATCGAAGTGCCTGAGCGCCAGCACTATCGCCAGGAGTTCTTTTTCAATTACAGAGTAATTCCTTTGTGCACTATTGAATTTTTTACTGTAAAAACTCACTGGATGTTCGATACCTTCATCATCTGTCTGTAACAAGACAGCCCCAGCCCCTACGCCACTGGCATCAGTCGCCAGCTGAAAAGATCTGCTGAAGTCCGGGGCCCTGAGTATGGGGTGGGTACATAACAGGTGTTTCACCAAGGAAAACGCCTCTGCACACTCAGGAGACCACCGGAACTTCTTGTCCTTAGATAATAAGTCAGTTAAAGGTGCAAGTACAGTCGAATAGCCTTTGATGAAGCGACGATAATAGCCTATCATACCTAGAAACCGCATGATTTGTTTCTTAGTCGTAGGCTGGGGAAACTGATCGATGGCTTTGATCTTTGTCTGTGGAGGGCACACCTGACCCATCCCCACCTCGAACCCCAGGTACAAAACTGTGGCTTTGACAAAAATTGCACTTACCCAGGTTTACCACCCAACCTGCTTCATTCAGTTTATTAAAAAGCTGTCCGATGTGAGCACAGTGACTGTTAAAATCATCGTCGTATATTATGACATCATCTAGGTACACCGTACAGTTGGGAATGTCGGCTACAATGTCGTTCATTAATTTCTGAAACGTTGCAGGGGCATTTTTCAGCCCGTATGGCATAACATGGCAACGATATGTGGCACCGTCCACCACAAACCCACACACCTCTCGCGCTCGCTCAGACAAGGGCACTTGCCAATAACCCTTAACAAGGTCTATCTTAGTGAGGAACTTGGCTTTTCCTATCTTATCCACACTGTCGTCCACACGAGGGAGAGGGTAGGCATTTGTGGGGGTTAAACCATTCAACCTGCGGAAATCTATACAAAACCGCACCTTGCCATCTGGTGTGGGCTGCAGTGTGATGGGGGAAGTCCACCTTACTGCACCCTCAGAAATCAGCCCACGTTTCAGCATATAATCCAGCTCTTCCCTAAGTGCTGGTAATTTAATAGGGGGAACACGGTATGGCAATGATTTAAAGGGCGGGTGGTCCCCAACATCGACATCGTGCACCGCTTGAGTAGTGAGGCCAGGATGCTCCGCGAAAACAGCTGGGTTTGAATCAAACAAGTGCTGCACAGCTACACGCTGTTGCTCAGGCAGGTGCAATATCAACTCGTGAGCCACTTGTCTAGAATTCCCCGCCCACTGATCCGCGGAAACATGACAATCCCAATTATCCTCCCCCGCAGCTTGACTGTCCCTTCCTCCTTCTCCACCACGATCGCTGCAGATCAACACCGGGACAGTGAGAGGCTCGGAGGGGCGCCTCACATACTCTTTCATCAGATTTACATGGCAAAGTTGGTTCTTTTTCTTACGATCAGGAGTAGCTACTAAATAGTCGAGATCAGAAACCTTCCTTACAACCCGATACGGACCAGAATACTTGGCAGACAAGGGGTGTCCCACCAGAGGCAGTAGTATCAGTACCTCCTGATCTACTTCAAACTCCCTCAGCTTCACCTTCTGGTCGTATCTGTCCTTCATCTGAGCTTGTGAACTCTTAAGGTTCCGACCTGCTACCTCCAGGCTCTTTAGCATTCTCTCACGGCTTTCAACAACATACTTTAGAAGCGAGCATGGCTTTGTGACTCCCTCCCAGATCTCCTTGACTATATGGAGGGGCCCCCTTACCCTGTGTCCAAAAACCAACTCGTTCGGGCTAAATCCCAAGCTCTCCCCAGGTACTTCTCTCGCAGCAAATAAAACGTATGGGAGACCTAGATCCCAGTCCTTCCCATTTTCCATGCAATAACACCGCAACATACTCTTGAGAGTCGAGTGCCACCTTTCCAAAACTCCCTGACTCTCGGGATGGTAGGCAGATGACACCACAGACACTATCCCATGTTGCTGCATGGTCTGCTTAAACAGAGCAGAAATAAAATTGGATCCCTGATCAGACTGGATCTCCTGAGGGTAGCCATAACGAGAGAAATAGACAAGTAGGTTTTTGACAACAGTCTTAGCCATCCCGTTGCGCATGGGGTAAGCATCTGGATACCGTGTTGCTACATCCATTACAGTTAGTAAACATTTATTGCCGGCACTAGTGGGGGGCAATGGGCCAACCATATCGATAACTACTTTGCTGAAGGGCGGCCCAATGACAGGGCAGGGTTGTAACAGGGCTCTCGGGATGACCTGATAGGGTTTCCCAACAACTTGACAAGTGTGACACTGTGACACCCATGACACGACACTCGCCTTTAACCCAGGCCACCAGAAAAGCTTGCTCAGAGCTGCCTCCATCTTACGTGCCCCCAGGTGCCCTGCCAAAGGCACATCATGAGCTAATCTCAATAAGCTCTCACGGCACACCCTCGGTACTACTAACTGGTCCACTAATCCTGACCCACTATCCCACTTTTTCTTGGGATCCTGATGTCTCTGATACAAGATCCCCTCGGACAAGAAAAAATCACCAGGCTGCGCATCCCCATCGCTCTCCAGTTCGACAGCACCATTACCACACGCCCTGACTTCAGGATCTTCCAGCTGCAAGGAACATATATCAGCAGGTGCGAGATTATCCAAGTTCATCTTAAATAATTTATTTCCACCTCCAATGTCCCGCTGAGCCATCCTTTCCTCACGCTGCACATAACGATGCTGTCGCAGAGTCTCTTCCTGCCCTGCACCTGCACTAGCGGTGACAGGCCCCAGGGCCTCTCCAGACTCTAACATAGGTGCCAATAATGAGTCACCAAGAAACACTGCCGGCTCAAAACTCTCCAATTGACCAACACTTCCCGTTTTCTTGTGACCTTTCCTCCGCGGTTTGATAGACTGAGGTGGTGGCTGCAAGGCTCCGGATGTCTGAGAACGCGTCACAACACACGCCATGGATTGTACGCTACACTTCTCAACCCACTCCTGTTCCTCCCTACTAACGTCGGCCGCCTTCTCGGCAACGACCAAGGGTGAAACCTTAGAAGCAGGCACCGCAAAGTCGTTGCCGAGGAGGAGGTCGACGCCCCCAACAGGCAAGTTCTCTACAATTCCGACATCCAGCTCCTTCGCCAAACCACCCACCTCCAGCTCCATCCGCACCAGCGGGTAGGACTTCGTAGCATTGATCCCCTGAACTACCACCACCCGAGCAGCATTAATCGCCCTACCAGTAAAGTTCTTTAACCCGTACAGCCCCAGCGACGCGTCTGACGCGTCGGCGATGTATGTAACGTACAGCCCCAGAGACGTGCCTGGTGCGTCACCCTAATTGCGCCGACCGTAACCTCAGGTGTAGCCATTCAAGAGGGCTCAGATTTGTATGGGAACTGTGTACATATCCCACGCAACCGTGCCGATGGTTGAAAACTCTCAAAGTCCACGTGCGTGCGCGTGAGCGCGCAATAACCTGTTTTTTGGGGATAATTGCCTTCAATTTTTTACTTTTGTAAAATACGTTTTCGGGGGCTCTGTAGGACCATTCTTTAAGCTTTTTGAGCGGTTTTTCGTGGTTTTTCCTTCATTCCTAACCCATTCGCTATTGTTTCTGGAATAAAAAAAAAAATGAAAACCGGCCGGGTTCTGGTGAACAAACATTACAAAACTAGCCGGGGCTCCACGGGTTAACAAGGTCTGAGAAGCCCCCGTATCACGCAATAGCTTAACTCCTCGCCTTTCGCCAGCCCACCTCACAAAACCATGCCCTCTATGACCCCCAAAGACGTCGCGGACAGGGTTCGAGCCTTCCGGACTCTTGAACACAGGCTGTGTCCCAACCTCTGACGAACTACCCTTGGCAAACTCGGAAGATATAGGCGACACCCCTATGCTGCGGGCCAATGACACAACCTTGTTTGGTGGCTTGTTCGGACAAGCATTTGCAAAGTGACCCTCCTTGTGACATGCAAAGCACTCTTTACTCTTTGGTTTCCCTTGGGAGTGGGAGGTACCATTAGACTTCTTATACGGGACGGTATTTGGTTTATGTTCAGTTTTATTGTCAGTGCTAGATGGTTTTGTGTATTTATGTGTATCAAAATTCTTGGGAGGGGGAGGGGTACGATCCTTTGCACCCGACTCACTCCTAGCTGCTGCCCTGCACCCTCGAATTAATGACAGTCGGAGGTCAGCCATTTCTGCTGCCTCCTGGAGAGTTCTAGGATATTTTTCCTTTATATTTAATGTTAAGTCCCTGCCTGTGCACTTAAAGAACTGCTCCAAGAGAACCAGCTCACTCAACTCCTCAAAAGTAGCTGCCCTCTCGGAACGCAGTCAATGTCGTAGTGCATCAGACAAGTCCCGGGCGTGTTCTAGGAAGGTACTATCCTTGCCCTTAGAAACACCCCGAAACTTCAAGCGGTAAGTTTCTGGTTGTAACTCATAGGCCCGTAGCACAGCCTTCTTTAGCTCATCATAAACTACACAGGACTCTAAAGGTAGTGCATCATACGCTTTTAAACCCTTTCTTAGGAGTCTTGATGAATCTAATGCTGCCCACTTTTCCTGAGGCCACTGGTGTTCCTGACACTTCTTCTCAAATCGCATAAAAAACTCAGCCACACATAATTCATCGAACACAGGAACTAGTTTAAGCAGGTGCGACAATGATTGGTCCCGATGTCTGTTACCTCCCCCAATATTTCGCCCTGTTACCTCCACTCGAGATCTCTCCAGCTCCCTGTCAGCCCGATACCTAGTAGACTCTGCCTGCAGTTCAGCCTCTCGTATAGCAACCTCAGCCTGCACACTAGCCTGTCTCTCGGCAGCCTCAACCTGAACTCTAACCTGTCTTTCGGCGGCCTCAACCTTGGCCATCTCAAGCCGAAACAACAAATCTGGAGTCAACCCTTGAGGAGGGGAAGGTGCATTTAATGGAGGGTGTCCCTGTGATTGAATTCCACGCTGCCATTGACCATCAACTTGGGGGTATGTACTATATTCAGGCACCCTGACAGTTGATACGGGGGTAGAGTGGAGGGGGGGCTGGGGACCGGGGCCCCCAGTCGCCTCTCCACCCAGGTCTCTCCCTTCTAACCCCAATATCAAAGTCCTCAGCTGAGCTTTCCTCATGCCACTTAAACCCTGGTGACCCTGAAGACCTGCCACACACTTTAAGCCATACTTATTCAACTTCAACACACTGTCAGCGGTAAGGGGCACCTCTAAAAATCTTCTAGCACCCTCCTCGCTATATACTAGCCACTCCACAGGTCTTTCTCCCTCCGAGCCCGTATCGTGACCTGACCCATCACTGTGTTCTGATGTATTAGACATGCTTGTGTACTGCAGTAATTATCACGGTTATAGAATGTGCCTTATCTCCTATGCAAGTATGTATATACTAATGTTATTTAAAGTCTTTAATGTGTTATATTGGTTGCTCCAAAAAAAAAACTCTATGTCCACTGTATTCCTCTAATCATAAGGAATCTCAAAACAAATGACCACTATATTCCTCTGTTCAGTAAATCCTATGCAAGGTCGCCATTTGTTACGTCCTGGGATATATAAACACTGGGCTCTTTCTATTGGACTAGGTATGCGGCAACAAGCAACAACGGAAAACGCTAGATCCAACCCTTATCTATAAACCCAGGCAACAAACCACCCTAAACCGTCAAGAGTCCTGCCTGGACAACAAGGTATCCTATGACTTGGTTACAGGGTGCACACACTATAGACTGCTGATAGTCAAGCAGGCTATATAAAAGATCACACAATTAAGTTGACTTAAAGCTTCAAGGAAAAGATAGATAACGGAATTAAATTGCAGAAACAATTTAATAACAAACTAGAAGAAAGTACATTTAACGTTACGTTAATTAATACAACTAATCACCCCTGCGTGAAAGAAGGTGAAAGCAAACAGTCCTCAAAACATCGTACCGGTAGACAAGATGCGGGTTTCTAAACTGCATGCGGCTACTGTAGGATCTGATGCTTAGCAAAGAAAGTACGTTACGGATTTAGAGAACTCTTAACTCATAAGCAGGAATAAATACTAGTGATAGGCCATACAGTGTATAATGGCATAGGTATAATTAAATAAAGGTAACAACTCGCAACATAACCACATACAGGTGTGCTTCTCACTCTTAGTCAGGCAAGCCTGCTCGGACAGAGTCTCTAAGCCACACCCTGACTCACAATGCTCACAAAAACGGTAAACTGTGGCACAATAACAAGCATACAGAAATAATAAACCCCTAGCTGTTAATCTGCCAGGCGGCAGAGGTCTAGCCGGAAGGATATGGGCTTCGGATACCCGGGCTGAGCCACCTGCTCTAGCCTAGGGACGTTCCCAAGTCTGTGCGCCAAATTACTCTAATTGAAAGGGTGCTCTCTTGAGAGACTCAGATCGCAAGTATCTGACTCTCTCCTGGCGACCCTAAAACAAAAGCAAGACGTGCTAGCGCAGTGCTGAGTGGACTAGACAAGGGCCCTCACACAACACAACGCTAGACACACAGGGACGCAGACAAGAAAATGCCCCCAGACTCCCACGGGTATCCTAGTAAAGTCGTGCGGGTCCACAGGACTCGCACCAGCAGACTTTACTTAAAGGATCGCAAAAAGCCTCCCCTCCGGTCTAGCCCCTGCTAACCTGACACAAGAACACACTAGCAAGCATGAAACCACCAAATATGAGACAACAAAAAAGCTTCCTAGGTCTCATTAACAATTAAATCTCTGCATAAGGCCCAATATCCTATCTAATTATCTGAGAGCTCGTCGTTAATACAATAATAGATATAAGGTCTATCAAGGGGATGGGATAATTAAATAGATTGGTGAAGTAGTGGAAGGAAGGTATACAAAGTAAGAGAGAAAGTTTCTAAGTGGGGTTGAGAGGGATAGATATCAAGGGGGTCCGAAGGGTACGACAGTGAGGTGAGCTCTGAGACTTGAATCTGTCTGGACCCCACCCTAGGCATGCAAAATACATCCCATGCTTGGCAACACTCAACACAGTTGCCGGGTCAAAATCCTCTACCCCGTGCGTAACCAGAGTCGAAACTAAGCCTAACGTTGCAATCAAATGCATGTGGCAACATCAGGCTCATCCCAAGCTTGACTCTCAGCCGGTCTCTCTCTCCCGCTCGTCTCCTCCCACTCTCACTAGACTTACATCTTATATATTATAATGAAACAATCAACTATCGAGAATAAAATATACTAAGATGCGTTGGTTAAGAATAAGGGCAGCTACAAGCTGTGAAACAACATAAGAATATCCCAGACATTAGTTACATTGTCGTAGGATATATACTAAGGAAAAGCCGGCCGGCCGGCTGCCACCAGCCGGTTTCTAAACGGCTGGGCAGCCGACGCACGCGCATGCCCGCACGTGGCTACTATGCAGAAGCGTCACACCACCAATAGTGGTTATTCTTGTTACATTATTTACAATATATACAATATGTATTGGAGAATGTTTGCCTAAGAGGCGAACCCTGTTACATGTTTGCAGTCAATATCGGACTGCCCGGCCTTATTATGCTAGAATAAATAATTGCATACATTACATTTATAGAGAAGAGGAGAGCTATACTGGTGGATGGAGGTGAGGGGTGATCCAGGTGTGGAGGGCAGGGGTGGTGCAGGTGAGGGTTATTTTTAGGTCAACAAGAGGTCAGGTCAGGGGAGGGGTGGGTGGGGGGGGGGTGAGAGGGGGTATGTATCTATAGTGAATAGCAATAGTATTAATATTTATAATGATAGTAATAATATTGATGATATTAATATGATAATAATAGTTATATATGTCTCAATAATAATATTATAAAATAGTAATATCCTAATAACAGTAAATACAAATATAATTATATGAATGGGTGGACATTAATTGTTGAGACGCATGCATATATACCCGCATATACTGTATATATACCCGCACATACAAATATACATATACACACACACACACACACATATATAACATATACTTATATATACATATGTACACGCATACTGTATAATGTTCACTTACATACAGCATATACATATAGACGCATAGCCTATATACAAACATCGTAGGCCTATACATAAAGTTAACTATATACATTATTTTGAGGCAGTTGGAAGAGGGGGGGGCGAGAGGAAGGAGATTTAATATGTCAGAAATAGCATTGGGGGGGAAGAGGCTTATCGCCCGAGGAGGGTCCGGGGGGGGGGGGGGGGAGACAGAGAGAGAGAGAGAGAGAGAGAGAGAGACAGACATTGTATGCAATTTCTTATCAACTCTGCGAAGCAGAGTGGTATCGCGCACACAGATCCCGCCCGTATACTGTGCACCATAATTCAGCTCGTCTGTCATCGTCGTCGTCGTCGTCCGTCATCGTCGTCGTCGTCGTCTGTCTGTCTGTCCGGAAACTCCTCCTAGACCGTTCGATGCATTTGCACCAAATTTCACAGGTATATTCATTTGGTCAATGCGAAGGTCAGTCAAAAAGAAATATTCCATTTAACTTAAAGGTTAAGGTCAAAGGTCAAGGTTAAAAATAAGGTAAATATTTCATATTTTTTAGTTCTTACTCAAATGTCTTCATTTTCACTATACAAGTTACTGGTAACGTATATATTGTATTGATAACATTTTAGGTAAATATTTTTAAGGGTAAGGTCAAAGGTCAAGGTCAAAGGTAAAAAAACATTTTTTACTAGTATTTCTTATACTAACTTTTAAATTTTTACTAGGCTTACCATATATATTCGGAATACCTAGGTCAAGGTCATACAAGAATCTATACAATTCCATAAGAAAGGTCAAGGTCACAGGTCATGGTCAAATAAAACGTCAATATGCTAGTTTCTTTCATTTTCATGCAAACTTCACAAAATTTGGTGAGATAGTTGCACTGTAAATGAAAAGGAAAATAATACATTTGGACACACATCATAAAGGTCAAGATAAAGGTCAAAGGTCAAGGTCAATTATTCTATTAACATACTGTATATGAAACTAGCTGATGGGTTTTAATGAAATTAGGCATGCTTATTTGATTTTCCGGGGCAATGTCAATACAAACAAAATAAATACTCAATACTTATGAGTTGTGATAATTTATTAGTTTTAATGATACGGGACAGTTTTTCTTTTTTTTTTTTTTCTATGTGATTGAGGGAGGCAAAAGGCATAACTGCCTATAGCGAGTGCCTCCCCCATAGTTGAAAGAGTGACAGGGCCAAAATCAAGGGACGTTCGAGCCAAAATGCCTGGACACACGGATTTTGAAGCAATTTAAGTCATAGGAAGCGGTAAAAACTGATTCTGGGAGAGAGTTCCAGAGCTCAGCTGTTGAGTAGAAGAAAGTTTGAGAGTAACGTTTCACTCTTGGGTTGGAGAGTTGCACAGAGTAGGGGTGGGATTGAGTTGCAAGACGGGTACCACGTGCCCTACGTAAAGGAGGTGGTATGCACTGGGATAGATCTGAGGAACACTGATTATTATAGTAGCGATAGAATAGCGAGAGAGATGCAACATTGCGGCGGAGAGAGAGAGATTGCAGAGAGTTGGTGAGTGGACGGGAGTTAATGATACGAAAGGCCTTCCTTTCAACCTTGTCTAGGAGAGCGGTGTGAGAGGAACCTCCCCACACATGTGAACAATACTCAATACAAGGGCGCACTATGCCCCTGTACAGAGCAAGAAGCTGTGCAGGGGAAAAGAACCCCCTAAGGCGGTTGAGCACACCCAGCTTCTGGGAGGCTGCCTTAGCAAGACTGGTAATATGGTCCTTCCAAATGAGAGCAGAAGAAAAAGAGACACCAAGAATATTGAGAGAAGATGAAGGGTTGATTTTTGTATTGTTGAAGAATAAGGGATAGTCCGCTGGGAGATCCTGACGGGTAGATAGATGGAGAAATTGGGTTTTGGAAGCATTAAAGTTAACAAGGTTTTCTCTGCCCCAATTGGAAATAGTATTTAGATCAGAATTTAATAGTTGTATGGCTTCATTACGTTTGTCGTTGAGGTATTGCTGGCTGGGGCGTTCTGAAAAAGTAATGGAGTAGTGTAAGGTTGAGTCGTCTGCGTATGAATGGATGGGAATTAAGGTACAGTTAAGGAGATCATTTATAAAAATTAGAAAGAGAATAGGAGATAGGGCAGAGCCCTGAGGAACACCGGAGTTTATAGGGTGAGGAAGTGAACAATGGCCGTCCACAACCGCGGCTATGGAACGCCCGGAAAGGAAATTAGAGACAAATGCACAGATGGAGGGATAGAAACCGAAGGAGGGTAGTTTAGAAATTAAAGATTTATGCCAGACTCTATCGAAGGCTTTCGATATGTCTAGTGCAATAGAAAAAGTCTCACCGAAGTCCCGAAAGGAGGATGACGAAGAGTTAGTAAGATATGAAAGAAGATCACCAGTAGAGCGACCCTTAAGGAAGCCATACTGGCGATCTGAGAGCAGATTATGAGAAGAGAAATGCTTAAGAAATTTGGAAGCAAGAATAGTTTCAAAAACTTTAGAAAGACAAGAAATGAGAGCAATTGGACGATAGTTGGAGGGTTGAGAGCGGTCACCCTTCTTTGGGACAGGTTGAATGTGAGCAAACTTCCAGCATGAAGGGAAGACGTTAGAGGATAGACAGAGACGAAAGAGTTTGCCTAGGCAGGGATTCAGCACGGAAGCACAGTTTTTGAGAACAACAGGAGGAACACCGTCCGGACCGTACGCCATATTAGTGTTAAGCCCAGAGAGGGTAGAAAGTACATCTTTTGAAGATATTAGGATATTAGAGAGAGAGAGTAAGAGAGAGGAGGGCGGAGAGGGAGGAATAGCACCGGAATCATCCAAGGTGGAGTTTCTAGCAAAAGTTTGAGCAAAGAGTTTACTGTTATTCTGGAGAAGATTGTCATTTAAATCACCAAGGACAAAACAAATCTTTTTTCGCATGCTCATTAACTGTAGGACATCAACAATGTAATCGAAGGAGATAGAATGAGCCTTGGGATGTCTGTACATGCAACCTATTATCAGTGAAGGTAATTTTCTGCACTGAACTTTGATCCATAAATCCTCTATTCCAGTTTGTTGTGTTATATTTGTTTCAATTATATCTAAGTTTAGGGACTGTTTAACATAGATACAAACTCCTGAGCCACGGCCGTTATCACATCTGTATATAGTGTAATTGGGTATTTTCACATAAGCGTCAGGGGTGTGGGGAGATAACCAAGTTTCACTGATGCAAAGAATGTCTATATTTCTTTCATTTATTAATATTTTTACTTCTAAATTTGCTTGTAATGATTGAGCATTAATATGTTCGATAGTAAGTAAATCCTTTATGAATGAACAGTCGGCTTGGTCCTCATCGCCACACTCCTATTCACTGTAGTGTTCACATAATTTACTCTGATGACCTAGTTTATGACATTTGCCGCATTTAACCTTGTGATCGAAACGGCAGTTTGATTGGCGGTGGTTTAATTCGCCACAATGGAAACAACCAATTTTTCTGAAGTTTTGGGGTTCACTGTATCGGATGAGGGGTGGGTATTCATCGTCGTAAGAATGGGGATTTCTGGGGTGAGGAGGAGGGGATTGAGGGTGGTATCTGGTGGTGTTGGAGGAGGGGGAGGGGGAGGGGTAGTGATAGCGAGGGGTATAGTGGGGAGGGGGTGATGACCATGACCCTCGTGGTGGTGAGGAGGGACTTGGGAGGTGAGCGAGTTGGCGGGGCTGGCTGCGACCTTGGTGGTGTGGTGCCTGGTGGTGTCTTGCCTGTCTGGGGTTAGGTTTTGAGGTGCGGTGTTTTCCTGCGATCTGCCACCCTTCTTTGTCGGCGTTATTTGTGTAGGGTAGGCGGGTGTGGGTGGTGGCGGGCGTCGTTCTTGGGTTGTTTGCTGGTTGTGGTCGGGTCGTGTTGGGAGGCTGGCTTCTACTCCAGTCTTTGTTGGAGTTATCTTTAATTTGAGCCCGATTTAGACTCTCATTGAAGGTTTGGTGTTGTTTGGCTATTGCCTCAAGTAGCCTAACAGCTCCGGTCCTGTTTAAGAGAGAGCCCTGGTGCTCCCCATGATCGGTAAAACAGGCCTCGTAGATTTCCCCTGTTGCTAGCTTGAAGGAGATATCCGGATTTATGGTAGCAATACCATTGTCACTGGCTCACTTCTGTATGTGTTCGTTGAGTTCGTTTATTTTGGCCTGGAGTGTGTCAGAATGTAGGCAGGGTGCGAGTTGGCAAACACATATGTTCATGCTCTCGTTTTTGCTTTTCAGTTCACTTACGAGAGCACTTAAATTGTTAAACTACTGTATGGGCTCTGATTGTCATTGCGTCGTATAGGCCTCCGTAGATTATGCATTGTTCTGGAGCCCATGATAGTTTTTCCTGTACCCAGCACTTGAGTAGGTCTATATTGGCTTCGTGCAAGGTTCTAATGGCGCAATTTTTGTTTAGGTCTGACACTTTGATATCGTTGAGGTTGATGTCTGCTAGAATGTTTTGTTTGTTTATCTATGGTGGACTGGTTGGGTGAGTTAATTCCCGGGGCATTGTCGTTCACTGTTTCCCTTTCTTGAGCCATTTTTTCCTCCAGAAGAGAGATTCGTCGCTCAATAAGAAGACATTTTTCATTCGGTATTGATTCGGTTGTGACGTCGGAGATGTTGCTAGATCGTTCTTCTAGCTTGGTGAGCCGTGCACTTATTTCCTCTTCACGGGCGATCATAACACTAGGTTGAGGAGGTGCTTAGGGAGGGGTCAAGGTCAGTGCGGCGTCACAAGGGGTGCTCGATTCTAGTGATGCTACACGTTCACTCAAATGTTTTATAGCTTCACTTATTTTCATCACTTGCTCACTAAGCCTCATTACTTCACTATTTACAGCTGCAGGCCTATCACTATCAGAAGAGGTGGCACCCACTTCGGTATGTGCAGTGATAGTCGACGAAATGGGTTCATCTATATCACTAGGGGTGTTGGAGTTCTTGGCTTGTTCTATTATCATTTCTATTAACACATTTGTGTTAACCCACACATTTGGTAGGTCTAAGTCACGACAATGTTTCTAGAGTTGGGTTTTTGTAAAGTTTTTGTCAAGGAAGTCCATGGTGGGTCTAGTTAGAGATGGTTCACTGTTCACTGTTGTCTGGGTGGAAATTTGGGGCATCACTACTGTTGTGCTGCTGGCCACCATGATTGTTTGGGGGTCAGGTAGGAGGCTGCGGAGCGCACATTCGACATGTCTTGCCTTGGCGAGGACGACAGACAGACAGGGCGGTGAGGGGTGAGGTAGGATACAGAGGGGTGAGGTAGGGTACAGAGGGTGAAGTAGGCTACAGACGGGTGAGGCAGGGTACAGAGGGGTGAGGCAGGGTACAGAGGGGTGAGGTAGGGTACAGGGGGGTGAGGTAGGGTACATAGGGGTGAGGTAGGGTACAGAGGGTGAAGTAGGCTACAGACAGGTGAGGCAGTGTACAGAGGGGTGAGGTAGGGTACAGAGGGGTGAGGTAGGGTACAGGGGGGTGCGGTAGGGTACAGGGAGGTGAGGTAGGGTACAGAGGGGTGAGGTAGGGTACAGGGGGGTGAGGTAGGGTACATAGGGGTGAGGTAGGGTACAGAGGGTGAAGTAGGCTACAGACAGGTGAAGCAGGGTACAGAGGGGTGAGGTAGGGTACAGAGGGGTGAGGTAGGGTACAGGGGGGTGCGGTAGGGTACAGGGGGGTGAGGTAGGGTACAGGGGGGTGAGGTAGGGTACAGAGGGATGAGTTAGGGTACAGAGGGGTGAGGTAGGGTACAGAGGGGTGAGGTAGGGTACAGAGGGGTGAGGTAGGGTACAGAGGGGTGAGGTAGGGTACAGAGGGGTGAGGTAGGGTACAGAGGGGTGAGGTAGGGTACAGAGGGGTGAGGCAGGGTACAGAGGGGTGAGGTAGGGTACAGAGGGGTGAGGCAGGGTACAGAGGGGTGAGGCAGGGTACAGAGGGGTGAGGTAGGGTACAAAGGGGTGAGGTAGGGTACAGAGGGGTGAGGTAAGGTACAGAGGGGTGAGGTATGGTACAGAGGGGTGAGGCAGGGTACAGAGGGGTGAGGCAGGGTACAGAGGGGTGAGGCAGGGTAAAGAGGGGTGAGGTAGGGTACAGAGAGGTGAGGTAGGGTACAGAGGGGTGAGGAAGAGTACAGACGGGTGAGGTAGGGTACCAAGAGGTGAGGTAGGGTACAGAGGGGTGAGGTAGGGTACAGAGGGGTGAGGTAGGGTACAGAGGGGTGAGGCAGAGTACAGACGGGTGAGGTAAGGTACAGAGGGGTGAGGCAGGGTACAGGGGGGTGAGGTAGGGTACAGAGGGATGAGGCAGGAAGACACGAGCGACTCAGGTTACAGCAGGGGTGAGGTAGGGTACAGAGGGATGAGGCAGGGTACAGAGGAGTGAGGCAGGTGAGAGGGTGAGGGTACAGAGGGGTGATGTAGGGTACAAAGGGGTGAGGTAGGGTACAGCAGGGGTGAGGTAAGGTACAGAGGGATGAGGTAGGTACAGAGGTGTACAGAGGGGTGAGGGAGGGTACAGAGGGGTGAGGCAGGGTACAGAGGGGTGAGGAAGGGTACAGAGGGGTGAGGTAGGGTAAGGAGGGGTGAGGTAGGGTACAGAGGAGTGAGGTAGGGTACAGAGGGGTGAGGCAGGAAGAAAACGGTGAAAAGTGGGGGTAACTAAAGAGAAGTGAAGTAAACGAAGTGAACCAATATTAAACCAATAAATACAACAACTAACAAATAAATACAGCAATTGAAGATAGAGAGAGAGAGAGAGACGGGAAGGGAGGAATGAGAAAGGCAACACGGGAAACCTGGGACGGGTCATGAGGTATGCAAAGATAAATACAGTATAGACAATACTCGAAAAGCAACAACCAAGTTAGTTAGTAAAACCATAAATAAGCACTTATGATATAAAACAGTATAATATGACCCATTTCACTGACTTATATAGCTATATTACAACCATAGTCGAAGGCAGTTGTCATAAATCTCCCCACAGACGTATCCCAACAAATAAGTGACGAATGGGCTGATGGGAGGAGCTGAACATATGGTTACCTAGATGACGTTGATGATTAACAGAAGGACACAGGTAAAACAGTCTATAAGGAACTCCGCTCTCAACGACACCAGGGAAAAGCGAAGTTATACAGTATATATATTTTTTGTTTTCCCTGTGCTTATGAGGTAGAGAAAAGGCAAAACTGTCTGTAACAAGTGTCTCCCCCAAATTGAAAGAGTGAGAGTGTCAAATTATAAGCGGTTTGTGTACATCTTCAATTTATTTATTTATTTTTTGTTATGTGTATGGGAAAGAAGTGTGGTGTGCTTGTTTAGTGCAGTGGAATTAATAGGTGTTTGTGAGAGATAGCTGGATTATTCTCTGTGTAGGTGAGACACAAACAGAAACAGTGAGTGAGGCCAGATAAATGAATCTGGGGTTCCAGCAACTCCTTATCACATGCCTATGAGGCCTCCCCTGGGTATTGCCCTGCTCGATTGGTATCCACAATCTCCCCAATACAATATATGTATATATGCGACACTGAGACCCCCAGTGTATCTTTTTAGCACTTTTTGGTTTGTGGATAGTCCATCCACCAACCTGTTTCACCCTTAGGTGAGCAGTTTGGATTTGTATAAGGTTTACTCCCCTAGACGGGTTGCCGACCAAGGCTGACGAATCCCATCCATAAATACTACTATTACTACTAATAACACAAATAAAATTGAAAACAAATATATAAAACGATGCACATATAATACAAGAAAAACACAATTTATTATCTGAACAGAAGGAAGTGAGAATTAGACTTAAACTCACCTTAAAATCTCCGTAAAATATCCAACAGCTAAATGGAACCCAATCTTAGCCCACTTACCCCCTGCCCCCACCGCTACTAACACCATTACATTGTTTAAGTTCACGGGTAAAACCTCCACAATCCAGCTCCTCTTATAAGGTCATGTACTTTCCAGGCTTTCACATTAAAAACAGGGGAAGATTTTAATTTACGTTTTTTTTTCTGAATCCTCTTCTCCCTCATGATTAGTACCATTAGTTTTTGAGTCCCCCCCCACCCTCCCCCCGTCTCTCTCTCTCTCTCTCTCTCTCTCTCCCCAAAGATAAACAATTCCCCGTGCGTTGCTTGGCCCACCACCCGTCAATACAAGCAATGTTCACCCGTAATAATCAATAGTCCGGAACCGCCCCAAAAAATGTCAACAGTTCGGATAACGAGCCAAGAATCCTCGCCGTTTATCGGAAGAATTTGGCTATCCTGGATGCAAGATTTTAAGGGTGGTCACCATTTTTTGTATCTTTCTCTCCTTGTTTATCTTTCCCTGGCTTGTATCCATTCGGCCCCATTCAGCCAACTGTTTTAAGACGTTTATCCCCATCCAGGTGTCGATTTCTTCCTAGCGAGCGATAGCGAGCCACCATTGTATAGCAAAATCCGGGTTCGCTGGAGACATTTTTCTATCGAAAAATTTACAAATTTAGCTTGCTGTCAAAACAAACATATATATATGCTGGCTCGCTACCACTCGCCAGGCAAATATTGAGGGAAAACGTCTTAAAACAGTAGGCTGAATGGGGCAGAATGGATACAAACCAAAGAGAGAGGGAGAGAAAGAGAACAAAAGCGAGGGGGCTCCCTTAAAACCATCATTTGGAACAGCTTTGGTTCGAAAAAGTCCATTTTAGTCACTTTCAGCGAAATGTTGGATTTTGCCCCAAAACATCCTAAATACGTGTTTTTTAGCTATCTCGGTCATTTTATAGTCGTATTTGGGGACGCATTGTATCGTTTATTTTGGCTACCAATAGTCAATTTTACGTAGTTTAGGAAGATAGTGTAGGAGAGCTCAGAGAGAGAGAGAGAGAGAGAAAAAAAATGTAATGTGACAAAGCAAGATACGATACTACGCAATGGAACAGGATTATATATATATATATATATATATATATATATATATATATATATATATATATATATACAGTATATACAGCTATATATATACTGTACATGCTGTACATGCTGTATATACTCTCTCATACACCCTCTCTCTCTCTCTCTTTCTCGCTTTCAGGCTTTTGGAATACTGCTAAAAACTATGGTGGGATGGACAATGGGTGGGGAGCGGCGGGGGGGGGGGGGGGAATATATTAGGAGCGTCATCTGGAATAATTACTACTAGGGTTAAGAAAAGAAGGAACCTTATTGGAGTCCAATAAGAACAAGTATATGGCCAAATAAATGGAAGACAAGTAACATTGTGCAATTACATAAGAAGGACAGTAGGGCAGAAGTCACTAACTATCGCCCAGTATCTCTTTTATCTGCTCTTAGTAAAATTCTTGAGAAGGTAATAGCAACACGTATCACAGAACACTTTCTAAAGAACCATATCCTCAACAACAGACAGTTTGGTTTCCGTACAGGTCACTCGGCTGCAGATCTCCTACTCCTAATGACCTCTGACTGGACTTCTGCTCTTGACAAAGGCCAACGTACCTGTATTCTCGCTTTGGATATTGAAGGTGCCTTCGACAGAGTCTGGCACAGAGGGCTCTTGACAAAATTGAGATCAGTTGGGATTGAAGGGCACACATACAAACTACTAGAAAACTATCTCAGTGATAGACAGCTGAGAGTAGTACTAGAAGGAAAGGAGTCTTCTCCTTTCAATGTCAATGCAGGTGTGCCACAAGGAAGCGTTCTCGGACCGTTGCTATGGAACATTTTCATAAACGACTTACTCTACCTTATCCCCGAAGCCAGAGCCTTTGCCGATGATGGGACAGTTTCAATAAGCTACGACGAAGCACAGAAGGCAGCAATAAAGTTACTCCACGCCAGACTCAAGATCATAACGGAATGGGGGAAGAGGTGGCAAGTCAAGTTTGCTGCTCAAAAACCCCAGTTCATGGTAGCAACAAGATCAAATACTAATGTAAAAATTAACTTCAATGGTAAACTAATAAACTCACATGAAGAAATTAACATCCTAGGCATGACTTTTGACAGAAAGCTAACTTTCAAAACGCACATCGAAAATGTTGCTCGAGCTGCTTCTAGGAAACTAGCTGCACTAAGAAGAGTTTCCTGGCTTTTGGACAGAGAGGGAAGGGAAATGCTGTACAAGGCACAAATTAGATCTTCAATGGAATACTCTTCACTCTCAATGGGTGGTGCAGCCAAGAAACACCTTAGCCTTCTCGACAAAATTCAAGCCCACGCCAGACGCATAATTGATGACAACCAAACACCAATTCAAAATTTAATCGATAGCCTTCAGCACAGAAGAGATGTGGCAGGACTGTGCACACTATTTAAGATACAAAAACAATATATTCCACACTTACAGCCAATGAGACAACAACAGCGAAATCCTCTGCGTACCACAAGAAGAGTGGAACAAGCACCATCTGCACTTGAGGAGCCTCGCTGCCATACCTCTCATTACCAACGGCAGTTTTCGAGCAGATACTCCATATTGTGGAATAGATTATTAAGATTTGGTATAAACCCACATGAGTACACACTGCAGGGATTCAAAAGTAGTGTCAATTCTTGGCTTAAGGCAATGGGTAATTTAAAAAAAAATATATATATATATATATATATAATAATAATAAAGTAGACGTGCCGTTTTGCCCAAAATCAAAACGGCATACCCAACTCTGCGATGGGTTACCATCATCACTACTAATACCATCATCAATCACAATCAACATAATCACTACTACTGCCATCATCACTACAACTGCCATCATCACTACAACTGCCACAATCATCACGAGTACTGTCATCATCACCATTACTATGATCATCATCACTACTACAATTACAATTATCACTACTACTGTCACCATAATCACTGTCCATTGTCACTAGCATCTTAATCACTATTATCAACATTGATACTACAACTATCAACGATCATTACTAATATCATCACCACCATCTTACAATCATCATTACTACTGTTAACATCATCATTACTACTGTTAACATCATCACTACTACTATAACCATCATCATTACTACTGTCACAAATATTACCATAATTTATTCTACTGTCACCATAATAACTACTACTGCCATCATCACCATTACTATGAACTTCATCACCACAACTATCATCATCACTACAAATTTCACCATCCTCACTACTACTCACCATCATCACTAATACTCACACCATCGTCACTACCATCATCACTACTGTCATTATTATCACTACAACTATCATCATTACTTGTCACCATCATCACTACTATTATGACCATCATTACTACTACTGTCACCATCATATCTACTACTGTCATCATCATCAATACAACTACAACCATCATCACTACAATTATCACCATTATCACTACTATCACCATAAATCCAAATATTACTACCATCACTTCTAATGCCAACTAAACTAACTTAACCTAGCAAATGCGTAGCGAGATGTTTTCGCTCCCAGAACGAATGCGTTCTTAGTGTGTGAGCCCTTTCGGGGCTCACACACTAAGTAAGCCATCATTGCTGGGGAGGGGGGGGCCCAGAAGGTTGGGGGGGAGGGGGGGGGGGGGGGTCTGGGGGATGGGGGACCATATTTTGGACCTAAACTCATAACTATTGCATAAATTCAAAAATTCTTTTTTTAATGACTTTTGCATTCACGCAACAAATGTTCGTGTGAAATTTGGTGAAAATCCGTCCAACGGTCTAGGAGGAGTTCCGAGACAGACAGACGACGACGACGACGACGACGACGACGACGACGACGACAGACATTTTTTTCGTGTGGTACCCACTATACGGGGGGCGATACCAAACTCTGCTTACGCAGAGTTGATAATAATAATAATAATAATAATAATAATAATAATAATAATGATAATAAGAAATAGTAATACAAAACAAAATAATATATATATAATAAAACGAAAATATATATACAGTATATAATTATATAAGAAACAAAATAAATAATGTTCTAAACCTATTATTAAACTTGGTTAAGCTTTGAAATAGGAGATATGGACACATAATTCTCCTTTAGCTTAAACAAAATATTTATATTAGCTTCTGCCCAAGAAGCTGAGTATAAGTAACCAAGAAAATTCATTCAGTGAAAAAAAAAAAAAAAAAAAAAAAAAAAAAAGAGAGAGAGAGAGAGCGACAGAGAGAGAGAGAGAGAGAAGAATGGAAGAAAGAAGAGAAAACCCGTAAAAGAGTGAAATATAAGAGCCCCCAATAATTAATACGGTATAAGTCTAATGAGAGAGAGAGAGAGAGAGAGAGAGAGAGAGAGAGAGAGAGAGAGAGGAAAAGGAGAGAATAATACCACAAATAAGAGAACACCCATAAACAGAGCTTAATATAAGAGGTCCCGGTAATTAATACGGTATAAATATAATTAGAGAGAGAGAGAGGGAGAGAGAGAGAGAGAGACAGGAAAAGGAGAGAATAATACCATAAATAAGAGAAAACCCATAAACAGAGCTTAATATAAGAGGTCCCGGTAATTCTATCTATCTATCTATTGCCTGACGCCGTGATCCCCGAAGGGGTGGCCACGAATGAACCGCCCCCATGCACCTCTGTCCCAAGTCAGTCGACGCCCCTCCCCCCAACCAGCACCGCCTTCGTTCATGTACTTCCTCACTCCATCCTTCCACCTCTCATTCGGTCTACCTCTCCCTCTCTGTCCCTCCACCTCGCTCTCGTACACCCTCTTAGTCATTCTCTCGCTTTCCATACGTTCCATATGGCCGAACCATCTCAAGTTGTTCCTTTTCACACTTTCCAGCACATCTACCTCCACACCACACCTCCTTCTTACTTCCTCATTAGTCTGTCTATCCCTCCATGTAACTCCGCACGCACTCCTTAAGTAATTCATTTCCACTGCTCTCACTCTTGGTCTGAGTCTCTCAACCAGCGTCCATGCTTCGCTTCCGTAAGTCAGTGTCGGGATTACCACACTGTCATGCAAGGACTTCTTCACTTCCATGCTGACCACCCTATTTCTTGTTACTGCTTTTAGCATTCCTACAACCCTCTTCCCCTGTTGTACCCTCTCCCGCACTTCTTCATCCATAGTCCCATCTTTACTCAACACACTGCCCAGATACTCAAAAGAGTTGACGATCTCCATAGCCTGACCGTTCAGCTTCACCTCACACTCTGTGACTTCACCCATTTCGAAGACCATAACCTTGCTCTTCCCCGCATTTACCTTCAAATTCCGTTTTTCGCACACAGTTCCAAACTCATTTACCAGACCCTGCAACTCCCATTCATTATCACTCATCAGAACTGTATCATCCGCAAACAGCAGTATAGGTAGCTTCCACTCAATTCCCTCCCTTTTCAGCGATACACCAACATCCACTGCTCTTGATAGTATTTCTTTCATGACTCCATCCATATATACAGTAAACAACCACGGGGACATCACACACCCCTGTTTCAAACCAACATTCAGGTCAAAGAACTCGCTCTGCTCACTCTCCACACGTACTGCCGCCTTTGCACCCTCATACATGCTCTTCACTGCTTTCAGCAACTTTCCCTCTACTCCGTATATTCTAAGTACTTTCCACACACTTCTCTATCCACTCTGTCATAGGCCTTCTCCAAGTCCATAAAGGCAACATACACCTCTTCCCTTCCTAAAACCTCCCTGCTCGTCGCCTATTCATTTCAACGTTCTCTCTCTCACTCTCTCAATCACTACCCTGCTGTATACCTTCCCTACTACGCTTAGAAGACATATTCCTCGGTGGTTACCACACACTCCTCTTTCCCCTTTGCCCTTATATAGGGGGACTATTATGCCAGTCTTACAGTCATCGGGTGCACTCCCCTTCTGCCATGCTAGTTTGCACATTTTCCATACCCATTCTATCACTATCTCACCACCATACCTCAACATTTCCCCACAAACTCCATCTGTTCCTGGTGCTTTCCCCAACTTCACTCTTTTCATGGCTTCCCACACTTCTGACCTCCTGATCCCAACCTCCTCCTCCACTACTTCTCTTCTTCTCCCTCCCATACCATATCCAGCTATGTTTGCTGGCTCTTCATTCCTTACATTTAGCAACTCACTGAAGTACTCCCTCCATCTTTCGACTCTCTCTTGCTTCTCGGCTAGCATTCTCCCATTCTTATCTTTCACACCCTTACTGTTTCCCTTGCTACCTTCCCTAACTTTCTTGACTTCTTTCCAGAACAGTTTCTTACTCTCCCTCCATTTTACACTCAGATTCCTTCCAAATTCCTCATCTACTCTTCTCTTACTTTCCTTCACTACTCTCTTCACCACCCTCTTACTCTCCACGTACCTCACTCATTTCTGTCTCTCGAAATCTTCATTCCCTCTACTACCCAACCACTCTCTATATGCTTTCTTCTTTTCTTCCACAGCTATTCTTACCTCTTCTGTCCACCATGCTGTATCATTCACTCCCCTCCCTCTTCTCCTCACTCCACACACCTCCTCACATGCTGCACAGATCTCATCCTTAAACACCTTGCTCATCTCCTCCATAACTTCCAGGTCGAACCCCCCTAGTCGTCTTTCCACTGCTCTCCTGTACTCCTCCCTGACTTCCTCCTCCTGCAACCTCTCCACCCTCCTCACCATTCCACCCTGCTCTCGCCTCCCTCCAGCTCTCCTCACCCACTTCTTTTGTATCCTAACCTTAGCTACCATTACATAATGATCAGACAGACCCCCTCCAATACCCCTATACACCCTAGCATCCATCACAGATTTCTTCATTCGTTCATCCACACATACATAATGAATCAATGACTTTCGTTCCACCACTGTCTTATCCTTCATCGTCAACATCCGTTTCCACGTGTACCTGTGGATCATTCTGTGTCGGAAGAATGTGTTGGCTATCCACAGCCTCCTCCCCACACATACGTCCACAAGTGCACTACCATTCCCATTCACCTCTGATGGTACCCCCCACCCTCCCACCACTCCCTCAACTTTCCTATCACCCACCTTACCATTCATATCCCCAATCAGAAATATTCTTTCGTTCTTGTCAAACTTCTCCAGGCACACCTCTACATTCATCCAGAACTCCTCTTTCTTTCTTTCAAGTATATCCTCTGTCGGGGCATACACGCATACAATCACCCACGTTTGTATTCCTACTTTCATTCTCACCCACACAATCCTTGAACCCACAGACCCATACTCTCTTACACATTCCTTCCATTTGCTACTTACAAACAAACATGCACCTTCTCTCGCTGTTCCTTCACTCACTCCAGCACACACACCCATTCCACATTCCCACTCTCTCACATCTGAACCTTTCCATTTGGTCTCTGTCATTCCACATACATCCAGCCTGGCATTCACTAACACTTCCAGAACCTCTCTCTCTTTTGTGCCATCATTCATGCCACTAACATTCCACGTAGCCATTCTCAGAATGTCCGAAGGCATGTCCTTAGTCGGTCGTGGTTCGTCAACGTAGGTTCCGTCCGCATCCGAGGCTGTTCGTTCGTTTTTCTTTGCTTAGATATTTTTTCCGGGTGGGGGTCGCAAGCCCACCGACCCAACCTCTTTAGTCGCCTCTTACGACACGCAGAAGGCACGTGGGGCATATTCTATTCCCTAATTAATACGGTATAAATATAATTAGAGAGAAAGAGAGAGAGAGAGTGAGAGTGAGAGTGAGAGAGAGAGAGGGAGAGAGGAAAAGGAGAGAATAATACGATAAATAAGAGAACACCCATAAACAGAGCTTAATATAAGAGGTCCCGGTAATTAACCCGTACAGCCCCAGCGACGCGCCTGACGCGTCGGCGATGTATGTAACGCACAGCCCCAGAGACCCGCCTGGCGCGTCGCCCTAATTGCGCCGACCGTAACCTCAGGTGTAGCCACTCAAGAGGGCTCAGATTTGTATGGGAACTGTGTACGTATCCCACGCAACCGTGCCGATGGTTGACAACTCTCAAAGTCCACGTGCGTGTGCGTGAGCGCGCAATAACCTGGTTTTTGGGGGTAATTGCCTTCAATTTTTTACTCTTGTAAAATACGTTTTCGGGGGCTCTGTAGGACCATTATTTAAGCTTTTTGAGCGGTTTTTCGTGGTTTTTCCTTCATTCCTAACCCATTCGCTATTGTTTCTGGAATAAAACCATTTTTTGAAAACCGGCCGGGTTCTGGTGAACAAACATTACAAAACTAGCCGGGGCTGGATGGGTTAATACGGTATAAATATAATTAGAGAGAGAGAGAGAGAGAGAGAGAGAGAGAGAGAGGGAGAGAGAGAGAGAGAAGAGGAAAAGAAAGAATAGAAGAGAAACCCTGTAAAAAGGGCATAACATAAGAGGTCCCGTTAAATTATACGGAATAAATATAACGTGAGAGAGAGAGAGAGAGAGTGAGTGTGAGAAAAAGGAGAGAAAAATACCATAAATAAGAGAAAACCCGTAAAAAGAGCTTAATATAAGAGGTCCCGGTAATTTATACGGTATAACTCTAATGATATATATATATATATATATATATATATAGAGAGAGAGAGAGAGAGAGAGAGAGAGAGAGAGAGAGGAGAGGAGAAAAATGGAATAAAAAGAGAAAACTGGCATAAATAGCATATATAAGAGGTCCCGGTAATTAATGCGGTATAAATCTCCGCTGGCCGGGTCCGCGCTGACTGTTAAATATGGTCAACCCAACATTTAAGACTTCCTCTCTCTCTCTCTCTGTCATCTCTCTGTCTGCCTCTCTCTCTCTCTCTCTCTACTGTATTATTATATATTATACATATACCATATGTATATATTGTGACGCTTCTACATAGTAACCACGTGCGGGCATGCGCGCGCGTCGGCTGCCCAGCCGTTTAGAAACCGGCTGGTGGTAGCCGGCCGGGAGGCTTTCCCTTAGTATATATCCTACTACAATGTAACTAATGTCTGGGATATTCTTATGTTGTTTCACAGCTTGACGCTGCCCTTATTCTTAACCAACGCATCTTAGTATATTTTATTCTCGATAGTTGATTGTTTCATTATAATATATAAGATGTAAGTCTAGTGAGAGTGGGAGGAGACGAGCGGGAGAGAGAGACCGGCTTGGGGACGTTGCTTCGCGCGGAGAGTCCAGCTTGGGATGAGCCTGAAGCGTTGCCACATGCATTTGATTGCAACGTTAGGCTTAGTTTGGTATAAATATAATTAGAGAGAGAGAGAGAGAGAGAGAGAGAGAGAGAGAGAGAGAGAGAGAGGGAGAGAGAGAGAGAGAAGAGGAAAAGAAAGAATAGAAGAGAAACCCTGTAAAAAGGGCATAACATAAGAGGTCCCGGTAAATTATACGGAATAAATATAATGTGAGAGAGAGAGAGAGAGAGAGTGAGTGTGAGAAAAAGGAGAGAAAAATACCATAAATAAGAGAAAACCCGTAAAAAGAGCTTAATATAAGAGGTCCCGGTAATTTATACGGTATAACTCTAATGATATATATATATATATATATATATATATATAGAGAGAGAGAGAGAGAGAGAGAGAGAGAGAGAGAGAGAGGAGAGGAGAAAAATGGAATAAAAAAGAGAAAAACCGGCATAAATAGCATAATATAAGAGGTCCCGGTAATTAATGCGGTATAAATCTCCGCTGGCCGGGTCCGCGCTGACTGTTAAATATGGTCAACCCAACATTTAAGACTTCCTCTCTCTCTCTCTCTGTCATCTCTCTGTCTGCCTCTCTCTCTCTCTCTCTCTCTCTACTGTATTATTATATATATTATACATATACCATATGTATATATTGTGACGCTTCTACATAGTAACCACGTGCGGGCATGCGCGCGCGTCGGCTGCCCAGCCGTTTAGAAACCGGCTGGTGGTAGCCGGCCGGGAGGCTTTCCCTTAGTATATATCCTACTACAATGTAACTAATGTCTGGGATATTCTTATGTTGTTTCACAGCTTGACGCTGCCCTTATTCTTAACCAACGCATCTTAGTATATTTTATTCTCGATAGTTGATTGTTTCATTATAATATATAAGATGTAAGTCTAGTGAGAGTGGGAGGAGACGAGCGGGAGAGAGAGACCGGCTTGGGGACGTTGCTTCGCGCGGAGAGTCCAGCTTGGGATGAGCCTGAAGCGTTGCCACATGCATTTGATTGCAACGTTAGGCTTAGTTTCGACTCACGCACGGGGTAGAGGATTTTGACCCGGCAACTGTGTTGAGTGTTGCCAAGCCTGGGATGTATTCTGCATGCCTAGGGTGGGGTCCAGACAGATTCAAGACTCAGAGCTCACCTCATTGTCGTACCCTTCGGACCCCCTTGATATCTATCCCTCTCAACCCCACTTAGAAACGTTCTCTCTTACTTTGTATACCTTCTTTCCACTACTTCACCAATCTATTTAATTATCCCATCCCCTTGATAGACCTTATATCTATTATTGTATTAACGACGAGCTCTCAGATAACTAGATAGGATTTAGGGCCTTATGCAGAGACGTAATTGTTAATGAGACCTAGGAAGCTTTTTTGTTGTCTCATATTTGAAGGTTTCATGCTTCCTAGTGTGTTCTTGTGTCAGGTTAGCAGGGGCTAGACCGGAGGGGAGGCTTTTTGCGATCCTTTACGTAAAGTCTGCTGGTGCGAGTCCCGTGGACCCGCACGACTTTACTAGGATACCCGTGGGAGTCTGGGGGCATTTTCTTGTCTGTGTCCCTGTGTGTCTAGCATTGTGTTGTGTGAGGGCCCTTGCCTAGTCCACTCAGCACTGCGCTAGCACGTCTTGCTTTTGTTTTAGGGTCGCCAGGAGAGAGTCAGATACTTGCGATCTGAGTCTCTCAAGAGAGCACCCTTTCAATTAGAGTAATTTGGCGCACAGACCTGGGAACGTCCCTAGGCTGGTGCAGGTGGCTCAGCCCGGGTATCCGAAGCCTATATCCTTCCGGCTAGACCTCTGCCACCTGGCAGATTAACAGCTGGGGGTTTATTATCTCTGAATGCTTGTTATTGTGCCACAGTTTACCGTTTTTGTGAGCATTGTGAGTCAGGGTGTGGCTTAGAGACTCTGTCCGAGCAGGCTTGCCTGACTAAGAGTGAGAAGCACACCTGTAGGTGGTTATGTTGCGAGTTGCTGTCTTTATTTATTTATTTTTTATTTATTTATTTTTTTAAAGAGACAATGAACGGAGGAAGGAAAAACACAGATAAAATAAAAAGGTCCATGTGCCTAAAGGCATCCTCCATTAATAAAATGTTTGTAACAACTGGATTTAAACATTTGTAGATTGTAATTTGTGGAAAGCAATTCGAGGGAAGTGAATTCCAAAGAGTAGTAGCTCTGGGGATAAATGAATTCTGATAAGCAGAAGTTCTGTATTGTGGAGGAGAAAGTGTAAATTCATGGGCGCTCTCAGCTGCCCTAGTTCTACGGGGAAAGATGTGGAGAGGCGGCACAATTGAAGCAAGTTCCTCGGAACAATTGCTGTGAACATATTTGTAGAATAATGCAAGGGATGCAACGTTTCTTCGTATGGATAATGTAGGAAGGTCCTGTGTGATTGCAGGGTTATTGATTAATCTAATAGCTTTATTTTGAATTTTGTCCAACTGCCTCAATGCAACCACTTCACTTCCACCCCACAGAGGTGAACAGTAATCCATCTGAGAACGCACATGACTTTTATATATCACGGCCAACTGCTCGCCAGTGAAGAATTCTCGAACTCTGTACAGGAGTCACAGTTTTTTAGAGGCATTCTTAGCAATGCTTCTAACATAATGTGTCCAGCTCAAGTTAGTAGTTAATGTTTCACCGAGAATGTCAATACTAGGGGAAGTGGGAATATTTACATCATTAAAAAATATATGGGAGTCAATGAGATTCTGTCGGTTAGAAAATTGAATGTATTTGGTTTTCTGTGCATTAAAGGAAACTAGATTCTTTTGTCCCCATCCATTAATTCTAGAAAGGTCTTGGTTCAGAGAAATTGCAGTGTTTATTTTTGAATTGATAAGATCGGGTTGGGTGAAAGAATTGGTAAATGTGAAGGAACTGTGGAGTGTTGAGTCATCTGCGTAGGAATGTATTGGATTATGAGTGGTAGATATGAGATCATTGATATGAATGAGGAACAGAATTGGGGCCAAAACTGATCCCTGGGGAACACCAGCATTTATTGAGTGAAATTGAGAATAAAGGCCATCTACCATTACACAAATTTTTCTGTTATGAAGATAAGAAGAAATTAGTGGAACTAATGATGCAAGGCCGTAGTGTGACATCTTCGACAATAAGGATTGATGCCAGACTCTATCAAATGCCTTTGATATATCCAGTGCTATTGTATGTGTTTCACCATGTTGGTCTGTAGCTTGGTTGATTTGATGCGTAAGAAGGCAAACCATGTGTGCAGTTGATCGACATCGTCTAAAACCATATTGCCTATCACTGATTAATTTATTATTCTCAAGATGCTTAATTATGTGATTATTTAATATAATTTCAAAGACTTTACCAAGAGTGGAAGTTGTTGTTGTTGTTGTTGTTCCCCAAGCTGCCTGGCCGAACAGCCCCAAGGCCCCGAGCAAGGCCAAGGCCATAACCGAGCGCCCCCACAGAACCCTCCCCGCCGACCACAATAAAGCCTGGGTGACCGAAGCCACTCCATGGCGGGGAGCTGAGGAGGGTGCGGAAATGCCCGGGAAACCAAAGCCCCACCCAGGGCCCTGTGTCCCTCAGCAATTATGAAGAGAAAGTTGAGGGGCAAGGGAAAAATGTGACGCTTTGGCTTCCAATCTTGGTAGATTGGGAGGTCAATCCACGTTAGAGACGCCGTCACTTGAGATCTAGAAAATATATAAGTAAAAGGAACAGTCAGAGTAAGCTATGGGTATGGCAGAGATTGCTCAGTTCTCACTCTGATAGACCAGCCCATCACCACATGACTAGATCCCAATCCTCTCAGCATCAGCTAGGAAAGGCCCTAGAAAGCCGCCTTTGGCGGGGGGATAGCTCCCCTATTTCAACCCTTTTCGGGGTTGGGCACCCGCCGTGGAAGAGTGGAAGTTATAGCTATTGGTCTGTAGTTTGATGGATCTGAAGAGGCACCTTTTTTAGGAACTGGATGGATGTTTGCTTCTTTCCAGGGTACTGGGAAGCATGAGGTATGAGTACACAGACGGAAAAATTTTGCTAATACAGGAGCGAGCACCAAGGAGCAATTCTTAAGTACTATTGGAGGAATTTCATCTGGACCAGGAGCCTTATCTACTGAGAGATTCTGCAAAATAGTTTTGACATGTCTGGTGTGGATCTTAAGTGAGGGAATTTCAGGCGAATTAAATTAAGTACAGGGACATCTTGATTTTTCATCTAAGGTTGAGTTGGTGGAGAAAATATCCGCAAGAAGGTTAGCTTTACCTCGTGGGTCACTTACAAGATTGCCAGTCGGAGATTTTAATGGTGGAATGGATGAAGTAGTGAAGTTGGATTTAAATGAGTTAAGACTAGACCAAAATATTTTGTTATCATTTGGATTATTTAGAAGTTTATTTGCCTGCTTGTGGAGAAAGTTTGATTTAGTTAGGTTTAACACAGTTTTGGCATGATTTCTGATGTTTCTAAAGTAATTAAAGGCTTCATGAGTTTTTTATCTTGTGTATGCATTGTAGGCTATTGCTTTTTGTTCAGTTACTCTAGCACAATTATGGTCAAACCATTTAGGTGAATTAGATCTTTTACTGTGCTTTTGATGAGGAATAAAAGTTTCCATTCCAATTTTTACAAAATCTTGTATGTGGCTCAAGGTGGAGTGTGCATCATTAGAAAAGAAAGAGGACCAGAGAATATCAATAAAGAAACCTTGAAGACCCTCCCAGTCTGCCCTATCGTAATGCCATTTAGTCACCAAAACAGGTTCAGAGTGGGAAGGTGTGGTAGGTGATAGACAGGTGGCCTGTATCAGACAGTGATCAGAAGATCCAAGCGGGGACCTCACTGTAACATCATAATTTTCTGAATTGGTTGTTAAAAATAAGTCCAGTAGGTGGGAATGATTAGGATTATCTGGTACACGGGTGGGTTGGTTGACTAGTTGAGTGAGATTAAATGAGTCTGCAAATAGCTCACATTCAAGACCAGCATCATCAGTCCTGGCTGAACATTATGGACATTAAAATCACCCAACACAGTGATTTCAGAAGAAGCATTTAAGTTGAGGACACTGAGTTGTGAGGACAGAGAATCAAAAAGACTTTGCTCTGGAGGAGTATTTGGGGAATGGTAGATGCAACATATGTATTTAAATTTACCAGCAGAAATTAATTTATATAGAATAATGAAAATAGGGACAATTGAAACTAGTAACCTCCTCCAGGGCAATTTCAGATTTTGCGAAGCAACATACACCTCATTTAGGTCTGAAATTTTGGAGCAGTTGATAACCTGGAAAATTAAATCTAGACGTGTCAGATGTGGATGTTACTTGAGTCTCTGTCAAAAAAAGGAGTAGGGGATTCTGCTTGAAGAAATTGGTGTACAGAATTGATGTTAGAGTGAAGTCCCCTTATATTGCTAAAGAAAAAGCTGCACCGACGAGCAGCTTTGGGACGTTGCAATGCTCTTGACACAGTCACATGATGACGACCGGGAGGGGCCTGTGTCAATGACCCAACCCTGCCGGGGGTGGATATCCGAGGGACCACCAGGTTTGCTCTTAACAATTGTACTGCCATATTTATTGGGTAAGGTGTATGGTGTTACATGTATGATATGTAGTGGGAAGAGTAGTGTTTTATGGATAGAGGATAGCAATGTAGGGCAATGTCGTGAAGTTGGATGTGTATGTTATATAAAGAGGGTTTTCCTGATACCCCTGATGTGTGAGGCAGAAAGATATGTATCCAGCTACCAAGGCCTGGGAGAGAAAATGGAATTCAGGCTATTCCCTGAGTCTCCCGAAACCTTGGCGGTAGTACTTCCCTGGGCGGGGCTGCCTACCCCTACTACCTACAAATTATACCTATGCCATTATACACTGTATGTCCAATCACTAGTATTTACTCCTGCTTATGAGTTAAGAGTTCTCTAAATCCGTAACATACTTTCTTTGCTAAGCATCAGATCCTACAGTAGCCGCATGCAGTTTAGAAACCCGCATCTTGTCTACCTGTACGATGTTTTGAGGACTGTTTGCTTTCACCTTCTTTCACGCTGGGGTGATTAGTTGTATTAATTAACGTAACGTTAAATGTACTTTCTTCTAGTTTGTTATTAAATTGTTTCTGCAATTTAATTCCGTTATCTATCTTTTCCTTGAAGCTTTAAGTCAACTTAATTGTGTGATCTTTTATATAGCCTGCTTGACTATCAGCAGTCTATAGTGCGTGCACCCTGTAACCGAGTCATAGGATACCTCGTTGTCCAGGCAGGACTCTTGACGGTTTAGGGTGGTTTGTTGCCTGGGTTTATAGATAAGGGTTGGATCTAGCGTTTTCCGTTGTTGCTTGTTGCCGCATACCTAGTCCAATAGAAAGAGCCCAGTGTTTATATATCCCAGGACGTAACAAATGGCGACCTTGCATAGGATTTACTGAACAGAGGAATATAGTGGTAATTTGTTTTGAGATTCCTTATGATTAGAGGAATACAGTGGACATAGAGTTTTTTTTTTGGAGCAACCAATATAACACATTAAAAACTTTAAATAACTTTAGTATATACATACATGCATAGGAGATAAGGCACATTCTATAACCGTGATAATTACTGCAGTACACAAATATGTCTAATACATCAGAACACAGTGATGGGTCAGGTCACGATACGGGCTCGGAGGGAGAAAGACCTGTGGAGTGGCTAGTCGATAGCGAGGAGGGTGCTAGAAGATTTTTAGAGGTGCCCCTTACCGCTGCGAGGGTGTTGAAGCTGAATAAGTATGGCTTAAAGTGTGTGGCAGGTCTTCAGGGTCACCAGGGTTTAAGTGGCATGAGGAAAGATCAGCTGAGGACTTTGATATTGGGTTTAGAAGGGAGAGACCTGGGTGGAGAGGCGACTGGGGGCCCCGGTCCCCAGCCCCCCCTCCACTCTACCCCCATATCAAACGTCAGGGTGCCTGAATTTAGTACATACCCCAAAGTTGATGGTCAATGGCAGCGTGGAATTCAATCACAGGGACCCTCTCCATTAAATGCACCTTCCGCTCCTCAAGGGTTGACTCCAGATTTGTTGTTTCGGCTTGAGATGGCCAAGGTTGAGGCTGCTAGAGCTCAGGTTGAGGTTGCTAGAGCTCAGGTTGAGGCTGCAGAGAGAACAGCTATACGAGAGGCTGAACTGCAGGCAGAGTCTACTAGGTATCGGGCTGACAGGGAGCTGGAGAGATCTCGAGTGGAGGTAACAGGGCGAAATATTGGGGGAGGTAACAGACATCGGGACCAATCATTGTCGCACCTGCTTAAACTAGTTCATGTGTTCGATGAATTATGTGTGGCTGAGTTTTTTATGCGATTTGAGAAGTCAGGAACACCAGTGGCCTCAGGAAAAGTGGGCAGCATTAGTTTCATCAAGACTCCTAGGAAAGGGGCTAAAAGCGTATGATGCACTACCTTTAGAGTCCTGTGTAGTTTATGATGAGCTAAAGAAGGCTGTGCTACGGGCCTATGAGTTACAACCAGAAACTTACCGCTTGAAGTTTCGGGGTGTTACTAAGGGCAAGGATAGTACCTTCCTAGAACACGCTCGGGACTTGTCTGATGCACTACGACATTGGCTGCGTTCTGAGAGGGCAGCTACTTTTGAGGAGTTGAGTGAGCTGGTTCTCTTGGAGCAGTTCTTTAAGTGCACAGGCGGGGACTTAACATTATATATAAAGGAAAAATATCCTAGAACTCTCCAGGAGGCAGCAGAAATGGCTGACCTCCGACTGTTATTAATTCGAGGGTGCGGAGCAGCAGCTAGGAGTGAGTCGGGTGCAAAGGATCGTACCCCTCCCCCTCCCAAGAATTTTGATACACATAAATACACAAAACCATCTAGCACTGACAATAAAACTGAACATAAACCAAATACCGTCCCGTATAAGAAGTCTAATGGTACCTCCCACTCCCAAGGGAAACCAAAGAGTAAAGAGTGCTTTGCATGTCACAAGGAGGGTCACTTTGCAAATGCTTGTCCGAACAAGCCACCAAACAAGGTTGTGTCATTGGCCCACAGAATAGGGGTGTCGCCTATATCTTCTGAGTTTGCCAAGGGTAGTTCGTCAGAGGGTGGGACACAGCCTGTGTTCAAGAGTCCGGAAGGCTCGAACCCTGTCCGCGCCATCTTTGGGGGTCATAGAGGGCATGGTTTTGTGAGGTGGGATGGCGAAAGGCGAGGAGTTAAGCTATTGCGTGATACGGGGGCTTCTCAGACCTTGTTAAAGAACTTTACTGGTAGACCGATTAACACTGCTCGGGTGGTGGTAGTTCAGGGGATCAATGCTACGAAGTTCTACCCGCTGGTCCGGATGGAGCTGGAGGTGGGTGATGTGGCGAAGGAGCTGGATGTAGGAATTGTAGAGAACTTGCCTGTTGGGGGCGTCGACCTCCTCCTCGACAACGACTTTGCGGTGCCTGCTTCTAAGGTTTCACCCTTGGTCGTTGCCGAGAAGGCGGCCGACGTTAGTAGGGAGGAACAGGAGTGGGTTGAGAAGTGTAGCGTACAAACCATGGCGTGTGTTGTGACGCGTTCTCAGACATCCGGAGCCTTGCAGCCACCACCTCAGTCTATCATACCGCGGAGGAAAGGTCACAAGAAAACGGGAAGTGTTGGTCAATTGGAGAGTTTTGAGCCGGCAGTGTTTCTTGGTGACTCATTATTGGCACCTATGTTAGAGTCTGGAGAGGCCCTGGGGCCTGTCATCGCTAGTGCAGGTGCAGGGCAGGAAGAGTCTCTGCGACAGCATCGTTATGCGCAGCGTGAGGAAAGGATGGCTCAGTGGGACATTGGAGGTGGAAATAAATGATTTAAGATGAACTTGGATAATCTCGCACCTGCTGATATATGTTCCTTGCAGCTGGAAGATCCTGAAGTCAGGGCGTGTGGTAATGGTGCTGTCGAACTGGAGAGCGATGGGGATGCGCAGCCTGGTGATTTTTTCTTGTCCGAGGGGATCTTGTATCGGAGACATCAGGATCCCAAGAAAAAGTGGGATGGCGGGTCAGGATTAGTGGACCAGTTAGTAGTACCGAGGGTGTGCCGTGAGAGCTTATTGAGATTAGCTCATGATGTGCCTTTGGCAGGGCTCCTGGGGGCACATAAGACGGAGGCAGCTCTGAGCAAGCTTTTTTGGTGGCCTGGGTTAAAGGCGAGTGTTGTGTCATGGGTGTCACAGTGTCACACTTGTCAAGTTGTTGGGAAACCCAATCAGGTCATCCCGACAGCCCCGTTACAACCCATCCCTGTCATTGGTCCGCCCTTCAGCAAAGTAGTTATCGATATGGTTGGCCCATTGCCCCCCACTAGTGCCGGCAATACATTTTTTACTAACTGTAATGGATGTAGCAACACGGTATCCAGATGCTTACCCCATGCGCAACGGGATGGCTAAGACTGTTGTCAAAAACCTACTTGTCTATTTCTCTCGTTATGGCTACCCTCAGGAGATCCAGTCTGATCAGGGATCCAATTTTACTTCTGCTCTGTTTAAGCAGACCATGCAGCAACATGGGATAGTGTCTGTGGTGTCATCTGCCTACCATCCCGAGAGTCAGGGAGTTTTGGAAAGGTGGCACTCGACTCTCAAGAGTATGTTGCGGTGTTATTGCATGGAAAATGGGAAGGACTGGGATCTAGGTCTCCCATACATTTTATTTGCTGCGAGAGAAGTGCCTGGGGAGAGCTTGGGATTTAGCCCGAACGAGTTGGTTTTTGGACACAGGGTCAGGGGGCCCCTCCACATAGTCAAGGAGATCTGGGAGGGAGTCACAAAGCCATGCTCGTTTCTAAAGTATGTTGTTGAAAGCCGTGAGAGAATGCTAAAGAGCCTGGAGGTAGCAGGTCGGAACCTTAAGAGTTCACAAGCTCAGATGAAGGACAGATACGACCAGAAGGTGAAGCTGAGGGAGTTTGAAGTAGATCAGGAGGTACTGATACTACTGCCTCTGGTGGGACACCCCTTGTCTGCCAAGTATTCTGGTCCGTATCGGGTTGTAAGGAAGGTTTCTGATCTAGACTATTTAGTAGCTACTCCTGATCGTAAGAAAAAGAACCAACTTTGCCATGTAAATCTGATGAAAGAGTATGTGAGGCGCCCCTCCGAGCCTCTCACTGTCCCGGTGTTGATCTGCAGCGATCGAGGTGGAGAAGGAGGAAGGGACAGTCAAGCTGCGGGGGAGGATAATTGGGATTGTAATTTTTCCGCGGATCAGTGGGCGGGGAATTCTAGACAAGTGGCTCACGAGTTGATATTGCACCTGCCTGAGCAACAGCGTGTAGCTGTGCAGCACTTGTTTGATTCAAACCCAGCTGTTTTCGCGGAGCATCCTGGCCTCACTACTCAAGCGGTGCACGATGTCGATGTTGGGGACCACCCGCCCTTTAAATCAGTGCCATACCGTGTTCCCCCTATTAAATTACCAGCACTTAGGGAAGAGGGATTATATGCTGAAACGTGGGCTGATTTCTGAGGGTGCAGTAAGGTGGACTTCCCCAGTCACACTGCAGCCCAAACCAGATGGCAAGGTGCGGTTTTGTATAGATTTCCGCAGGTTGAATGGTTTAACCCCCACAAATGCCTACCCTCTCCCTCGCGTGGACGACAGTGTGGATAAGATAGGAAAAGCCAAGTTCCTCACTAAGATAGACCTTGTTAAGGGATATTGGCAAGTGCCCTTGTCTGAGCGAGCGCGAGAGGTGTGTGGGTTTGTGGTGGACGGTGCCACATATCGTTGCCATGTTATGCCATACGGGCTGAAAAATGCCCCTGCAACGTTTCAGAAATTAATGAACGACATTGTAGCCGACATTCCCAACTGTACGGTGTACCTAGATGATGTCATAATATACGACGAGGATTTTAACAGTCACTGTGCTCACATCGGACAGCTTTTTAATAAACTGAATGAAGCAGGTTTGGTGGTAAACCTGGGTAAGTGCGATTTTGTCAAAGCCACAGTTTTGTACCTGGGGTTCGAGGTGGGGATGGGTCAGGTGTGCCCTCCACAGACAAAGATCAAAGCCATCGATCAGTTTCCCCAGCCTACGACTAAGAAACAAATCATGCGGTTTCTAGGTATGATAGGCTATTATCTTCGCTTCATCAAAGGCTATTCGACTGTACTTGCACCTTTAACTGACTTATTATCTAAGGACAAGAAGTTCCGGTGGTCTCCTGAGTGTGCAGAGGCGTTTTCCTTGGTGAAACACCTGTTATGTACCCACCCCATACTCAGGGCCCCGGACTTCAGCAGACCTTTTCAGCTGGCGACTGATGCCAGTGGCGTAGGGGCTGGGGCTGTCTTGTTACAGACAGATGATGAAGGTATCGAACATCCAGTGAGTTTTTACAGTAAAAAATTCAATAGTGCACAAAGGAATTACTCTGTAATTGAAAAAGAACTCCTGGCAATAGTGCTGGCGCTCAGGCACTTCGATGTATATGTTCCTGCTTTCGGACCAGTCATAGTGGTTTATACCGATCATCACCCTCTGAAATTCTTGAATCAGTTTCATAACCGGAATATGAGGCTGACCAGGTGGTCACTCATGCTTCAGGAGTATAATCTGGACATACGCCATATTGCCGGTTCTGATAACGTGATAGCGGATTGTCTATCAAGGGTGGATGATGTTGGTTAGACTGCCACAGGATTGAGGGTTGAGTGTGGAGGAAAATAGGCTGTCACTGTAGTTCAGCCGAAAAAAACAAATTAAAAAAGCAAAAACCTTATAAAAACTCTTTATTTTTTATAACGTGTAGAATTTTGTATAAGATGTTGTAGCAGTATCTAAGTTGAATGTTTTTGCTTATTGTCGCTGAGTTAGTTGAACTTGCTCGGTGGAGCGCAACAGTCTTTATTTTTGTTTTATATATAGTGCCTTGTGTCGCAACAGTGTGTGGTACTATGAGAAGCTTTCTGTTAGATATGAAGAACTTAGTCAAGGGTCTTATATCTTGGGGGAGGTGTGACGCTTCTGCATAGTAACCACCTGCGGGCATGCGCCAGCGTCGGCTGCCCAGCCGTTTAGAAACCGGCTGGTGGTAGCCGGCCGGTAGGCTTTCCCTTAGTATATATCCTACTACAATGTAACTAATGTCTGGGATATTCTTATGTTGTTTCACAGCTTGAAGCTGCCCTTATTCTTAACCAACGCATCTTAGTATATTTTATTCTCGATAGTTGATTGTTTCATTATAATATATAAGATGTAAGTCTAGTGAGAGTGGGAGGAGACGAGCGGGAGAGAGACCGGCTTGGGGACGTTGCTTCGCGCGGAGAGTCCAGCTTGGGACGAGCCTGAAGCGTTGCCACATGCATTTGATTGCAACGTTAGGCTTAGTTTCGACTCACGCACGGGGTAGAGGATTTTGACCCGGCAACTGTGTTGAGTGTTGCCAAGCCTGGGATGTATTCTGCATGCCTAGGGTGGGGTCCAGACAGATTCAAGACTCAGAGCTCACCTCATTGTCGTACCCTTCGGACCCCCTTGATATCTATCCCTCTCAACCCCACTTAGAAACGTTCTCTCTTACTTTGTATACCTTCTTTCCACTACTTCACCAATCTATTTAACCCTTAACTGTCGGCGCGCAACATAAGTCGAGTATAATAAATCTGGACTATCTGGCGGCGCTCGACATAGGTCGTGTGGCTATTTCAGCACGTAATGTTGCTGAGAGAGAGAGACAAGTGGTGGCAGGAGAGTAGCGAGCGTATGACTGCTCCAGACCACCGCGGCGAACCTACTGACACGAATCCCACCTCCTCCCTCCCTCTCTCACTCGCTATATACGGAATTGTATGGGGAAAGTGCCTAATTACATGCTTTTTGCACTCGCGTTGCGGGGATGTTGCAAGAAAACTAGCCATCATAAAAGGATCGTTATGGTGTCATTGGAAAGCTCTGTTTATGCCCTTTCAGGGATAGATACTTGTTTTACGCTCTGAGTCTTATTTAGGCATGAAAATGATCACGTAAACAGCCCTATTTTGGCTAAAAACACCCCGCTGGGCGGTACATATAAATAAACCGCCTAGCCCGCTAATAAGGTGTTAATTATCCCATCCCCTTGATAGACCTTATAATAATAATAATAATAATAATAATAATAATATTTATTCAGTTAGCAATTTACAGAGTTGGTACCACATAGTATGTTATAAATATGACATGTACCAGCCTTGCATAATTCCAACTAAGGATAACCCAATAAGGCCGTTAGGTGTATTTCCATTGGGGTCCTTGTGGGATTAGGTTAGCTGGGGAAATGGGGAGGATAAAGAAATAGATACTTTAGAGAAAGTATTTCTAGGGGGTTATTTTAAGATACCTTACATCCTATAGTAAATATCAGTAATCCGTAATCAGTAATCATTTCAGTTTGGTTTGTCTATCTCTTATGTCGTATTTAGTAGTAGACATAAGCTTGGTGCTCCCTTCTCGCAGCTGTCCGGTTCAGGTGTTCCTTCAGGCTATGTCTGAAGGAATACAGTGTTCTCTTTTCACGGACTGACTGGGGTAGGTCGTTCCAGTCTTTGATGGCAGTGAAGAAGAATGTTTGCTTACCCTGTCCTTGGATTCTCGGGACATTAAAATTAAACATCCTGTTTCTTGTATTATGTCCACTCCTCTCATTTGCTTTAACAAAATCATTCTTTAGATACTCTGGAGCTCTGTCATAGAAAATTTTGAAGGCATTAGTTAGCCTGATTTGTTTGGCCCTGTCAGAGACATTGAACATACCTAGTGACTGAAGTTGTTCCTGGCCAACATGTGATCTGGGTCCTAGGTTCAGCATGAACCTAACCATTTAATTTTGAGTGACCTGAAGTTTGTGCTGTGCTGATTTAGATGATGCAGAGTACCAGGATGACACAGAATAGTCAAAATGACATTGAACAAGCGCTTGGCAGAGGGTCTTTTTGGTCGCCGCGGGCATGCATCCCACCTGTCTATACAGGTATTTTATACGTGCTCTACACTTACTCAGGATAGATTCCAAAATTGTTTCACCTGACAAACTCGCGTCCAGTTTCAGTCCGAGATATTTAACTTGTGACACTGTTGTTATAGGAATATCATTACAGTTGACCGAGAAGCCCACAATGTCTTTCAGTTTGCGTTTTGTTCCACATAAGATGGCTTCCGTCTTGCCCAGGTGAAGAGATAGTCTATTGTCCACTAGCCATTCACTACATGATGCTAGTTCTTTGGAAAGTGAAGCGGCAATACTTATTGGGTCTTTTCCTGAAACCAGAAGCACGCTGTCGTCTGCATACAGTAATAATTTACATAAGACGCTCAGTTCCATGTCGTTCACATAACAGAGAAAGAGTAAGGGACCAAGGATGCTTCCCTGCGGGACCCCACAGTTAATTGGCATAGGATCAGATATATTATCATAAATTTTGACTCTTTGGGTTCTACCACTAAGATAAGATTTAAACCAGTTCACAGACCCTATGCCCATTGCTTGTAGTTTATTACATAGGATATCATGGTCTACTGTGTCAAACGCTTTTTGTAGATCAAGAAGAACCATACCGGTGTAGTTACCTTTAGACATTTCTTTACGAATGTGATCCGTTAAGTGGATGAGACAGGAGTCTGTCGAGTACATGCATCTGAAACCTGATTGAAACTTATAGAATAGATCATTTTGTTCGAGGTAGTGTTCAATTTGGGTGTATACCGCTCTTTCAAGGATTTCAGATACAATACATAATATGCTAACTGGTCTGTAGTTGCCAACTTCTAGTTTATTTCCTTTCTTGAATAGAGAGGTTACAATAGCTTCCTTCAGTTCAGAAGGTACTGTGTTGGTGTTAATTGACAAGTTGATGATGTGGGTTAGGGGGCCTGCTATACCAATGGCTCCATCTCGTAGAAATTTGGCAGGAATTTTGTCTGGTCCTGTGCTCTTATGTACATTTAGGTTAGACAGCTCGTCAAAAGTGTATTTTGGTGTAACATTTTGCAATCTAAATGTGTTCGGGTGTATGTCTTTATCTCTGTAGAAATTACGAAAGGTGGCCGTTGTTGTCGTGTATTTATTGAGAGGTTGAGGTAGGTTCTGTGCAAGTGTGTTTGCTATGGAAGTGAAGAAGGAGTTGAAGTAGGTTGAAATTTGTCGTTTGTCGTGGCAAACCTGATCATTAATGGTGAGAGCAATATTAGTGTTAGACGAATCCCTTGTCTTGTTGCTGTAGCCTGTTGTTTTTAGGTGCCTCCATAGTTTCTTTGGGTTATTCTGATATTCCTCTGGCTTATTGTGAAAATAATTATTTTTCGCTGATTTCATTTTCCTACTTAGTTTATTCCTGGCCCTGTTGAACTCATGTTTCAGACCTTGATCCTGTCTATGTTTCGCTAGCCTTTTTAACAGATTGTCTCTGTGTTCCAGATGGTGTAGTATGTAATTGTTGATCCATGGGTCTGACCTTGCTTTAATTCGTATGTCTTTCAGAGGAGCTATTTCGTCTAGGATGTTTGTGATGATGGTTCTGAAGCCAACCCATGCGTCATTAACGTTTGTACTTCCAAACACTGGAGACCAGTCTGTATTCCATAAAATGTCCAGAAATGTTTCCTTATTGTAGTTTCTGAGTGACCTTGTTTTGATAATCTTGTGATTCTCTAGGGTAATTTTTGTGGTTTTCCGTGTGCAATATGTGACGAAGTGATCACTTATCCCAGTCTGTACAACCCCTGATTGAGATATTTTGTCGTCTCTGTTACAGTTTATGTGTCTAATATTGTGGCAGTGTTCTCAGAGATACGTGTGGGGGTTGTGATGAGTTGTTTGTGATTGTGCATTGTCAGTATATGCCTATATTCTCGTACAAGCCTATCATTTCGTTGTTTGTAACACAGGTTAAAATCCCCTAGTATGATGGATTCATTCCGAGGGTCTAGCGATGACAAAGTTCGTTCAAATTTGGTCAAGAATTGTGTGTCGGCTGGTGGCCTAAAGCATACCCCTTATATCTATTATTGTATTAACAACGAGCTCTCAGATAACTAGATAGGATTTAGGGCCTTATGCAGAGACGTAATTGTTAATGAGACCTCGGAAGCTTTTTTGTTGTCTCATATTTGGTGGTTTCATGCTTGCTAGTGTGTTCTTGTGTCAGATTAGCAGGGGCTAGACCGGAGGGGAGGCTTTTTGCGATCCTTTAAGTAAAGCCTGCTGGTGCGAGTCCCGTGGACCCGCACGACTTTACTAGGATACCCGCGGGAGTCTGGGGGCATTTTGTTGTCTGTGTCCCTGTGTGTCTAGCGTTGTGTTGTGTGAGGGCCCTTGCCTAGTCCACTCAGCACTGCGCTAGCACGTCTTGATTTTGTTTTAGGGTCGCCAGGAGAGATTCAGATACTTGCGATCTGAGTCTCTCAAGAGAGCACCCTTTCAATTAGAGTAATTTGGCGCACAGACCTGGGAACGTCCTGTGACGTTAACCACTCCGTTAGAACCGCATGGCTTGTCCTACAGTGACGCGCTAGGATCGCCAGGGCAGTGGATGGGGCTACAGTTTATGTATTAGAGTGTGCTTTATTTCATATGAAAGCTTGTGTCATGGGCAGTCCAGAAAGGCTTTTTGTTTTCACCCATGTCAAGGCTTTATATATTTAATTGTAAAGTATATGCTTTATCATTAACTAGTAATGATAGGATCTGGGAGAGAGAGAGGGAGTAGAACAGAGTGAGAGGGGGCGCGCAGTGTTTTTTGTCCCGCTCGATGACGTCACGGCTGGCTGCCTCGCGGGGGTTGGTGGAGAGAGGCCCTTACCATGCTGTAAGCTTTGCTAGTGGTTAGATGACTTGTAACCGCTGTTTTCCCACGCGGCTCGAGCTAGTGCGAGTATATATACAGTTCCTCGCCACTCTCTCCCTCAGATCTGGTTTCTAGAACACACCCATCTCTTTTCCCTTGCTATCTGTCCCCGCTCCGTACCTGAGAATCTTTTCCTCTGCCTATCTCTCTCATTTTCCATATCCTTCACCACCTTTTATTAATATTATACCCCCTCTGGTTAACTCTGCAAAATCAGCTTCATGCTGGCCAGTTGTATTGTGTGTTAAGGTCTGATATAGCCTATGTATGTTAGTTGTTAAGATAAGTGGATCACGAAGCATTGGTTGGCATTTATATTGTTTAGTACTGCTTCCTTTAGTTATTAGTGTTCTGCTGGATTAGATAATGCTAGACTAGGAGTCTGATATTATAGGTATTGTTTCCTATGAGTGCTGGCTTCAGTTAAAAGCGGCACGACATACCTGAGAACTGGAGTTGATTGAGTAAATTCTAGTCTGTGTGCCATTGAGAGTAGAGCATGCACGAATGAGGGTTTTTTGCCTATACCATTCTGCACTGTTCTAGTCTCGATTGTTTGTCTTTGAGGTACGCCAGGAGAACGCTTAATACTTCGGTATTAAGGTTTCTCAAGAGAGCTACCCTTCATTATAACGTAATATTTGACGCACAGACTTGAGATTTGCACTAGGCTATGCAGCATGCCATGCGCACCAGTATCTCGTATCATTGACTCTACCTAGACTTTATCAGTCACAGTAGACATTAAGTATATTAACCTAATTACTCTTTTTATGCATACCCATTTATGATTACACAAGCATTTCGCAGCCTAGTTTGATGTATTGAGACACAAACGACTTAGGCTCTTTTTGTTGATAGGAATACTGCATTGTCGTGGCGATTATTATTATTGTTGTTGTGTTTAGGATATTCTTGGCTCCGACGGCATTATATATATTCTGCCTTTTTGTGTGCATAGCCTGCACGAGCATTGTTCCGCTGCCTGCCTTTTTGGGTTCCATTTCCGATACGAGCATCTTTATAGCATCTAACATTTAAAGAAGATTCCTTGTTAGTGTTGAAGGACTTTAGTGCACTTTCTTTCATGCAGGAGTGCCTGACATTTATTAATTAAAGTAACGTAAGCTGTAACTTCTCTTACCACCTTACTTTGCATACCATAACCAAGCACCTTCGGTTATAGGTAGTAATAGGCTGTTTTCACATAACATTAAGCCTAGAGTAGACGCACATTTATTGAGAGTTTGATAGCCTATTATTGCATATAGAACTCTGTAGAGTATTTGTGTTCTTTGTTCACTGGGAATATACATCAGAGGTTGGAGCTAGCGCTTTCCGTTGTAACATTTATGCCATTACTAGTCCAATGAATAAGAGCCCTGATATATTTGAACCCCAGTCGTAACAAATGGCGACCTTACCTAGGATTTGGTGAACCTACATTTATTAGCAGGGAACATTTGTTGTTTTGGGGAATATTTTGCGGGGATCAGCAAGAATGTTTTTTTTTTTGCAACATAGTATAGCCCTTGAGTATTTCCGAGAATTTTTGTGTGTATATTGAGGTATAAGAGTTTGGGGTACTTCTTTTTTTAATATTGAGGTGGGAAATTTTTGTGAGCATCATGTCTTATACCGGATCAGAGGAGAATGGAGACACAGTACGTAATGTCAAAACTGAGGAACAGCAGCATGATGAAAGGGTTAATCGGGTGAACTGTGAGGAGGATGCTAGGATATTTTTGCAATGGCCTGTTACTGCCGAGCGGTTGGAGGGTATGGATCGGTACGGTCTTCAATGCCTGGCCACAGCTATCGGTCATGCGGTTACTAGCAGCATGACCAAGGATAACTTGATAACGTGTGTACTGGGCAGGGTGACTGGTGAGCGAGATGGGTTGAGTGCTCAGAGCCCTTCGGCCATGCTTCCCCTACACTCGACTCCCAGCCATCCCAGTAGTTTGCCGACCCCGGGTACGCTTCCGCAGTTGGGTGGTGACTGGCAGGGTGGGTTGCCCCTGGGGGGACCATCGGTAATTTCAAACATTGTAGCACCTTCACCTCCTCAAGGGTTAACTCCAGAATTATTGCTTCAGCTCGAATTAGCTAAGATCGAAGAGAGAAAGGCTATCAGGGTATCTGAGGTTCAACAGCAACAAAGGGCATGTGAGCTTCAGCAGCAAATAGAATTAGCCAAGATAGAAGAGAGAAAAACTATCAGTCAGCAGCACATAGAGCTAGCAAAAATCCAAGCGGATTTAGAGTCGACTAGGTACTGTGCCGACATGGACGTAGAGAAATCGCGAGTAGAGGCAACGGGACAGCGACTTGGGGCTGGTAACCGTGTTCATGAGCAGTCTCTCTCGCACTTATTGAAACTGGTTCCGGTGTTTGATGAGAGTGGTGTAACAGAATTTTTCACACGCTTTGAGAAGAAGTGCCAGGAACACCAGTGGCCAGAGAATAAATGGGCAGCACTTGTATCCTCTAGATTAATAGGCAAGGGTCTTAAAGCCTACGATGCATTACCTTTGGAGTTATGTATTGTGTACGAGGATCTCAAGGAGGCTGTCCTGAGGGCTTACGAACTGCAACCAGAAACGTACCGTTTGAAGTTCCGGGGTGTAACTAAGGGAAGAGATAGCACCTTTTTGGAACACGCCCGGGACTTGTCCGATGCTATGGGGAACTGGCTCCGATCTGAGAAGGTAACAACGTTTGATGGAGTTAAGCAGTTAATGATGTTGGAGCAGTTCTTTAAGAGCACGGGCGGTGATCTAACTTTGAACTTAAAGGAGAAAAAGCCAAGAACTCTAGTAGAAGCAGCAGAAATGGCTGATCTACGGCTGTCGTTGATTCGGGGTTGCGGGTCCTCACAGAAGTACGATGCAAGTGCTAGGGACCGTTATCCTCCCCCTCCCCGTAGCAATGACACATTTAAACCAAAGAGCAATGAAACTAAAACTGAAGCCAAACCTACCACCACACCATATGTGAAAAGTCAGGGGCCTTTTACATCACAGTATAAGCCGAAACCGAAATTTATGTGTTTTAGGTGCCACCAGGAGGGTCATAAGGCAAATGAGTGCCCTAGTGACCTCCTCCGGCAGCCGTGTCTTTTGCTCACGGCATTGGAGTGTTCAAGAGGACATCGGAGTTTGTTAGAGGCATTTCTTCCGAGGTAAATACACTGCCAGTGCAGAAGGATCCGGAAGGCTTATTCCCTGTCCGTGATGCCTTTAGTGACCACAGGGGACTTGGTTGTGTGGAGTGGGGGGGTAGACGACATGAGGTGAGAATTTTGCGTGACACTGGGGCATCGCAAACACTGTTGAGCAATTTCACTGGTAAACCTGTCAATACGGCGCGGGTGGTTGTGGTTCAGGGAGTTAATGCGACAAGGTCATACCCGCTTGTAAGAATGAAGGTGGAAGTTGATGGTGTGACTCGTGACCTGGATGTAGGAATTGTGGAGAAGTTACCTGTTGGGGGCGTCGACCTCCTTCTTGGCAACGACTTTGTGGGGCCTACTTCTGAGGCTCCACCCTTAGACGTTGTCGAGAAGCCGGCCGACGTGAGTAGGGAGGAGCAGGAGTGGGTTGAGAAGTGTCAGGTGCAGCCTATGGCGTGTGTTGTCACCGGAGATTCTGCATCCAGGGAGTCACATTCTGGTCAACAATCTTTAGATCAGCGGAGGAAGGGTACCGAGAAGGGGTTGAAAGTTGATGCGGTTGAGAGTTTAGTGTCAACGGACCTTCTCGGGGACTCATTATTAGGACCACATATCGAGTCTGAAGAAGACCCAGTAACTGTTGTGGAAAAGGCAGAGGATGGGCTTAAAAAGACGAAAGAATTGAAGGAGGACAGTGATGCACAGTCGGGAGATGTAGCAACAAGGTACCCTGACGCGTACCCTATGAGAAATGGGTCGGCGAAGACGGTGGTCCGAAGCTTGCTAGTGTATTTTTCCCGGTATGGTTACCCGCAGGGGATTCAGTCAGTCCGGGGACCCAACTTCACTTCTAGGCTCTTTGTACAAGCAATGCCGTGGCATGGGATTGTTGGGGTTGTGTCATCTGCATATCATCCGGAGAGCCAGGGTGTGTTAGAGCGATGGCACTCAGCCTTGAAATCTGTGCTTCGTTGTTGTTGCTTTGAGAGTGGGAGGGATTGGGATCTTGGCCTGCCATGTGTTTTGTTTGCTGTGTGGGAGGTACCTGGGGAGAGTTTGGGATTCAGCCCTAATGAGCTCGTCTTTGGCCACCGTGTCAGAGGGCCTCTCCATATGGTTGAAGAAGTATGGGAGGGCGCAGAAAAACCTTGTTCTATGCTCAAGTGTGTCCTCAACAGTCGCGAACGGATGTTGCGCAGTCTGGAGTTGGCTGGCCGTAATTTGACTAGCTCTCTGGCCCTCAGGAAGGACAGGTACGACCTCAAGGTTGAACTCAGGGAGTTTCACGTGGGTCAGGAGGTGTTGATTCTACTGCCCCTTGTAGGTCACCCCTTATCCGCGAAGTACGCTGGTCCTTATAGGGTGGTGGAGGAGCTATCGGACCTGGTTTACTTGGTAGCCACTCCAGACAGACGGAAGCGCAATCAGTTATGTCATGATAATCCCATGAAGGAGTATGGGAGGCACCCCCCTGAGCCTCTCACTGTGCCTGTGATGACGTTTAGCAGTCAAGGTGGAGAAGGAGAATGGGACAGTCAAGCTCAGGTGGAGGATAACTGGAAGGATAAGAAGTTCAAATGGGCGCCTGAGTGTGAGAAGGTGTTTAGGGAAGTAAAACACCTGTTGTGCACTCACCCGATCCTCAGGGCCCCTGACTTTAGCCTACCTTTCCAACTAGCAACGGAGGCTAGTGGTGTGGGGGCTGGTGCCGTCCTTGTGGAAAAGGACGATGATGGGCTGGAGCATCCTGTTAGTTTCTGCTCGGAGAAGTACAATTCGGCCCAGGGGAGCTGCTCTGTTGTCAAGGAGGAGCTGCTGGCGGTTGTACTTGCTCTGAGGCATTTCGAGGTCTGTGTTCCAGCCTATGGTCCGGTCGTTGTAGTTTACCCAGATCATCACCCTCTCAAGTTCTTGGACCAGTTTCACAATCGGAATATGAGGCTGACCAGGTGGTCACTAAGGTTACTGGTATATACCCTGGACATACGCCATATTGCCGGTTGTGACAACGTGGTTGCAGATGGTCGTTCAAGGGTATATGATCCTGGGTAGATTGACACACGGGTAGCCTCCTGCTTTAGTTTGAATAGTATTTTGCGCTTGGTGCTTGTTGGCTCGCGGTTGTAGCCCAGCGTATTGGGTCGTAAAGCAGGAGTTGAGCGTTTGGTATAGAAGAAAAAACTAGGCTTGCCCCTATAGTGCAGCCGAAATAAACAAATTATAAACATAAAAAAATCAAATAAAAACTCTTTCTTTGATAGTTTCTTTGATTTTTTTAGTATGTTATAGCAGTAATTCTGAGTTGCACTCCTCTCAGAATGCTGGGCTAGAGAAGCTCGCTCTTGAGGAGCATAACTACATATAATTTAACCTATGGTGTTGGGGAGGGTTATAATTTTGAAAAATGTTTTGTTGAAGAACTGTGCCAGATATTTTACTGCCGCTGGGTGATGGGAAGTGGAGATATAGCATGGGTTCTAACCATCAGATTTTTGTGAGCCTTGGGGCCTCTGAGAAAAATCTTGGGGAGGGGTGTGACGTTAACCACTCCGTTAGAACCGCATGGCTTGTCCTACAGTGACTCGCTAGGATCGCCAGGGCAGTGGATGGGGCTACAGTTTATGTATTAGAGTGTGCTTTATTTCATATGAAAGCTTGTGTCATGGGCAGTCCAGAAAGGCTTTTTGTTTTCACCCATGTCAAGGCTTTATATATTTAATTGTAAAGTATATGTTTTATCATTAACTAGTAATGATAGGATCTGGGAGAGAGAGAGGGAGTAGAACAGAGTGAGAGGGGGCGCGCAGTGTTTTTTGTCCCGCTCGATGACGTCACGGCTGGCTGCCTCGCGGGTGTTGGTGGCGAGAGGCCCTTACCATGCTGTAAGCTTTGCTAGTGGTTAGATGACTTGTAACCGCTGTTTTCCCACGCGGCTCGAGCTAGTGCGAGTATATACACAGTTCCTCGCCACTCTCTCCCTCAGATCTGGTTTCTAGAACACACCCATCTTTTTTCCCTTGCTATCTGTCCCCGCTCCGTACCTGAGAATCTTTTCCTCTGCCTATCTCTCTCATTTTCCATATCCTTCACCACCTTTTATTAATATTATACCCCCTCTGGTTAACTCTGCAAAATCAGCTTTATGCTGGCCAGTTGTATTGTGTGTTAAGGTCTGATATAGCCTATGTATGTTAGTTGTTAAGATAAGTGGATCACGAAGCATTGGTTGGCATTTATATTGTTTAGTACTGCTTCCTTTAGTTATTAGTGTTCTGCTGGATTAGATAATTCTAGACTAGGAGTCTGATATTATAGGTATTGTTTCCTATGAGTGCTGGCTTCAGTTAAAAGCGGCACGACATACCTGAGAACTGGAGTTGATTGAGTAAATTCTAGTCTGTGTGCCATTGAGAGTAGAGCATGCACGAATGAGGGTTTTTTGCCTATACCATTCTGCACTGTTCTAGTCTCGATTGTTTGTCTTTGAGGTACGCCAGGAGAACGCTTAATACTTCGGTATTAAGGTTTCTCAAGAGAGCTACCCTTCATTATAACGTAATATTTGACGCACAGACTTGAGATTTGCACTAGGCTATGCAGCATGCCATGCGCACCAGTATCTCGTATCATTGACTCTACCTAGACTTTATCAGTCACAGTAGACATTAAGTATATTAACCTAATTACTCTTTTTATGCATACCCATTTATGATTACACAAGCATTTCGCAGCCTAGTTTGATGTATTGAGACACAAACGACTTAGGCTCTTTTTGTTGATAGGAATACTGCATTGTCGTGGCGATTATTATTATTGTTGTTGTGTTTAGGATATTCTTGGCTCCGACGGCATTATATATTCTGCCTTTTTGTGTGCATAGCCTGCACGAGCATTGTTCCGCTGCCTGCCTTTTTGGGTTCCATTTCCGATACGAGCATCTTTATAGCATCTAACATTTAAAGAAGATTCCTTGTTAGTGTTGAAGGACTTTAGTGCACTTTCTTTCATGCAGGAGTGCCTGACATTTATTAATTAAAGTAACGTAAGCTGTAACTTCTCTTACCACCTTACTTTGCATACCATAACCAAGCACCTTCGGTTATAGGTAGTAATAGGCTGTTTTCACATAACATTAAGCCTAGAGTAGACGCACATTTATTGAGAGTTTGATAGCCTATTATTGCATATAGAACTCTGTAGAGTATTTGTGTTCTTTGTTCACTGGGAATATACATCAGAGGTTGGAGCTAGCGCTTTCCGTTGTAACATTTATGCCATTACTAGTCCAATGAATAAGAGCCCTGATATATTTGAACCCCAGTCGTAACAGTCCCTAGGCTAGAGCAGGTGGCTCAGCCCGGGTATCCGAAGCCTATATCCTTCCGGCTAGACCTCTGCCACCTGGCAGATTAACAGCTGGGGGTTTATTATCTCTGTATGCTTGTTATTGTGCCACAGTTTACCGTTTTTGTGAGCATTGTGAGTCAGGGTGTGGCTTAGAGACTCTGTCCGAGCAGGCTTGCCTGACTAAGAGTGAGAAGCACACCTGTATGTGGTTATGTTGCGAGTTGCTGCCTTTATTTAATTATACCTATGCCATTATACACTGTATGTCCAATCACTAGTATTCATTCCTGCTTATGAGTTAAGAGTTCTCTAAATCCGTAACGTACTTTCTTTGCTAAGCATCAGATCCTACAGTAGCCGCATGCAGTTTAGAAACCCGCATCTTGTCTACCTGTACGATGTTTTGAGGACTGTTTGCTTTCACCTTCTTTCACGCAGGGGTGATTAGTTGTATTAATTAACGTAACGTTAAATGTACTTTCTTCTAGTTTGTTATTAAATTGTTTCTGCAATTTAATTCCGTTATCTATCTTTTCCTTGAAGCTTTAAGTCAACTTAATTGTGTGATCTTTTATATAGCCTGCTTGACTATCAGCAGTCTATAGTGCGTGCACCCTGTAACCGAGTCATAGGATACCTCGTTGTCCAGGCAAGGACTCTTGACGGTTTAGGGTGGTTTGTTGCCTGGGTTTATAGATAAGGGTTGGATCTAGCGTTTTCCGTTGTTGCTTGTTGCCGCATACCTAGTCCAATAGAAAGAGCCCAGTGTTTATATATCCCAGGACGTAACAATATATACAGTATACCGGTATATATATATATATAGCCTACATAAATCTTTATCATGATAAAAAAATAACTCCACTTTTGGGGACCAACGTGGCAGTAAAATATGCCCCCTCCCCTCCAACAGTGAACACTTCCTCCCCACCACCCTCCATCTCCACCACCTCCACCACCCCACCCTACACCCCTAGTTTAAATCTCCCTGGCTCTCATAATTTGGTTTTATCTCTTGTTACTCTTTTACTCATTGTTTTAATTATGTTTTTCTTACTCTTACTTGCTCTCTCTCTCCCTCTCGCTCTCTCTCTCTCTCTCTCTCTCTCTCTCTCTCTCTCTCTCTCTCTCTCTCTCTCTCTCGTTAGTTTTTCTTTCTCACGTTACTCTTCTACTTGTTGTTTTCATGATTTTGTCTCGCTCTCTCTCTCTCTCTCTCTCTTCTCGTCTTTCCAAAGCTTTCAAAATACCATTATGTATTGTACTTGTACATTATATACATACACAATACATGTCCAGACGAGAGACTAACAAACACAGGAATTCCAAAAATAATACAATAGGAGCGTACACAAAAGCGTCACGTTCGTATATTGTTGTACTGTGATACACGAGAAAAGGAGTACACATAACAAACACAAAAATACACACACACACTATTTTTCTCTCTCTCTCTCTAACACACACACATGCATTAAATAATTAAGGTAATCATATATGGACTGCCATGTTAAAAAATATGCATTCAATATTTTAAAACTATGTACATATTGTATATATAGAGAGCAAAATTGATCATGCTTGCTACAATATATAATATTATTATATTCAATAATATATATATATATTCCCCCTGGGGATAAGGGATTAGAATATGCCCCACGTGCCTTCTTCTTGTCGTGTCGTAAGAGGCGACTAAAGAGGTTGGATCGGTGGGCTTGCGACCCCCACCCGGAAAAAAATACATAGCAACGATGAACGATCAATCGGCCTCAGATGCGGACGGACCCTGTGTTGACGAACCCCGACCAACTATGGACAAGCATACGGACATTCTAAGAATAGGGACATGGAATGTGAGTGGTATGAATGATGGCACAAAAGAGAGAGAGGTACTGGAATTGTTAGTGAATGCCAGGCTGGATGTATGTGGAATGACGGAGATCAAATGGAAGGGTACAGATGTGAGAGAGTGGGAGTGTGGAATGGGTGTGTGTGCTGAAGTGAGTGAGGGAGCAGCGAGAGAAGGTGCGTGTTTGTTTGTAAGTAACAAATGGAAGGAGTGTGTAAGAGTATATGGGTCTGTGGGTTCAAGGATTGTGTGGGTGAGAATGAAAGTAGGAATACAAACGTGGGTGATTGTGTGTGTGTATGCTCCGGCAGAGGATAAACTTGTAAAAGAGAAAGAGGAGTTCTGGGTGAATGTGGATGCGTGCCTGGATGAGTTTGACAAGAACGAAAGAATATTTCTGATTGCGGATATGAATGGTAAGGTGGGTGATAGGAAAGTTGATGGAGTGGTGGGAGGGTGGGGGGTACTCCCAGAGGTGAATGGGAATGGTAGTGCACTTGTGGACGTATGTGTGGGGAGGAGGTTGTGGATAGCCAAACACCTTCTTCCGACACAGAATGATACACAGGTACACATGGAAAGTGGTGTGGACGATGAAGGATAAGACAGTGGTGGAACGAAAGTCACTGATTGATTATATATGTGTGGATGAAAGAATGAAGAAATCTGTGATGGATGCTAGGGTGTATAGGGGTACTGGAGGGGGTCTGTCTGATCAATATGTAGTAATAGCTAAGGTTAGGATACAAAAGAAGTGGGTGAGGAGAGCTGGAGGGAGGCGAGAGGAAGGTGGAATGGTGAGGAGGGTGGAGAGGCTGCAGGAGGAGGAAATCAGAGATGAGTACAGGAGAGCAGAAGAAAGACGACTAGGGGGGTTCGACCTGGAAGATATGGAGGAAGTGGAGGAGATAAGCAAGGTGTTTAACCCTTAACTAACGGCGCGCAACTAAAGTCGAGTATAATAAATCTGGACTATCTGGCGGCGCGCGACATAGGTCGTGTGGCAATTTCAGCACGTAATGTTGCTGAGAGAGAGAGACAAGTGGTGGCAGGAGAGTAGCGAGCGTATGACTGCTCCAGACCACCGCGGCGAACCTACTGACACGAATCCCACCTCCTCCCTCCCTCTCTCACTCGCTACATACTGAATTGTATGGGGAAAGTACCGAATTACATGCTTTTTGCACTCGTGTTGCGCGGTTGTTGCAAGAAAACTAGCCGTCATAAAAGGATCGTTATGGTGTCATTGGAAAGCTCTGTTTATGCCCTTTCAGGGATAGATACTTGTTTTACGCTCTGGGTCTTATTTAGGCATGAAAAAGATCACGTAAACAGCCCTATTTTGGCTAAAAACACCCCGCTGGGCGGTACATATAAATAGACCGCTAGCCCGCTAATAAGGTGTTAAGGAAGAGGTCTGTGCAGAATGTGAGGAGGTGAGTGGAGTGAGGAGAAGAGGGAGGGGAGTGAAAGGTACAGCATGGTGGACAGAAGAGGTAAAAATAGCTGTGGAAGACAAGAAGAAAGCGTATAGAGAGTGGTTGGGTAGTAGAGGGAATGAAGATTTGGAGAGGCAGAAACGAGCGAGGTACGTGGAGAGAAAGAGAGTGGTGAAGAGAGTAGTGAAGGAAAGTAAGAGAAGAGTAGATGAGGAATTTGGAAGGAATCTGAGTGTAAAATGGAGGGATTGTAAGAAAGTGTTCTGGAAAGAATTCAAGAAAGTTAGGGAAGGTAGCAAGGGAAACAGTAAGAGTGTGAAAGATAAGAATGGGAGAATGCTAGCCGAGAAGCAAGAGAGAGTTGAAAGATGAAGGGAGTACTTCAACGAGTTGCTAATTGTAAGGAAAGAAGAGCCAGCAAACATAGTTGGATGTGGTATGGGAGGGAGAAGAGGAGAAGTAGTGGAAGAGGAGGTGGGGATCAGGAGGTCAGAAGTGTGGGAAACCATGAAAAGAGTGAAGTTGGGGAAAGCACCAGGAACAGATGGAGTGTGTAGGGAAATGTTGAGGTATGGTGGTGAGATAGTAATCGAATGGGTATGGAAAATGTGCAAACTAGCATGGGAGAAGGGGAATGCACCCGATGACTTGAAGACTGGCATAATAGTCCCCCTATATAAGGGCAAAGGGGAAACAGGAGTGTGTGGTAACCACCGAGGAATATGTCTTTTAAGCGTAGTAGGGAAGGTACAGTAGGGTAGTGATAGAGAGAGTGAGAGTGAGAACAGAGAAATGGATAGGCGACGAGCAGGGAGGTTTTTGGAAGGGAAGAGGATGTGTAGATCAGATTTTTACCCTGAATTGTGTTGTGGAGAAATATCTGGAGAAGAAACAAAAGGTGCATGTTGCCTTTATGGACTTGGAGAAGGCCTATGACAGAGTGGATAGAGAAGGCATGTGGAAAGTACTTAGAATATACGGAGTAGATGGCAAGTTGCTGAAAGCAGTGAAGAGCATGTATGAGGGTGCAAAGGCGGCAGTACGTGTGGAGAGTGTGACGTCTACCAACGTTGGCAGAATCTCCTCTTGTTAGCCACTAGCGCTCGCCAGGGCAGTGAAATGGGCTACAGTTATCAGAGAATGTTGTTGTTTCTTTCATAGTGCTTGCATTGTTACACACAGTCCAGTGGTGGTCTTTATTTTCGTCTGTGACAACGGGAAGTATTTTATATCATTAATAGAATATAAGATGCTTTGTGTAGAGTTAACCTCTCCGCGGCGCACAGGGGGTTTTCTACAGGGTAAGACTGTGCGCACCTATGATGATTTTGGGACCTATTGCCAATTTCGATAAAAAGTACATCATCGTGTAGGGAATGTTTGCGTGCATCGGCCCATATATATTTGACCCCCCAAAAAATGTCTGGGGGGGGTAGGGGAACGGTCCGTAGTTGAAAAATGTGGAGCGAATGGCACCGCGCGGCTAGATTGTCATCGAGCGGCGAGATTTCCCTGCCGAATATTTACGCGCGCAGGGGATAGAAGGAGAGGGAGGAGGGGGTGGGTTACCGCGTATTATCACGTATATCTCCTTTTTCGAGCCCTTTTAGGCTATTTAGAGTATGTATACGTGTGTAGGGCACCCATATAACAATGAATATGCCTCATAGTGACCAAAAATTGCAATATATAAGGGAATTATAAGAGAATATTTAGGCGGGAATGAAGATGTGTTGGAGGTTTGGCGGCAATTTATGAGCTGAGAGTGTGGTTTACGCCATACATATCACGTATATCTTGTACGTAGAGCACTGTCACGCTATAATACAGACTTGTACGTATGTATACGTGCCATATATCAAAATATATACCGCATATAAACCAATTCATGCGATATTTACGCACATTATCAATGAGTTTCTATGCGTGAACCAAGGTGTGAGTGAGTTGTGGTGGGAATGAAAGGGGGAGAGGGTGTGTTACGCCATAAATATCACGTCAATCTTGTATTTAGAGCACTCTCATGCTATAATAAAGACGTGTACATATGTAGGCGTCCCATATAACAAGGAATATACCGCATATAGCCCAATTGATGCGATATTTACGCAAATTGTGAATGTGTTTCTAGCAGACGGAAGCCTGAAAGGGGGGGTTGGGGGTGGGTGGGGGGGGGGGGAGGCATGCAGGGGTGCAGTGAGTGAGTGAGTCGTGGAGAGATGGAAGTAAGGCAGATCTCTAGATAGATAACCAGCTTAGTGATAATTGTGGAGGCGCCCCAGGCGTATTGATGTTTGGTATTTTGACCCTTATGTCTACCAGATGGCTGGTGTTCGTTGCCATCAACAGGTCTACAATAACATGAGTCAGGAATGGAGAGAGAGAGAGAGAGAGAGAGAGAGAAACTGAGACATGCGTATGTCGTACATATAAATGGACTTCAGAATTGCATTTTTATGCAAGCAGACATTGCATTTTAGACACATGTGAAGTACCACAGAAACATGTAGGCCATTGACTGTAAATAAAGTACTATATTTATAGACCACCAGCGACGGTGCTGAGTCAACACAGGCAGATTGCCTGTTGTGATAGAGGGCTAAATATAGACTGGTGTCTCCTTACACCTGCGAAAGGGTAGATTGCCACCAGAGAAACGTTTACTTATTTATTTCGAAGTAATATGCAATCTAAATGTATATTCGAGACCTACTGCAATTATTTGTATGACAGTCATGACTATGTATAATCCAATATACGCGCGTAGGCGAGACATAAGAAAGCTGGTTGAGCAATTTTCGACACCCACACAGTTATTATTCATTTTTATTTACAATATTATACAATACAAATGTATTTGTGAAGAGTATTTTATCCATTATTGTATTTATACCAATTTTGTTCCCAGACAGAGCTGCTGTAGCTGGAGAATCAAGGAGCGGCAAGGGTCACCTCGTGACCGCCTGACCGTGTGAAAATGAGTGGAGTCACACTGAGAGGGGCAATTTTGCTGAGTGTTTGGGCAATTTTTGACAGAATAAAGTTATATAATTACTAATTCTTGACAGAGACAAACTATGATAAACCTTGGCATGATATAATTGATAATCCCATCAATTTACAAACGTAAATTGGTGGGATAATTCATTTTTTTTGTATATTGTCATTTCGATTGTACACACGAAGTTTTGAGTGATATTTGGTATGAGCTCCTGTGGCATGGTTGGTAAGGTCGCGGACTGGAAAACTCAAAGTGTCGTAGGGTAGTGGGATCGAATCCAGGAGGGGGTTATGGGGAAGGTTTTATATTGTCTAGAAAAATTTTATAAATTTTTTTTTTTACAAGATCATGCCATTGTATTCAAACAATATGAAATATTCATAGAATATATCATATTGTAAGAATACAATGACATGACCTTGTTTTCTTTTTTCTTTTTTTATTGTTTTATTTTATTATCATAGTAGGTTTGACATGATTTATTGAAACATATTTATTTTTGTACAATTCATTTGAGGTAAGAAAATAATTATATACACATTACTTAGGCTAATAACAAACATATATATTGATATACTAAAAAAATAAGGCATATTACATGTAAATCTTTGAAACTTATAAACTAAATAATGAAACATACAATTATATAATGTAAAAGCTATATCACAGGGACATCTTTGGAACTTATACATTATATAATATATATGTTACATTATGAGGTAGCGTGATCAATTAGGTCAGGTCAGGTAAGGTAGGGCGCGAGTCCAGGGCAGGGCAGGGCAGGAGGCGAGTCCAGGGCAGGGCACGGGGCGAGTCCAGGGCAGGGCAGGGCAGGGCAGGGGCCGACACTCAGTAGTTCTTGAAGGTGTGGTAGTCCCTGAAGCAGTCACCCAGGCAGAGTGCAACTTTGCACTCAGCGCACATTGAGGTGACTCTTTTGGTCACATGGGGTTTCCTCACACTGGAGCTGCAGACGGTGCACTGCACCTGCCTGTGACGAGTGCCAATCAGCTCGGTGTTGGTTGTGTAGTGTCTTTCGACACCCAGCTGGATGCGGTCAGGAACGTGATCCCCACGCCATGCCGTACGTCTGTGAGTGGTGATGGCATACTTCTCCAGGAGTTGGTAGGAGACGTTGTACACGAACTCCCGGAATTTCAGCTTCTGGTTTGGGGCCATATCCTTCTTCACCAACCACAAGTTGTAGGCGTTCAGCATCGTTATGTCAACTAGGTGGAGGAAGAGCTTGTGATACCACTTCACAGTCTTCCTCAGACACTCAACACCTGACAGCTGACAGTCAGACTTGTCCACCAGGCGCATGTTTTTGGTGTAGTCCACTACCATGTCGGGCTTGTAGATTGTCTTCCTGGTTCGGTAGTGGATTTTGCCAGAATCCACCTGGGCACCTGTGTGGACGGTGGAAAGCAGGTGGACGTCTCGCTTATCCTTCCACTTCAGGGCTATCAGTTTCCCACACTTCTCGAGCTGCTTGTATTTCTGCCCCTTTCGTCGCCTTCTTCGCACATGCCTCTCGCGGTGTTCCTTGGCCAGGTCGTCTTCTGAAGGTGTGTCACTGGAGGAGGCATCTGTGAGAGGAATGACATCACCTGTGAACTTTGGCATAAACTTTCTTGTCTTTCTGACAGTCCCACATGACCCCGTTTGGTTGTCATAAAGAAACTGGCAGAGAGCAGGAGAAGTATACCAGTTGTCAGTGTAGATGATGTGGCCTTTGCCCAGGTAAGGTGCCAACATTTTCCTGACGATGGCACCTGACATGCCCATGGGGTCATTGGCAGCGGCTTTCGGTATGTCAATGTCAGTGCCTGTATACACGATCATGTCAAGCACTATTCCAGTTTCACAGTCGCACAACACGAAGAGCTTGATTCCGAGCCTATGCCTCTTCAAGGGGATATACTGCTTGAAAACAAGACGTCCTTTGAAGAGCACGAGCGACTCATCAATCACCAAATTGAGGAAGGGGTAAAAGTATTTCCTATACCTCTCCAACAACATGGTGAACACATCCCGAACTTTCCATATCCTGTCAATCCTGTTAGGATTTTCGTTGTCTGCAAAGTGCATAAATCTTAGCAGCAACAAAAATCTGTCACGAGTCATGAACTTATTGAAAGTTGGGGTGGCGATGAGAGGGTCGTGCTTCCAGTAGTGTTGCAACACATGCTTCTTGATCAGAGGCATGAGGAACAACAAGGCAAAGAACGTCAGAAATTCTGCCACAGTCGTATCCACCCAGCCTCGTATTCTCGCTTTTGGAGAAAGGACGTCCAATCTGCCAAACACCCACCTGTAGTAGGCGTTTGTTTGGGCAACGATGTACGTCATTACCTCCATGTCGAAAAAAGCGAGGAAGAAGTCGCTTTCATTCGCTTGATCATCACAGGGCCATTTGTCAGTTGTTCCTGACGTCCCAGGATTGAACTGGGGCACGTCAGGTACAAAATTGACCCCGTCAGACCAATCGAACGAAGGCATGCCAGGGATCGGAATGTCGTCTGCGTCTTCTTCTGCGTCTGAAATATCGCTTCCATGGTCGCGATACAGCACTTCATCATCATTACCCTCCTCTTCACTCGACAGACGATGCCCTTCCTCGTTTTCGTCACCGACGTCGGACTCACTCCCACTGTCCACTCCCAAATCCCCCCACCCTTGGTCCCGTGCTAAGGCTTCGTCGTCGAAACCCGGGCTGCCAATGTCCTGCGAATCACCATCAAACAGCAGGGCGGCATACTTAGATGGTGTAAGATTTTTCCGGGTCACTTTGGCACGTGCGGGAGTCTTATGGACAGGGACAGCAGAGGTGGTGGCAGGGGCGGCGGCAGGGGCGGCGGCGGCGGCAGGGGCGGCGGCGGCAGGGGCAGCAGTGGTGCGTGGCCTTGATGGCAAGATGATGGTGGTGCCTGTCGCCCTTCTCTCTGTTCCTTGGGCAGGGGCGGCAGGGGCGGCAGGGGCAGCAGGGGCGGCAGGGGCGGCAGGGGCAGCAGGGCCGGCAGGGACACCAGGGCCAGCAGTCGCTTTCCCAGTCGCTTTCCCTCTCCCTTTCCCCTTCCCCTTCCCTGTTCCTTGGGCAGGGGCGGCAGGGGCGGCAGGGGCGGCATGGGCGGCAGGGGCAGCAGGGGCGGCAGGGGCAGCAGGGCCGGCAGGGACACCAGGGCCAGCAGTCGCTTTCCCAGTCACTTTCCCTCTCCCTTTCCCCTTCCCCTTCCCTGTTCCTTGGGCAGGGGCGGCAGGGGCGGCAGGGGCAGCAGGGGCGGCAGGGGCGGCAGGGGCGGCAGGGGCAGCAGGGGCAGCTGGGCCAGGGGCGGCTGGTGGTGGTGGTGGTGGTAGGGGCACTGTGGCTGGCGTACGGGTTCTCTTCCCTACGCCCGTGCCTTTAATTTTTCCTGCCCCCGCAGGTAATGCAGCCCTAGGGCGGCCTCCTGCGTCGCTGGTACCGGTGGCAGGGGTGGCAGGGGTGGCAGTGGTGGCAGTGGTGGTGGTAGTGGTTGTTGCAGTGGCCTGGGTCGTGGTGGCAGTGTCCCGAAAGACCAATGACCTCTGTGCCATTGCCCTGCTTGCACGTGTTTTACGTGCTTTTGGTGCTGGTGATTCGTCCTCTGAGCTGTAGGGCGTGTCGTACTGGTAGCTAGGGTCTTTGGCAGCCACCCTCTGCCTTCCACGGCGGCTAACACCACCAGAAGGAGGGCTGGTTGTGTCATCAGGGAGCGAGCGTGAGGGACGTGTAGGCTCCATGACTAGTGCGTGGTTACTGGCGCGGTGGTGCTTGCACGAGTGCGGGGCGAGCGTTTGGCGGGGTGGTATCGAGAGTTGACATGTAGTACAATACCCACACCAATTTTCAGCCGCCTGGCTATAAACGCGCGGTTTTGGTACGTGTTCAAAGTCTCTGCTCTTAAGAGTCTACCCGCAGTGCGCCGGGGGAACTCTTAAGAGTCTACCCGCAGCTCCCGGGTTAAGGAGAAAGAGAGATATAGGCAGCGAGGTGGTAATATGTGCGTGTGTATGAATGTGCTGCCTCGCTCGGAGGAGTTTTCCCGCTCGTGCGGGGTTTCCTTCGCCTTTGATTGGCTGGTGGCTCCGGGCGCGTCCTAGGGGCCTGCTGCCTTGTGACGTCTCGGCTCGTGATTGGCCGACCATCGTGCCCTTGCGAGCTCCTGTGTAACTAGCAGAGCTGGGCACTTTAGCCAACACTTCCGCAAATAGCCAATTCCGCCATGGCGGAAGTGTCATTTTGTTGGCGAATTAGAGTTGGCGCCAAAATGGCTGCCTATTTGTGGGTTTGAAGCTCTGGAAAGTACCTCCATGTTGCAAACCTCGAGTCCGCAAAATAAAAATTCCAGCCGCCAGCCAGCCCTGGGCCGCTCCTGCAGCTCCAGCCAAAAAAAGTTATGTGACCAAGCCAACTACCTGTGTTCTGGAATCTAAGCCTATACATCGGCTCTTCACGTTTGTTCACTTACTTAGTAGCAAGCGTCGAGCTAACATCTACAACACACAGCAGTCCAAGAGTTCCAACCTGCTAGCACTTCAACTTTGTTTATATTTTCGGCCTATTGAAGTGAACATGGAGTCTACCAGCATGCCTACCGCAGCTGCCAACAGCATGGGGAGCAGTTCACCACCATCATCCGACAGTGATGCTGCAGAGCATGCAGAAATCGAGGACCTAAGCCACCCCTGGCCCCACCTAGAAACCTTCTTTGGGCCTGTAATTTCCAAGAAGATGTCTCTGGAGAAGGGCTTTATAACTTTATAATCTAGCCTAATTTAAGATTATAAAGTTAGGCTATCGTTAATTTGATTGATAAGCCTGTTAATTTTTAACCTAACCTAATGTTATTAGGCTACCCTAATCCCATCAAAATGCCTCAAAGCATGTAGGCCTAGGCTAAGTCTAACTTCTATATAGGCTAGGCTATATAGCCTAGGCCTAGGTCTATAATCACTAATCCCATCAAAATGCCTCAAAGCATGTAGGCTAAATATTGCATGTTCTAACTTCTAAATATAGCCTAGGCTAATTACTAATATAAGTAATTTTATTAGGCTAGGCCTAGGCTACCCTAATCCTATCAAAATGCCTCAAAGCATGTAGGCTAAATAATATTGCATTTTCTAACTTCTATATATATAGGCTAGCCTAGGTCTAGGCTATAATCAGTCATTCACTAATTCCATCAAAATGCCTCAAAGCATGTAGGCTAAATATTGCATGTTCTAACTTCTATATATATAGCCTAGGTCTAGGCTATAATCACTAATTCCATCAAAATGCCTCAAAGCATGTAGGCTAAATATTGCATGTTCTAACTTTAATATATAGCCTAGGCCAAGGTCTAGGCTATAATCAGTCACTAATTCCATCAAAATGCTTCAAAGCATGTAGGCCTAGGCTAAATATTGCATGTTCTAACTTCTATGTATAGGCCTAGGCCTATAATCACACTCATTTTATTAGTGTCAAGTAGAAAGTGTTAATTTTGAAAGTATCATATAGGCCTAGACTAAATTTAGCCTACAATAAAATTGTATTAAATTTTGATCTGAAGCTAGGCTTTATTCTGAGCATTAAAATTAATAGGCCTAGGCTACTTTCTATTAAATTACTTAATCTATCTAAAGTAGACCTATCTAGGCATATATAGCCTATTGCCATTCCCAAAGTGGGGACCACGAATAAATCGCCTCCTTGCACCTCTGTGATCCGGCGTACCTCCTCCTGAATGGTGCGGAATTGCGAATACTGATTATTACTGAAGCACTCTCCCCATAAACAAGTTGCCCCAACGTTTTACTGTCCATGTGGACAAACTAAGTGGCCTATGCTATATATATTAACCCTTTCACTGCGGGTGACGTTCTGGAATGTTTTGGCAATTTACAGCAATTTCCAAGCTTTAAAAGCCTGTATGTATATCCTTCAGGTCCATGGAAGTTGGGCAACATTATATTTAAGTAAATATATATATTTATTGACATTAGAGATTGAATTTATTGATTTACCCTTGATTCTGTAGTTTAAATTTAAAATGAATAAAAAACGGTTTGCGTTTGCATATTTGCATTTGAGGACTAGAAATTTCACAAGGTTTGTACATTTGTGTTTGCTGAAGTTATGTTCTGGGTTTGCTGATTTGTGTTTGCTGACTTGACTTTTTGTTTGTGGTGCCCAGCTCTGGTAACTAGCCTCCTGCGTGAGGGTCCAGAGGAGCTACCCTCCTCAGGACAGGCTTGGCGTGCATGCTTCTAACATCCCTTGCATACTCTCTCCTGATCACCCCCTTTACCACTGTCTCTCTCTCTGACCTTCTTCTTTTCCATTGCTCCTCACCTTTATTCAATTACTTATCCCCTTGGGTTCTGCATACGGTTTCCATAGCCGGCCCATTGTATTGCATGCGCCGTCCTCTGAGATATTTACATGTACTTAGAATAGGTTTGAGGGTTCTTAGTTAGTAGAGGTTAAGATCTTTGTGTGTGTCTCCATTATTGATTTAGTGTTCTGCTCTTTTATTTAATGCTAGACTGGGATAAGGTTACTGTAGTCATTGTCTCCAATGTGTGTATAGTTTGTTTATACCTACACGACTTCGACCGGTCCTGTGGTAGTCTAGGTTGTCTTTTCGGCTGCGTCTTTTGCGAGTGCAGCATTGTGTTGACTGAGGGCTTTGGCCTGTTCCAGTTCCACACTTTGCTGCCTCTTTGCTTGTCTTTTGAGGGTCGCTAGGATAGAACCAGATACTTGTGATCTGGATCTATCAAGAGAGCACCCCAATCAATTAACGTAACTTAAAGGATGCAGTCTTAAGGACATCGCTAGGCTACGAGCCTGTCTTGCTCAACCCCAGTTCCGTACCTAGAGTATCCCAGCTAGACATTATTAATTGAGTAGACACTTGTTAGTATTTAATATAAGCTCTTTGATATGTACGCATTATTATTCACAGCATTTATTAGTCTAGGTTGTTGCTGAGCCGCACAACCAAAGCAGACTGTTTCGTTGATGAGGAAGTACTTCTTTTAGTGTCGAGCAGTACTACTGTTGCGCATTTATAGTATTCTCGTGTCAGTTAACATTATATGTCCTATCTTTTAGTGTATTCAGTCTACATGTGTGGTGTCCTGCCTCCTGCCTTTATATAATTTAAGATACGAGCATCTTATGAGCATCAGACTTTCTTCAGAAGTTTCCAGGTCTATGCTGTAGGACTATACTTCACTTTCTTTGAGATAGGAGTGAAGAGTTTATTGTTGTTTAGAGTAACTGTATTGAAGCATCTTTTTATTGTATTAAATCTTGCAGTGATTTAATTGATCTTTCCATAGCTTCCTTTTTATGCATTTTAACGTAACTTGCATCTTGTTTGTTATCAGGCTATACCAGTGTGGGTTAGCCTGAAGTAGATTACATTTATGCCCAGTTAAGGATACCCCGTTATCGCAGATTAACTCTGGAGGGTATAGGTGTTTTTGTTCGCCGGCATATAAGTTCGAGGGTTTGGATCTAGCGTACCGTTGTTGCATAGTGCCCTATTACTAGTCCAATCATTAAGTGCCCTTGTTTTATTCGTAGCCCCGGTCGTAACAAATGGCGACCTTGCCTAGTATCTTATTTTAGTAGAAGCCAGGATCCATTTATTATTATTGCAGTAATAACAAATGGCGACCTTGCCTAGTATCTAAGAAAGAATTGCAGGATAGTTGGACATCTGTTTTTTGAGGAATATTTTGGACATGTGGATTTTTTTTTTTGGCAACGTAGTATAGCACTTGAGTTGTCTTCGAGGATTTTTTTGAGTGAATAGTGCTACATGAGAGTTTAGGTACTCCTTTTTTTTATGGACGTTGAGAGTTTTCGGTGGACACTATGTCGAACGACGGATCAATGCACAGTGAGGACACAGTGCGGGAAGCAGACTCTGAGGTGCAGCAGCGGGGTTTGTTAGAAGGCATTAGAGTAATAACTAGTGAGGAGGATGCAAGGGAGTTTCTGGAGATGCCTGTTACTGTTGACCGGGTGTCGGGGATTGATCGGTATGGTCTCCAGTGTTTGGCCACGGTCATGGGGCATGTGGGCACTAGCGGCGTGACGAGAGGTGACCTGGTGGCCTGTGTGCTCGGTGGGGTGCGTGGGGCTTCGGGTGGAGCGGGAGCTGGGGCACCTTCGGCCCAGCCCCCGTTCCACTCGACTCCTACCGTGGTGCCCCCTCGGGCTCCGGAGCCGGGTACGTTCCCACAGGCCAATAGTCACTGGCAGCGTGGTTTGTCACTGGGTGGGTCTCCAATTGTTGCATCTCCTCCTCCTCAAGGTTTAACTGGAGATATGATCTTCCAGCTTGAGATGGCTAAACATAACCAGCAGGCTGAGCAACGAAGGCATGAGGCTGAGCTCGAGCAACGGCAGCGAGAGGCTGAGCTCAGGATTCAGGCTGAGGAGAGAAAGGCCATACATGAGCAGCAGCAACGGCAGCGGCAGGCTGAGCTCAGGATTCAGGCTGAGGAGAGAAAGACCATGTACTGTGCAGACATAGAGCTTGAGAAGTCTCGGGTGGAGTCGACAGGGCAGCGTCTCGGTTCTGGGAATCGAGGTCTTGATCAGTCTTTATCGCACCTTCTTAAGTTAGTCCCTGCATTTGACGAGTCGGGTGTCACCGAATTTTTCCTGCGTTTTGAGAAGAAGTGCCGGGAGCACCAATGGCCCGAGGTTAAGTGGGCAGCCCTTGTTTCCTCTAGGTTGGTTGGCAAAGGACTCAAGGCATATGATGCGTTGCCCTTGGAGTCTTGCATCGATTATGAGGTACTGAAGGAAGCTGTTCTGCGGGCGTACGAGTTACAACCAGAGACATATAGGTTGAAGTTCCGGGGTGTTACGAAGGGTCGTGAGTGCACTTTTCTAGAACATGCCCGGGAACTGTCTGATGCTTTGAGAAATTGGCTGAGGTCAGAGAAGGTGACGACGTTCGGAGAGCTTGAGCAGTTAGTCCTTCTAGAGCAATTTCTCAAATGCGACCTGACTTTGAACCTCAAAGAGAAACGTCCTAAAACTCTACAAGAGGCAGCTGAGATGGCTGACCTGAGAATATCACTGATTCGTGGGTGCGGGTCTGCACAACGGACCGATGCAGTTAACAAGGGGCGCAACACTCCACCCCCCCGAGTCAGTGATGCACAATTTAATAACGAGAGTAAGAGCAATGATACCAATTTTGATCACAAACCTAAAACCGTCCCGTTTAAGAAAGGTCAGGGCCCTTCCCCACCTCAGGGGAAGTCTAAGGGTGAAGTAGAGTGTTTTAAGTGTCATAACAAGGGGCATTTCGCATGTTCCTGCCCTAGTAACCAACCTACTGCAGTCGTGTCTTTGGCTAGCAGCATTGGGGTGTCTCTGAGGTCTTCTGCATTTACCCGGGGTGATATGTCAGATGCGGGGGCACAGCCAGTGAAGAGGTGTCCGGAAGGCTCGAAACCTGTCCGCGATGCTTTTTGCGACCATAGAGGGCGTGGCTGCATGAGTTGGGCTGGTTGCAAGCATGGGTTGGAGTTGTTGCGTGATACAGGTGCATCCCAGACTCTGATGAAAAACTTTACAGGCAAACCTATAAACACGGCACGAGTGGTTGTGGTCTATCTATCTATCTATCTATTGCCTGACGCCGTGATCCCCGAAGGGGTGGCCACGAACGAACCGCCCCCATGCACCTCTGTCCCCAGTCAGTCGACGCCCCTCCCCCCAACCAGCACCGCCTTCGTTCATGTAGTTCCTCACTCCATCCTTCCACCTCATATTCGGTCTACCTCTCCCCCTCTGTCCCTCCACCTCGCTCTCGTACACCCTCTTAGTCATTCTCTCGCTTTCCATACGTTCCATATGGCCGAACCATCTCAAGTTGTTCCTTTTCACACTTTCCAGCACATCTACCTCCACACCACACCTCCTTCTTACTTCCTCATTAGTCTGTCTATCCCTCCATGTAACTCCGCACGCACTCCTTAAGTAATTCATTTCCACTGCTCTCACTCTTGGTCTGAGTCTCTCAACCAACGTCCATGCTTCGCTTCCGTAAGTCAGTGTCGGGATTACCACACTGTCATGCAAGGACTTCTTCACTTCCATACTGACCACCCTATTTCTCGTTACTGCTTTTAGCGTTCCTACAACCCTCTTCCCCTGTTGTACCCTCTCCCGCACCTCTTCATCCAGCCATCTTTACTCAACACACTGCCCAGATACTTAAAAGAGTTGACGATCTCCATAGCCTGACCGTTCAGCTTCACCTCACACTCTGTGACTTCACCCTTTCGAAGACCATAACCTTGCTCTTCCCCGTATTTACCTTCAAATTTCGTTTTTCGCACACTGTTCCAAACTCATTTACCAGACCCTGCAACTCCCATTCATTATCACTCATCAGAACTGTATCATCCTCAAACAGCAGTATAGGTAGCTTCCACTCAATTCCCTCCCTTTTCAGCGATACACCAACATCCACTGCTCTTGATAGTATTTCTTTCATAACTCCATCCATATATACAGTAAACAACCACGGGGACATCACACACCCCTGTTTCAAACCAACATTCAGGTCAAAGAACTCGCTCTGCTCACTCTCCACACGTACTGCCGCCTTTGCACCCTCATACATGCTCTTCACTGCTTTCAGCAACTTGCCCTCTACTCCGTATATTCTAAGTACTTTCCACAAACCTTCTCTATCCACTCTGTCATAGGCCTTCTCCAAGTCCATAAAGGCAACATACACCTTTTGTTTCTTCTCCAGATACTTCTCCACAACACAATTCAGGGTAAAAATCTGATCTACACATCCTCTTCCCTTCCTAAAACCTCCCTGCTCGTCGCCTATCCATTTCTCCGTTCTCACTCTCACTCTCTCAATCACTACCCTACTGTATACCTTCCCTACTACGCTTAGAAGACATATTCCTCGGTGGTTACCACACACTCCTCTTTCCCCTTTGCCCTTATAAAGGGGGACTATTATGCCAGTCTTCCAGTCATCGGGTGCACTCCCCTTCTCCCATGCTAGTTTGCACATTTTCCATACCCATTCTATCACTATCTCACCACCATACCTCAACATTTCCCCACACACTCCATCTGTTCCTGGTGCTTTCCCCAACTTCACTCTTTTCATGGCTTCCCTCACTTCTGACCTCCTGATCCCCACCTCCTCCTCCACTACTTCTCTTCTTCTCCCATCCATACCATATCCAGCTATGTTTGCTGGCTCTTCATTCCTTTCATTTAGCAACTCACTGAAGTACTCCCTCCATCTTTCGACTCTCTCTTGCTTCTCGGCTAGCATTCTCCCATTCTTATCTTTCACACCCTTACTGTTTCCCTTGCTACCTTCCCTAACTTTCTTGACTTCTTTCCAGAACAGTTTCTTACTCTCCCTCCATTTTACACTCAGATTCCTTCCAAATTCCTCATCTACTCTTCTCTTACTTTCCTTCACTACTCTCTTCACCACCCTCTTACTCTCCACGTACCTCGCTCGTTTCTGTCTCTCGGAATCTTCATTCCCTCTACTACCCAACACTCTCTATATGCTTTCTTCTTTTCTTCCACAGCTATTCTTACCTCTTCTGTCCACCATGCTGTACCTTTCACTCCCCTCCCTCTTCTCCTCACTCCACACACCTCCTCACATGCTGCACAGATCTCATCCTTAACACCTTGCTCATCTCCACTTCCTCCATAACTTCCAGGTCGAACCCACCTAGTCTTTCCACTGCTCTCCTGTACTCCTCCCTGACTTTCTCCTCCTGCAACCTCTCCACCCTCCTCACCATTCCACCCTCCTCTCGCCTCCCTCCAGCTCTCCTCACCCACTTCTTTTGTATCCTAACCTTAGCTACCACTACATAATGATCAGACAGACCCCCTCCAATACCCCTATACACCCTAGCATCCATCACAGATTTCTTCATTCGTTCATCCACACATACATAATCAATCAATGACTTTCGTTCCACCACTGTCTTATCCTTCATCGTCAACATCCGTTTCCACGTGTACCTGTGGTTGTGGTGCAGGGTATTAATGCTACAAGGTCATACCCGTTGGTTCGAGTAGAGCTGGAGGTTGAAGGTGTGACACGAGAGCTGCATGTTGGAATCGTGGAGAAACTGCCAGTAGAGGGCGTCGACCTTCTTCTCGGCAACGACTTTGCGGTACCTGCTTCTGAGGTTTCACCCTTAGTCGGTGCTGAGAGGGCGGCCGACGTGAGTAGGGATGGGCAGGAGTTGGTCGAGAGGTGTCAATCACAGCAGAGGGCGTGTGTTGTCACCCGATCTCGTTCATCTAAGGTGTCACAACCTATTCCTCAGTCTCTAGACCAGCGGAGGAACGGTCGGAAGGAGAAAGCTAAAGTTGGGAGTTTTGTGAGTTTTAATCCAGCGGCTCTTCTTGGCGACTTAGTACTTGACCCAGAGGTGAGCTCCGGTGTGGCCCCAGAACCTATCACCCCTAGTGACATGGTTAGGCATGATGGCACTCCGCGACTGAGTAGTTCCCAGGTGGAGGAGAGTTGTGGGAACGGGGCTATTAAACACGAGGACGGGGAAACATGTCATGTGAACCTGTTAAAGGAGTTTGTGAGGCAACCACTTGAGCAGCCTACTGTCCCTGTGTTGGTCTGCAGCAGCCAAGGTGGAGAAGGAGTACAAAGGAGTACAAAGGAAATCAAGCAACAACAGATCTAGTGACCCTTCTAGGTTGCTTATCCTCCAAAACACTGAGGATCAAGTGTCCAAACAGTGGTTTAGAGTGGGTAAGGGAACATTGGAAAGGGAATTACTGCCCTGGAACTAATGTCCGTGGCAGGATTAGGAAGTTAGTAGGGGACAGATGGATTAGAAACTGAGGGGGGGATAAAATAAAGTTATTCATTTACAAACGCAGTCAGTCGCGGGTTTGATGCGAGATATTTGTCTAGGCGGAGTTTAAATGAATCAACGGTGATGCAGTCTATAACGTTTCGGGGAAGCCCATTCCACAAGTTGACAACTCGATTGAAGAAGAAATTCTTAGATTCGTGTGAGTTAAAAGATTTAACAATAATTTTGCAACCGTTTCCCCGCGTGTAATTAGATTGATCGATAGTGAAGTACTTACTACAGTTCATATTGTCGATGCCTTTGATGATTTTGAACACTTGAATTAAGTCACCTCTTAATCTGCGCTGGGTTAAAGGAAATAGATTTAATTCTCTAAGACGGTCTTCGTATGGTTTGTTCTTTAGGCTAGGTATCATTTTGGTAACTCTACATTGAACTCGTTCTAGCTTGTTTATATCTTTTTGGTAATAAGGGCACCAGGATTGAACGCAGTATTCCAGAAGAGGGCGGACTAAGGAATTGTAAAGGGTTAGCATAACTTCTTTGGATTTATGCTCAAATGACCTGCCTATAAAGCCAATTATTTTGTTTGCCTTCTTAACAACTTCTGAACATTGTTGATTCGGTTTTAGGTTACTCGATATTGTTACTCCCAGATCGGTTTCTCTGTTTACATTCTTAAGCTGAGTGCCATTCATCGAATAGTTTGCTTTCTCATTTAGGTATCCGATATGTAGTATTTTACATTTATCCGCATTGAAACTCATTTGCCAAATTTGGGCCCAACATGACAATTTATCTAGATTGTGTTGCATATCGTCAACTTGTTCTTTTGAGAGTACGCTATTTGCAATTTTTGTATCGTCAGCAAATTTTGAGATTGTACAGGTGAGACCCTCATCTATGTCGTTGATGTAAATTAGAAAGATAATTGGTCCTAGTACCGATCCCGGGGGTACCCCGCTACTTACATTGGTCCATTTAGATGCCTTACCGTTTATGACTACTCCTTGCTTTCTGTCGCGGAGCCAATTTTCTATCCATTTCAACACACCGTCTTGTATTCCATGCGCTTTTAGTTTTAGCAGTAAACGTTTGTGGGGAACTTTGTCAAAGGCCTTTTGAAAATCAAGGTATATAATATCTACAGCTTTACTCTCATCGTAGAGGTTGAGGATATCGTGGAAGAAGTCTAAGAGGTTTGTTAAACAGGAACGTTTTTTACGAAAGCCGTGTTGAGTATCTTTAAGTATGTTATTTTCCTCTAAGGAGAGGGGGGCAGTGGGGCACAGGTGGAGGAGAGTTGGGATTGTCATGTCTCGGCGGAGCAGTGGGCGTGGGACACGAGTCTGGTGGCTGTGGAAGCGCTAGAGCACCTGCCTGAGCAGCAGTGTGCAGCGCTCCAGCACCAGCTCGGTTCATACCCCACTGGTCGTGCCGAGCACCCAGGCCTCACAAATCATGCGGTGCAAGATGTTCCGCGGGTAGGTCACTTGAGTGTTTGTAAACCATTAGCCTCGTTGTTTCAGTGGTTCAAGGTGGGTGACGAGGCTTTGACATGGTTGTCAGGTCAGGGTCGACCCATGGCTGCCAAGGGTGGTGGTCAGAAGGAGGACATTGAGCAGATTGGTGAGGTGGGCTGTGGAGTGGATGTGCCCGGTCATCGCATAGCCTCCCAATGCTGCTCTAGTCGAATACATCAGCCCTACCATAGACCGACTGCATCTGGCCATGTCGCTGAAGGCGGTGATGCTGCGCAGGCAGGTGTAGTTGCAAGGAATGCGGGGGTGCGCATGTATGGTATCGGCGGGGAAGCCTTAGCAATTATGAACTATGGCAGTGACTGCACAGGTGGTACTGATTGTCCCTCTCATGACCTGGCTGTTCTAGGGACGAAGGTGGAGAAGGAGGGAGACTACAGTTTAGAAGCTGCGGTCTCGGCTGGGTTGTGGGAGGGTACTAGGCATGTTGTTCTGCGAGATAAGTTGTTTACTAGGCTGTGGCAGTACGTCCGCATGTTTGTTGCTTCTCCAGGCCTGATGTACGGGGTAGAATCCGACATGGAGGCTGGAGACAGTGCAAGGCTCAAGTTAGTTCCCTACCGTATAAATCCTGTTCAACAGTCTGTCGTGAAAGCAGAGTTAGACGACATGGGGAAAAAGGGTCTGAGGGATAAAGGATATCGTAAATGGTCGTTGCCAGTGAGTTTGCAACCTGAGTTGAGTGGCAAGATCTGTGTGTATGGTGATTGCAAGAGTGTGGAAGCATTATCCCTGACAGACGCCTATCCATTACCTAGAGTTGACGACACCATAGACCGCATCGGGGCTGCCTCGCTCACCACGAAGGTAGAACTAGTGAAAGGTTATTGGCAGGCCCCGTTGCCGGAAAGAGCGAAGAGAAGTGCCAGTCTTGTGATGAACTGGGCAGTTTATCAGTGTCAGGTGTTGTCTTGCTGCCGGAACACAAGTTAGATGTGTGGCATGTTAAGGGCACTGAAAATGTTTTGGCTGATTGTTTGTCACGGGAGGGTATGTTTGCAGGAGAACCCTCGCCGTTCAGTCAGTGTGTGTTGAGAGTGGAGACAAATCAGGCTTGCCCCTGTAGAGCAGCCGTCAAAAACAACATTGAAATTAAATACAAAAAATCACATAAAAACTTTCTTTTTGATAGTTAATTGTAAGTTGCCAATGTTATAGCTAAGTCCTAAGTTGAACCTGTCTTTCACTTAGTAGGCTGGGCTCTGTGAAGGTCGCTCAGGGAGCATAGCAGGCTAAAATTATACTATTATGTTTGGGAGGGGTTATAAGATTTTCTTTATGCTAATATGTTGTTTTATTTAAGATTGAGCTTTGCATTTCATTTCTGGTGGAGTGGCAGGGTGTGGCGGGTCTTGTCGGCATTCTGCCTTGTCAGATATGGTGCTCGCCTAATGTTGAGCGTCCCATATCTTGGGCGGGGTGTGACGTCTACCAGCGTTGGCAGAATCGCCTCTCGTTAGCCACTAGCGCTTGCCAGGGCAGTGAAATGGGCTACATTTATCAGAGAATGTTGTTCTTTCTTTCATAGTACTTGCATTGTTACAGACAGTCCAGTGGTGGTCTTTATTTTTGTCTGTGACAACGAGAAGTATTTTATATCATTAATAGAATATAAGATGCTTTGTGTAGAGTTAAGGAGAAAGAGAGATATAGGCAGTGAGGTGGTAATATGTGCGTGCGTATGAATGTGCTGCCTCACTCGGAGGAGTTTTCCCGCTCGCGCGGGCTTTCCCTCGCCTTTGATTGGCTGGTGGCTCCGGGCGCATCGTAGGGGCCTGCTGCCTTGTGACGTCTCGGCTCGTGATTGGCCGACCATCGCGCCCTTGCGAGCTCCTGTGTAACTAGCCTCCTGCGTGAGGGTCCCGAGGAGCTACCCTCCTCAGGACAGGCTTGGCGTGCATGCTTCTAACATCCCTTGCATACTCTCTCCCGATCACCCCCTTTACCACTGTCTCTCTCTCTGACCTTCTTCTTTTCCATTGCTCCTCACCTTTATTTAATTACTTATCCCCTTGGGTTCTGCATACGGTTTCCATAGTCGGCCCATTGTATTGCATGCGCCGTCCTCTGAGATATTTACATGTACTTAGAATAGGTTTGAGGGTTCTTAGTTAGTAGAGGTTAAGAACTCTGTGTGTGTCTCCATTATTGATTTAGTGTTCTTCTCTTTTATTTAATGCTAGACTGGGATAAGGTTACTGTAGTCGTTGTCTCCGATGTGTGTATGGTTTGTTTATACCTACACGACTTCGACCGGTCCTGTGGTAGTCTAGGTTGTCTTTTCGGCTGCGTCTTTTGCGAGTGCAGCATTGTGTTGACTGAGGGCTTTGGCCTGTTCCAGTTCCACACTTTGCTGCCTCTTTGCTTGTCTTTTGAGGGTCGCCAGGATAGAACCAGATACTTGTGATCTGGATCTATCAAGAGAGCACCCAAGTCAATTAACGTAACTTAAAGGATGCAGTCTTAAGGACATCGCTAGGCTACGAGCCTGTCTTGCTCAACCCCAGTTCCGTACCTAGAGTATCCCAGCTAGACATTATTAATTGAGTAGACACTTGTTAGTATTTAATATAAGCTCTTTGATATGTACGCATTATTATTCACAGCATTTATTAGTCTAGGTTGTTGCTGAGCCGCACAACCATAGCAGACTGTTTCGTTGATGAGGAAGTACTTCTTTTAGTGTCGAGCATTACTACCGTTGCGCATTTATAGTATTCTCGTGTCAGTTAACATTATATGTCCTATCTTTTAGTGTATTCAGTCTACATGTGTGGTGTCCTGCCTCCTGCCTTTATATAATTTAAGATACGAGCATCTTATGAGCATCAGACTTCCTTCAGAAGTTTCCAGGTCTATGCTGTAGGACTATACTTCACATTCTTTCAGATAGGAGTGAAGAGTTTATTGTTGTTTAGAGTAACTGTATTGACGCATCTTTTTATTGTATTAAATCTTGCAGTGATTTAATTGATCTTTCCATAGCTTCCCTTTTATGCATTTTAACGTAACTTGCATCTTGTTTGTTATCAGGCTATACCAGTGTGGGTTAGCCTGAAGTAGAGTACATTTATGCCCAGTTAAGGATACCCCGTTATCGCAGATTAACTCTGGAGGGTATAGGTGTTTTTGTTCGCCGGCATATAAGTTCGAGGGTTTGGATCTAGCGTACCGTTGTTGCATAGTGCCCTATTACTAGTCCAATCATTAAGTGCCCTTGTTTTATTCGTAGCCCCGGTCGTAACAAGAGTGAGCAGAGCGAGTTCTTTGACCTGAGTGTTGGGTTGAAACAGGGGTGTGTGATGTCCCCGTGGTTGTTGGATGGAGTCATGAAAGAAATACTAGGAAGAGCAGTGGATGTTGGTGTATCACTGAAAAGGGAGGGAAATGAGTGGAAGCTGCCTATACTGCTGTTTGCGGATGATACAGATCTGATGAGCGATAATGAATGGGAGTTGCAGGGTCTGGTAAATGAGTTTGGAACAGTGTGCGAAAAACGGAATTTGAAAGTAAATGCGTGGAAGAGCAAGGTTATGGTCTTCGAAAAGGGCGAAGTCACAGAGTGTGAGGTGAAGTTGAACGGTCAGGCTATTTAGATCGTCAGCTCTTTTAAGTATCTGGGCAGTGTGTTGAGTAAAAATGGGACTCTGGATGAAGAAGTGCGGGAGAGGGTGCAACAGGGGAAGAGGGTTGTAGGAACGTTGAAAGCAGTAACAAGAAATAGAGTGGTCAGTATGGAAGTGAAGAAGCCCTTGCATGACACTGTGTTAATCCCGACACTAACTTATGGAAGCGAAGCATGGACGTTCGGGAAGAGACTCGGACCAAGAGTGAGAGCGGTGGAAATGAGTTACTTGAGAAGTGCGTGCGGAGTTACATGGAGGGATAGACAGACGAATGAGGAAGTAAGAAGGAGGTGTGGTGTGGAGGTAGATGTGCTGGAAAGTGTGAAAAGGAACAACTTGAGATGGTTCGGCCATATGGAACGTATGGAAAGCGAGAGATTGACTAAGAGGGTGTACGAGAGCGAGGTGGAAGGACAGAGAGGGAGAGGTGGAAGGATGGAGTGAGGAAGTATATGAATGAAGGCGGTGCTGGTTGGGAGGAGGGGCGTCAACTGACTGGGGACAGAGGTGCATGGGGGCGGTTCGTTAGTGGCCACCCCTTCGGGGATCACGGCGTCAGGCAATAGATAGATAGATTATATTCAACTGAAAATTATATAGGTACGCTACCTTAATATTGAAAAAAACAAAAATTTGGGGGGAAATTTCCTATTACATTTTCTATATTAATTATTGTATTTGTCGATTTTGTTTTCTGGACGAGCGATAGTGAGCCTGTAACTTAGAAGAAATCGGCCTTCAGCCGGGACATTTTTCTATCGAAAAATGTACACATTTAGTTTGTAAGGAGTCTGGAAGTGACTTTTTTGTTGGATTGAAGGAAATCTGGGAAGGCGTTTTTGTTAGGCTAGGGGACAAGCTTGTTTGTAATTGATGACAATGAAATATTTTTGTAGACATCAGCAGACATGATTTCGTTCTATAGCAAAATCATATCGAATTAATGTCGTTTGAAGCACTTGGAATATAATTATAGACATCAGTCGCATATATATCGTTCTTGGGCTATATCATATAACAATTTGGGTCATATCCTATTATTCGGAATATTATTATATATTTCACCAGGCCTTATTGTGTTTTTGGCCAAAATCATAATTATCGAATTGGGGTTAGGTTATTTCACATTATGCAACATTATTCTGATTTATCAAGACAGTATTTCGCTTTAAGGAGGGATAGGCCGGTTTTTCTGGCCCTTCTCCCTCGTGTTTAACCCCATTAGTTTTCAAATTTTAAAACGCTTCCCCATTAGTTTGTCGAACTTAAGACCTTCCGCACCATTTTCTTGTCAATATTCAGAACTTTCACGCTACTTAGGTGTCTATTTAGGTGTCGATTTTTTTCCTGGCGAACGATGGTGAACTTGTAATTTTGGAAGAACCAGCCTTTGGCCGGGACATCTTTCTACCGAAAAATTTACAAATTAATCTAGAAGGGGGATCTAATGGATGCTTTATTTTCTAAGTTTCATGGAGGTCTAGGGAGGAAAATAGAAAACATAATTAATACATTCAAAAATCGACCAAAATGTGAACCATCCCTCCTTAACACGGAACCATATCGAATTGAGAAAATTTGCTGAGCTTAGGATGTTTGTACTGGCATAAGATATACCCATCGCTCCCACCGTATGGTTTGCTTTTTGGTCGATTTGTTCATGTATTCATTATTTTTCTAGTTTCCTCCGTAGACTGCCATCAAACTTAAAAACACATTCATTAAATCCCCCTTGTAGATTAATTTGTAAATTTTTCCATAGAAAAATGTCCCGGCCGAAGGCCAGTTCTTTAAAAATTACAGGCTCACTATCGTTCGCCAGGACAAAAATCATATATAAATAAATGTGTAAACAAATAAAGGTTATAAGATCAAGTCTCCCTATCTCTTAACCCTTTCAACCCCTTTGGCTGGCTCCCTCCGTCCAAACACTAGGCTCCGTTGCTCGGCAATTGATGACCCATTACCCTATTTACGGGGAGGGGGGGGGGTCATTAGACCCAATACGTAGAGAGAGAGAGAGATTTACATATAGTTACATATATACACAGACTACACACACCTTGCGGTGTCCGGACTTAATGCAAAGTGGAAGGCAAGGATAGCAAAGAAGAAGGCTCTCTCTCCACCCACCTCCTCCTCCGACCGTTGGTCGGCATGAAATTAAGTTGGGGAAAGAATTCCCCCAGCAGAACGAGAAAACAAACAAAAAGTTCTACTGGGAATTTTATAGTAAAGAACGAAGATGCGAAATAGTATATACAGTACTACTGATACTTAGCCTATTTTTTTTTTTTTTTTTTATATACCATATTATTCCCCCCTCCTCAAAATTAATGTCTAGACTTCTTTTGAATGTGTCAATTGTCTTACATTGTACCACTTTCTCAGGCAATTTGTTCCACTCGATGACCACACTGTAGGTGAAGAAGTGCTTTGTGATATCGAGATTCGCCCTCCTGGTTTCTAATTTCATTCCATTTCCCCGAGTTAATAAACTATAATCTATTTTGAAAAGTGAATCTACATCAATTTTGTCAAATCCTTTTAGTATCTTGAAACACTTGATTAATTGACCTCGCAATCTTCTTTCCTTAAGTCAACATAAATTAATTTTGTTTAGTCTTTAATAATAAGAATTAATATCTTAGTGACGGAATCAACTTTGTCGCTCTACGCTGCACCGACTCGAGCTTCCCAATGTCCTTGCTCAGATAAGGAGACCAAAATTGCACACCATATTCAAGATGTGGCCTCACTATGCTTTTAAATAAAGGAACTATGATGTTCTAATTTTTATAAGTAAAATTTCTCTTAATATATCCCAATGCTCGATTGGCCTTATTCGCAGCTGCTGCACATTGATCTGAGGTCTTTAGGTTTTCAGATATAAGAACCCCCAGGTCTTTAACTAGTGCACTTGTTTTGATTGGCTGACCTTTCATCTTGTATTCATATTTTTTGTTTTTAATACCTATTTGCAAAACCTGGCATTTGGCAACATTGAATGGCATCTGCCATTTTTTCCGACCACTCTACTATTTTATTTAAATCAGATTGCAGTTTATTTCGGTCTTCTTCGGTTAATACTGATTTTCGTATCTTTGTGTCATCAGCGAACTTAGAGATAGTATTATTTAGTGCAACATCGATGTCACTTATATAGATTAGAAACAAAACTGGCCCCAGGACCGATCTCTGAGGCACTCCACTATAAACAGGCTCCCACTCAGATTCTGCTCCATTTATCACAACTCTCTGCCTTCTGTTTGTCAGCCAGCTTTTTATCCAGGCATGAATGTTTCCTTTAATGCCCAACATTTCCAATTTCTTCAATAACTGTACATGAAGTACCTGATCGAATGCCTTTTGGAAATGTAAGTAAACTATGTCTATTGATTTAGTAGAGTCGTTATGTGTAAATAGTTTATTATAAAATTATATCAAATTGATAGGCATGACTTACTGGATCTAAAGCCATGTTGGCTTTCTCTTATTAATTTGTTTGACTCCAGATAATCTACTATCTTGTCTCTCAGAATTGTTTCCATAATTTTTCCTATGATTGACGTTAAACTGATTGGTCTATAATTACTTGCTTGGGCTTTATTTCCTTTCTTTAATATTGGAGTGATATTCGCAGTTTTCCAATCACTAGGTACGGTTTCCTGATTGAGCGACAAGTTAAATATGTTAGTTAAGGACTGTGCTATTTCTTCTTTCATGTTTTTTCAGAATTCTTGGGTGAACATTATCTGGCCCAAAGGTTTTATTAGTATTTAGATTGTTCAGCTTACATAACACTTCACTTTTGCTTATGGTAAAGTTTCCTATTCCATGCGTTGTTACGTTTGTTTCAAGAATAGTGTTATGTTCTTCCTTAGTAAAGACGGAACAAAAATATTCATTATGTAAATTAGCAACGCTTTTATCTCCTGGTCATTATTTATTTATAGCCCTATTCCGTTTTTAATTTTTCAATTACCATTAACGTAACCGTAAAATTGATTTGTTTTTTTAGACTTTCCTTTGCTGTATATATTTCGTAATTACGCTTCTCTGTCCTAATTAATTTCTTTACTTTTTTTCTACTTTGTATGTATAGATAGCTGAAGTGTTCATTATTTATGTCATGTTTAGTTAGTTCATGATATTCATTTCTTTCCCCTAGCGCCTTGCAAATATTCTGATCGAACCCGGGAGGCTTGTTTTTACCAGTATTTACTTTAATTTTAGTGGGGATATATTTATTCTGAGCACTCATGAATATATCTTTAAATTTATCCAACACTTCACTTGTTTTGCCACTATTGCTTAGCTGAATAATTATGCAAGTCACTAAGGGCTTTCCTAAGTTCGTTGACATTTGCATTTCTAAAATCTGGAAACTTCATTTCCTGTTTTTCAATAGTATATTTGCAATTTATGTCGATTCTAATGAGCTTGTGGTCGGAGGTGGATACTGTAGGTGCTCACTGACGTCTCGTTTATATATCAAGTTTTCATTTGTACTGATAACGAGATCTAGTATTTTTTTATCGCGTGTCGGTTCAGAAACACTTTGATGTAGAAAATTGTCTTGTATGAAATAAATAATTGTTAGCGAATTGTAACTATTTCCTGTCATAGGGCACCAGTCAATGTTAGGTAGATTAGGTAGGGAGAGAGAGAGAGAGAGAGAGAGAGAGAGAGAGAGAGAGAGAGAGAGAGAGAGAGCATTTCAGTTGACCATACACATAGTTACTGGGGTGCAGAGAACCATATTATATTGGAACCTTATTCCGGCAGTTAACATTTTATTTTCCTTCAGATACTAATTTCCTAATGTTCGTTTAATGGTTGCTTCCCCCTTTTAAATGGAATATGTCGTATGCTTTTTATATATTTACTTAATTCTCATACATGTTCAATTTGAGTACCTCTCCCCTCCGCTCACTTTGGAATAGCAATGTATAAGCGAGTATTAACCCCTTCTGTACCGGCGACGTCTTTTACAATTTATTCAAGCTATATTTAAATGATTTTGTGAAGTTTAAGAAGGATCTGAGGTAGTGAAAGGGGTTAAGTGAGATAATTCGAAACCTGTTCATTGCTGGAGGTTCTTTTGAAACTGACTAAAATCGTCTAATAGTCGCCAGAGTAAAGATAAGAAGACGTCGCCGGTACAAAAAGGATTGACTTTTTGAGGATCATGACGAATTATTAACAAGTTATTCCGGCTACTATTAGACGATTTGATACAGCTTAGGAAGGATCTGTGGAAATTAAACGGGTAAAGACTATCTGAATTAAACCCCAAACTTCCATATACCCTTCCTAATCTGAATAGAATCGTCAACTAATAGCCAGAATAACTCAAAACGCGTCACAATCCTCAGAGGGTTAATAATCAATAATTAGATTTATGACCTCCCTTCATTTATATAAACAATGTAATGTTAACAAAATGGTAAGGGGAGAGTGCTTGGTTTTTGGTCTATATATTTATTTATTTATTTTTTAGTTTCCTCGCTAGACCTCCATCAAGTTTAGAAAAACACCACCTAGACCCCCTTTCAAGATAAATGTATACATTTTTCGGTAGAAAAATGTCCCGGCCGAAGGCCAATTCCTTCTAAAATTAGAGGCTCGCTATCACTCGCACGGAAAATATCGGCACCTAAAGGACACGAAAGGTCTTAATATTAATAACAAAATAGGCGAAAGGTCTCAAAATCGCCAAACTAACGGAACAAACGTCTTAAAACCTCAAAATTAATATGTTAAACATGAGGGAGAAGGGGGTCCAGAAAGAACGAGTAGCACCCCCTTAAACTCCTTATAGGCAAGATAATTGGAAAACTAAAGGATTAAGTAAAGTATAAAAGCAGCTTAGATAATTACACATGCACACACACATACACACACACACACAAACAGCACTACCTTCTCTCTTACACTCACTCTCACTTTCTCTCTCTCACACTCTGTCTCTCTCCGCACCTGTACTGTAGCCGAACCATTAGATATAAACACACTCACACATACACACATACATACACACACACACCACAACTACCTTCTCAGTATCTCTGTCTGTCTCTCTCTGTCTCTCTCTCTTTCTCTCTCTCTCTCTCTCTCTCAGCACCACAACACACAGGGCACCATAATGCACCATCACCTCCACTACGGCCGCACCATTAGATAAATACTGGTGCTGGTGCGGCCGTAACGAGGAGAGATGTCGCCGGTTAAAGGAGAGAGAGAGAGAGAGAGAGAGAGAGAGAGAGAGAGAGAGAGATTGGGATTGTATAAAGGAGTACAAAGGAGTACAAAGGAAATCAAGCAACAACAGATCTAGTGACCCTTCTAGGCTGCTTGTCCTCCAAAACACTGAGGATCAAGTGTCCAAACAGTGGTTTAGAGTGGGTAAGGGAACATTGGAAAGGGAACTACTGCCCTGCCACAAACGTGGCAGGACTAGGAAGTTAGTAGGGGACATATGGGTTAGTAACTGAGGGGAGGATAAAATAAAGTTATTCATTTACAAACGCAGTCAGTCGCGGGTTTGATGCGAGATATTTGTCTAGGCGGAATTTAAATGAATCAACGGTGCTGCAGTCTATAACGTCTCGGGGAAGCCCATTCCACAAGTTGACAACTCGATTGAAGAAGAAATTCTTAGATTCGTGTGAGTATAAAGATTTACCAATAATTTTGCAACCGTTTCCACGCGTGTAATTAGATTGGTCGATAGTGAAGTACTTACTACAGTTCATATTGTCGATGCCTTTGATGATTTTGAACACTTGAATTAAGTCACCTCTTAATCTGCGCTGGGTTAAAGGAAATAGATTTAATTCTCTAAGACGCTCTTCGTATGGTTTGTTCTTTAGGCTAGGTATCATTTTGGTAACTCTACGTTGAACTCGTTCTAGCTTGTTTATGTCTTTTTGGTAATAAGGGCACCAGCATTGAACGCAGTATTCCAGAAGAGGGCGGACTAAGGAATTGTAAAGGGTTAGGATTACGTCTTTGGATTTATGCTCAAATGATCTGCCTATAAAGCCAATTATTTTGTTTGCCTTCTTAACAACTTCTGAACATTGTTGACTCGGTTTTAGGTTACTCGATATTGTTACTCCCAGATCGGTTTCTCTGTTTACATTCTTAAGCTGAGTGCCATTCATCGAATAGTTTGCTTTCTCATTTAGGTATCCGATATGTAGTACTTTACATTTATCCGCATTGAAACTCATTTGCCAAATTTGGGCCCAATGTGACAATTTATCTAGATTGTGTTGCATATCGTCAACTTGATCTTTTGAGAGTACGCTATTTGCAATTTTTGTATCGTCAGCAAATTTTGAGATTGTACAGGTGAGACCCTCATCTATGTCGTTGATGTAAATTAGAAAGAGAATTGGTCCTAGTACCGATCCCTGGGGTACCCCGCTACTTACATTGGTCCATTTAGATGCCTTACCGTTTATGACTACTCTTTGCTTTCTGTCGCTGAGCCAATTTTCTATCCATTTCAACACACCGTCTTGTATTCCATGCGCTTTTAGTTTTAGCAGTAAAAGTTTGTGGGGAACTTTGTCAAAGGCCTTTTGAAAATCAAGGTATATAATATCTACAGCTTTACTCTCATCGTAGAGGTTGAGGATATCGTGGAAGAAGTCTAAGAGGTTTGTTAAACAGGAACGATTTTTACGATTTTTACGAAAGGCGTGTTGAGTATCTTTAAGTATGTTATTTTCCTCTAAGTGATTTACGAGTCTGTCTCTTATGACCGTTTCTAGCATTTTACATACAACTGAGGTTAAGCTAATTGGACGATAGTTACTGGGTAGGGATTTGC
>CM064565.1:11206269-11442388 GCA_032716605.1 Paralithodes platypus | reverse complement strand
GGTGGTTCAAGGTGGGCGACGAGGCTTTGGACTGCTTGCTCTTGGTCATGGTCGACCCATGGCTGCCCCAAGGGGGGTGGTGGTCAGAAGGAGGACATTGTAAGCAGAATTGGTGAGGGCTTTTTTTGTTGTGGCTGTGGAGATGGATGTGCCCGGTCCGTCGCATAGCCTCCCAATGCTGCTCTATTCGAATGCATACAGACCGACTGTATCTGTCTATGACGCTAAAAGCGGTGATGCTTGCGCAGGCCAGATGTAGTCGTAAGGAATGCGGGGGTGCACATGTACGTTATCGGCGGGGAAGCCTTAGCAATAATGAACTATGGGAGTGACTGCACAGGTGGTAACTGATTGTCCCCCTGGCATAGGGACCTCATGGCTGGTTCTCTGAGGTGACGAAGGTGGAGAAGGGAGGGCGACTACAGGTTAGAAGCTGCGGTCCATCGGCTGGGTTGTGTAGGCACGAGGATGCCAGGACTAGCCGCATGTTGCTGCTCATTGCCCAACAGTTACCCGTACAGCCCCAGCGACGCGCCAGCTGGGGGGGGCGCAGTCGGGTCGCGGTGTAACGCACAGCACAGTCAGACGCGCCTGGTGCGCGTGCTCGTGTCTGAGTCTTTAATACGTACCTCGACACCAATGCCCCACTAGACTGCGCTCTTGCCGCTACCTGGCCACCCCCTCTAATTGCGTCTTCTCGCTGAACCCGTCGGACAACCCGTTCCATCGCTGGGATCCCTAGCCAACTCAAGAGGGCTCGTGCTCTGTATGGGAACTGTGTACCCCCCGTGGCTGATCCCACGCAAACCCTCGTGCCGATGGTTGAAGAACCTCTCATCAAGTCCACAGTGCGTGGCGTGAGCGCAAGCAATAACCTGGTTTTGTTGGGGTAATTGCCTTCAATTTTTACTCTTGTAAAATACGTTTTCGATGGCTCTGTAGGACCATTCTTTAAGCTTTTTGAGCGGTTTTTCGTGGTTTTTCCTTCATTCCTAACCCATTCGCTATTGTTTCTGGAATAAAACCATTTTTTGAAAACCGGCCGGGTTCTGGTGAACAAACATTACAAAACTAGCCGGGGCTGGACGGGTTAACACTGTATGTCCCTACACTTGTCATATCTTGTTCCTGCTTTATATAACAGTTCAAAATCCGATTCGATCATCTTAAGCAGCATCAGACTTTCTTCAGAAGATTCCTGTTCGATGCTTTAGGACTTTCATTCACTTTCTTTAATATAGGAGTGACAGTTTATTATTGTTTAGAGTAACTTTAATTATAGCTTCTTCTTGTTTGCATTAAATCATTCCAGTGATTTAATTAAGCTCTCTATCTTTTTCCTTGTATACATTATTAACGTAATTGTATGTTGTTGTGATCAGGCTGTAGCAGAGATCATCAGCCTGTAGTAGTAGTGCATTTATACCGAGTTAGAGGATACCCCGCTATCGCAGATTTAACTCTGGAGGGTATAGGTGTTTTTGTGCGCCGGCATTATAAGTTCGAGGGTTGGATCTAGTGTTACCGTTGTGGCTGTGTGCCTTTCTAGTCCAATGATTAAGAGCCCTTGTTTTATACGAGTCCCGGTCGTAACAGTGTGTCTGCTCCATTCCCAATTCATTAATTAACATTTTTTTTACACCAATAACCCCCATATGAATTTAATGAAAGTATGCAATCCTGCCAGGATTTTAACCCATGATATCACATTTCCTTCTTAAGCCGGTATCACACGAGAGCTTTTATAGTCAACATTCGATAATCAATATTTTGTTGACAACATTTCTGGAATATTTTTTACTGGCATCGGAAACTAAACTGATGATAGATGCATTTAGGTGACCGAAATATTGTATATGTTGACCACATAAGCTGCCAGACCAGTGTTGAGGATAAATGTTGAGGGAAAAAGCGCTCGTGTGATACCGCCTTTACTAATACTTGGGCATACATGCTGGTAGTCGGCGAAATACCATTTGCAAGCATGAGTCCTCTTCGTTCATAATAATAGTTTTAGGTATTTGTAATAATCATACTTCTTCTCGTTGGATTTAGTTAGTTAACATTTAACCCTTAATTAGCGGCGAGCAACATAAGTCGAGTTAAAAAAAGCTGGACTATGTGGCGGCGCTCGACATAGGTCGAGTGGCAATTTCAGCACGTAATGTGGCTGAGAGAGAGAGACAAGTGGTGGCAGGAGACTAGCGAGCGTATGACTGCTCCAGACCACCGCGGCGAACCTACTGACACAAATCTCAGCTCCCTCCTCCCTCTCTCACTCGCTACATACTCAATTATGTACCGAAAGTACCGAATTACCTGCTTTTTGCACTCGCGTTGCACGGTTATTGCAAGAAAACTATCCATCATACAAGGATCGTTATGGTGTCATTCGAAAGCTCTGTTTATGCCCTTTCAGGGATAGGTACTTGTTTTACGTTCTGGGTCTTATTTAGGCATGAAAATGATCACGTAAACAGCCCTATTTTGGCTAAAAACACCCCGCTGTGCGGTACATATAAATAAACCGCATAGGCCGCTCATAAGGTGTTAATAGGACTTTAGAGGCTATCAACCCCTGAGGATTATTAAGCCCACATTTAAGTCAAGAAGAAAGTAACCGGAGTCCCCGAGACCCCCAAGTATACTGGGAATATAAACCTAGAGGTTGTCCTGCTCGGAAACCCGGAACGTCTTCCGTAATTGCGACCATGACTAAAGCCCCCTTTCGAGAACTTCAGTCCCTTGATCTCGTTGAGAAACTTAATGGTTTATCAAAAATTATTAACCCCGATGGGTGGCACAAATACCGGATAACTTCAGACTATTATTTTTACTCGGTAAACAGAGGCATCGAATGTGAAGCGACTTTCGAGTATCTCCACCTAGCTTGATTCGAACCCAGGTTTTTTGGCTTCGAGTTAAGCCCGATACTGGGTACATTACGTGCTGCCTAATATCAATATACAGTTTAGTAAATGCTAGATGGGGGGCCTGCAGAGGGTAATTATATATACCGTCGGATATGATTGTATAAAGTAAAATGGTCGCAGACATTTGATAATGTCCTTTTGTTTGTCATACTTGATCATTCAGTATACTGAGATAAGTGGCGAAGTACTTGAAAGTCCTTGAAACTTATAACAACTCTACTACGTACGCCCTTCTCTACCGCAAAGTCTTTTTAACTTTATTTCTGACTACTATTAGACAATTTTATTCAGATTAATAATGGCCTTCAGCAATTAATAGGCTTCGAACCATCTCACTTAACCTTTTTGACTACATAGATCCTTCTTAAACTGCACCAAATCGTCTAAATATAGCTCGAATAAAATAAAAAAGTCGTCGCCGGTAGAGAAGGGGTTAAAGGGGCCAACATATCTACATCATTAATATTTTTCAGTCGTTGAATGTGCAGAATAAATTAAGGTCACGGAGCAGCAGTAATGATTTCGATGTAATTATCTTGTTGTTTGGACTGGAAAGTTTGATGAGCGGAGGTTGTAGTGTTTATATATGAAGGTTGTGCAGGAAACTGTGTTAAAAGGTGTATAACTAATATTTTGGAATACATTAAGTGGAAGGCAATCCATTGATATATATATATATATATATATATTGTCATTATTGAATATCTATTAACGAATATTGTTAGTTCAGAGCTATATGGTATCTTACACCTACAGATACACATACACATAAACTTAAACATGCACTCGTACATCACAAAGTCATAACACACAAACTACGCGCACAAATCGCACTCAAGCATACAATTACACACATTAAACGTACTCAAACACACATGCACACACATTCAGTAAAAATATCTTGTGAACATTAAAATAATACCTGTATGTTTGTACTGCAGTTATTTACAAATCATCACTAATAACGAACAATGGTGAATTGCTTATACTATATCCACGACTATTTAACACCTTACGAGCGGCCTATGCGGTTTATTTATGTGTACCGCACAGCGGGGTGTTTTTAGCCAAAATAGGGCTGTTTACGTGATCATTTTCATGCCTAAATAAGACCCAGAACGTAAAACAAGTACCTATCCCTGAAAGGGCATAAACAGAGCTTTCGAATGACACCATAACGATCCTTGTATGATGGATAGTTTTCTTGCAATAACCGTGCAACGCGAGTGCAAAAAGCAGGTAATTCGATACTTTCAGTACATAATTGAGTATGTAGCGAGTAGAGGGAGAGGGAGCTGACATTTCTGTCACTACGTTCGCCGCGGTGGTCTGGAGCAGTCATACGCTCGCTAGTCTCCTGCCACCACTTGTCTCTCTCTCTCAGCCACATTACGTGCTGAAATTGCCACTCGACCTATGTCGAGCGCCGCCACATAGTCCAGCTTTATTTAACTCGACTTATGTTGCTCGCCGCTAAATAAGGGTTAAGGGGCGGAAGACCGTTTTTCTGGACCCCCTTCTCCCTAATGTTTAGCCCCACTAGTTTTGAACTTATAAGACGCTCAGCCCATTAGTTTGGCGATTTTAACACCTTTCGCCCCATTTTGTTGTCAATTTTAAGACCGTTCGTGCCATTTAGGTGTCGATTATTTCCTGGCGAGCGATAGCGAGTTTGCAATTTTAAGAGGAACCGGCCTTCGGCCGGGAATTTTTTCTACCGAAAAATGTACAAATTTATCTTGAAGGGGGGTCTAAGGGGTGTTTTTCTAAGCTTTTAACTTTATAGCTCCGCGTGGCTCAGATGGTGCCCCAAACCTTGTTCACACTTGCATTACTCCCTAAACTGTTCGAAAACTGTGTTCATGTAAACAGAACAGACACACACACGTACACTGAGAACAATGTTTTATAGATCAGACAAACACACGCTTAACCCCTTCTTTACCGGCGACGTCTTCTTGTATTGTATTTTTGCTATGTTTAGACGATTTTGTGCGTTTTAAGAGGGATCTGTGGTAGTAAAAATGGTGAAGTGAGATAGTTCAAAGGCTGGTTATTACTGGAGGCCCTTTTTAAGCTGAATACAATCGTCTAATAGTAGCCAGAATAAATTTAAAAGGACAACACCGGAACAGAAGGGGTCAACCTGTTTTAAGGGGAATGGGCCGGTTTTCTGGACCACTTTCTCCCTCATGGCTAGCCCCATTAGTTTTCAGATGTTAAGATGTTTGCCCCATTAGTTAGTCGATTTTAAGAAATTTCGCCCCATTTATTCATCAATATTTAGACCTTTCGTACTATTTAGGTGTCGATGTTTTCCCTGGCGAACGATAGTGAGCCTGTAATGTTGGAAGAACCGGCATTCGGCCGGCAAATTTTTCTACCAAAAAATGTACAAATTAATCTAGAAGGGGGATCTAATGGACGTTTTTTTTTTTTTTTTTAATTTGATGGAGGTCTAAGGAGGAAACTAGAAAAATAACGAATACATGCAAAAATCGCCCAAAAAGTGAACCATCTCCCCCTAACATTCACACATAGGCAGACGCGCACACGCACACTCATCAACAGTAATGCACTTCCTTAACTGCATATTTTGAAACACTAAACATGGAAGACAAATACATTATTGTCAGATAGATTAAAACTATATCAACTAAATATCAAAGAAGCTAACTCATAACAAAAACAACTTCTTCATTTCACGCCATTACCATGGGTACACATTCAAAACGGATGCGAATTATATATAAATTCAAATGGACAGAATCGCCACCCAATATTCGAAAACGTATATAACCTAGGCGATTGAGAAAACAAAAAAGACGTGTCAAGCAAAATATATTAGAATATATTGAGAGCAAGGTGACGTTGTTAAAGGTGAACTCCAGATATGTTTTCATCATTATCGTTGTTGAGAGAGAGAGAGAGAGAGAGAGAGAGAAAATGTGTTTGCATGTATGTGTGTGTGTACAAACAATGGTGGGTTCATGGGCAAAACATTCATAGTATTTGCAGGATTGTGTATAAAAGTAGATTGAGCTGTGGTTAGTTTATGATAGGCTAGGTTAGCTCAGGTTAAATAGGTTAGATTAAGTTAGGATTGGTCTGGACAGAATATTTAAATTTAAATGCAGAACAATGTTATTGTACGCATGCATGATTCCCTTTTGCATAGAGAAAGGCACCATCACTTACAGCTGTATTTTTGTTTCTAGGTAGATGAGGGAGACAAAAGTCAAAACTGCCTGTGACGAATGCCTCCCCCAGAGTTGAACGAGTGACAGGGCCAAAATCAAGGAATGTTTGAGCCAAAATGTCTCAACACCCGGAGTTTGAAAACATTTCAGTCATAGGATGAGTGAAAGATGGATTCAGGGAGAGAGTTCCAGAGCTCAGCTGTTGAATAGAAGAAAGTATCATTTCACTCTTGAGTTGGAGAGTTGTACAGAGTAGGGGTGGGATTGTGTTGCAAGACGGGTACTACATATCTTACGTAGAGGAGGTGGTATACACTTCTGAGCAACACTGATTATTGTAGTAGCGATAGAATAGCGAGAGAGATGCAACATTACGGCGAAGAGAGAGCGATTGCAGAGAGTCATTGAGTGGATGGAAGTTAATGATACGAAAGGCTTTTCTTTCTCCTTTGTCTAGAAGTACTATGTGGGAGGATCTTCCCCATGGTAGTTAGATTGCTTGCTGGGGCGTTCAGGAAAACTAGATGAGTAGTGTAAGGTAGCGTCATCTGCACATGCATGGATAGGACTGGAGGTACAGTTGCGATAATTTATGAAAACTAGAAAGAGAATTGGAGATAGGACAGAACCCTGAGGAACACCAGAGTTGAGAGGATGAGGAAGTAAACGATGGCCGTCCGCAATCGCAGCTATGGAACGGCCGGAAATGAAATTAGAGACAAAGACACAGATGGATGGATAGAAAACGAATGAGGGTAGTATATAAATTAGAGTTTTGTTCCAGACTCTATCAAAGGCCTTCGATGTGTCTAGCGCAATAGAAAAGGTCTCACCGAAGTCCCGAAAGGAGGATGACAAAGAGTTAGTAAACTAAACTGTAGTAGTAGGGGTAGGCAGCCCCGCCCAGGGAAGTACTACCGCCAAGGTTTCGGGAGACTCAGGGAATAGCCTGAATTCCATTTTCTCTCCCAGGCCTTGGTAGCTGGATACATATCTTTCTGTCTCGCACAACAGGGGTATCAGGAAAACCCCCTTTATATAACATACACATCCAACTTCACGACATTGCCCTACATCGCTATCGTCTATTCATAAAACACTGCTCTTCCCACTACATATCATACATGCAACACTATACATATATTTACTTAATAAATCATGGCAGTACAATTGTTAAGAGCAAACCTGGTGGTCCCTCGGATATCCACCCCCGGCAGGGTTGGGTCATCGACACAGGGCCCTCCCGGTCGTCATCATGCGACTGTGTCAACAGCATTGCAACATCCCAAAGCTGCTCGTCGGTGCAGCTTTTTCTTTAGCAATATAAGGGGACTTCACTCTAACATAAATTTTGTACACCAATTTCTTCAAGCAAATTCCCTACTCTCCTTTTTTTGACAGAGACTCAAGTAACATCCACATCTGACACATCTAGATTTAATTTTCCAGGTAATCAACTGCTCCAAAATTTCAGACCTAAAGGAGGTGTATGTTGCTTCGCAAAATCTGAAATTGCCCTGGAGGAGGTTACTAGTTTCAATTGTCCCTATTTTGATTATTCTATATACACATTAATTTCTGCTGGTAAATTTAAATATATATGTTGCATCTACCGTTCCCCAAATACTCCTCCAGAGCAAAGTCTTTTTGATTCTCTGTCCTCACAACTCAGTGTCCTCAACTTAAATACTTCTTCTGAAATCACTGTGTTGGGTGATTTTAATGTCCATAATGTTGAATGGCTCACTCATTCAGCCAGGACTGATGATGCTGGTCTTGAATGTGAGCTATTTGCAGACTCATTTAATCTCACTCAACTAGTCAACCAGATAATCCTGATCATAATTCCCACCTACTGGACTTATATTTAACAACCAATTCAGAAAATTATGATGTTACAGTGAGGTCCCCGCTTGGATCTTCTCATCACTGTCTGATACAGGCCACCTGTCTATCACCTACCACACCTTCCCACTCTGAACCTGTTTTGGTGACTAAATGGCATTACAATAGGGCAGACTGGGAGGGTCTTCAAGATTTCTTTATTGATATTCCCCGGACCTCTTTTTTTTTCTTCTAATGATTGACACTCCACCTTGAGCCACATACAAGATTGTATACAAATTGGAATGGAAACTTTTATTCCTCATCAAAAGTACAGTAAAAGATCTAATTCACCTAAATGGTTTGAACATAATTGTGCTAGAGTAACTGAACAAAAAGCAATAGCTTACAATGCATACACAAGATCAAAAACACATGAAGCCTTTAATTACTTTAGAAACATCAGAAATCATGCCAAATTGTATTTAATCTAACTAAATCAAACTTTCTCCACAAGCAGGCAAATAAACTTCTAAATAATCCAAATGATAACAAAATATTTTGGTCTACTCTTAACTCATTCAAATCCAACTTCACTACTGTTTCATCCATTCCACCATTAAAATCTCCGACTGGCAATCTTGTAAGTGACCCACGAGGTAAAGCTAACCTTCTTGCGGATATTTTCTCCACCAACTCAACCTTAGATGAAATAAACCAAGATGTCCCTGTACTTAATTTTAATTCGCCTGAAATTCCCTCGCTTAAGATCCACACCAGACATGTCAAAACTATTTTGCAGAATCTCTCAGTAGATAAAGCTCCTGGTCCAGATGAAATTCCTCCAATAGTACTTAAGAATTGCTCCTTGGTGCTCGCTCCTGTATTGGCAAAATTATTCCGTCTGTGTACTCATACCTCATGCTTCCCAGTATCCTGGAAAGAAGCAAACATCCATCCAGTTCCTAAAAAAGGTGCCTCTTCAGATCCATCAAACAATAGCTATAACTTCCACTCTTGGTAAAGTCTTTGAAATTATATTAAATAATCATATAGTTAAGCATCTTGAGAATAATAAATTAATCAGTGATAGGCAATATGGTTTTAGACGATGTCGATCAACTGCAGACATTCTGTGCCTTCTTACACATCAAATCAACCAAGCTACAGACCAACATGGTGAAACACATACAATAGCACTGGATATATCAAAGGCATTTGATAGAGTCTGGCATCAATCCTTATTGTCGAAGATGTCACACTACGCCCTTGCATCATTAGTTCCACTAATTTCTTCTTATCTTCATTACAGACAAATATGTGTAATGGTAGATGGCCTTTATTCTCAATTTCACTCAATATATGCTGGTGTTCCCCAGGGATCAGTTTTGGCCCCAACTCTGTTCCTCATTCATATCAATGATCTCATATCTACCACTCATAATCCAATACATTCCTACGCAGATGACTCAACACTCCACAGTTCCTTCACATTTACCAATTCTTTCACCCAACCCGATCTTATAAATTCAAAAATAAACACTGCAATTTCTCTGAACCAGGACCTTTCTAGAATTAATGAATGGGGACAAAAGAATCTAGTTTCCTTTAATGCACAGAAAACCAAGTACATTCAATTTTCTAACCGACAGAATCTCACTGACTCCCATATATTTGTTAATGATGTAAATATTCCCACTTCCCCTAGTATTGACATTCTCGGTGTAACATTAACTACTAACCTGAGCTGGACACATTATGTTAGAAGCATTGCTAAGAATGCCTCTAAAAAACTGAGACTCCTGTACAGAGTTCGAGAATTCTTCACTGACGAGCAGTTGGCCGTAATATATAAAAGTCATGTGCGTTCTCAGATGGATTACTGTTCACCTCTGTGGAGTGGAAGTGGAGTGGTTGCATTGAGGCAGTTGGACAAAATTCAAAATAAAGCTATTAGATTAATCAATAACCCTGCAATCACACAGGACCTTCCTACATTATCCATACAAAGAAACGTTGCATCCCTTGCATTATTCCACAGATATTTTCACAGCAATTGCTCTGAGGAACTTGCTTCAATTGTGCCGCCTCTCCACATCTTTCCCCGTAGAACAAGGGCAGCTGAGAGCGCCCATGAATTTACACTTTCTCCTCCACAATGCAGAACTTCAGCTTATCAAAATTAATTTATCCCCAGAACTACTACTCTTTGGAATTCACTTCCCTCGAGTTGCTTTCCACAAACTTACAATCTACAACAGTTTAAATCAAGTTGTTACAAACATTTTATGAATGGAGGATGCCTTTAGGCACATGGACCTTTTTTGTTTTATCTGTGTTTTTCCTTCCTCCGTTCATTGTCTCTTTAAAAAAAAAAAAAAAAAAAAAAAGTAGATCACCTGTAGAGCGACCCTTAAGGAACCCATATTGGCGATCTGTGAGTAAATTATGAGAAGAGAAATGCTTAAGAAATGTTGAAGCAAGAATAGTTTTAAAAACTTTAGAGACACAAGAGATGAGAGCAATTGGACGATAGTTGGAGGGTTGAGAGCAGTCACCCTTCTTTGGGACAGGCTGAATGAGAGCAAAGTTCCAGCAAGAAGGGAAGACGTTAGAGGAGAGACAGAGACGAAAGAGTTTGACTAGGCTGGGAGTCAGCACGGAAGCACAGTTTTTTAGTACAACAGGAGGAACACCATCCAGACTGTATTGGCTTCTTAGTTTTAAGCCCAGAGAAGGTAGAAAGTACATCTTTAGAAGAGATTACGATATTAGGCATAAGTAGGAAAGATGGGGGTGGAGAGGGAGGAATAGCACCGGAATCATCCAAGGTGGAGTTTCTAGCGAAAGTTTGAGCGAAGAGTTCAGCTTTGTCATAGGAAGAAGTGATGGTTGTGCCATCAGAGTGGAAAAGGGGAGGGAAAGACGAGGAAGAGAAATTGTTGGAGAGGTTTTTGGCTAGATGCCAGAAAGCTTGGGAAGAGCTCGAGTTGGATAGTTCACTGCATTTATTATTGATGAAAGAATGTTTGGCGAGTCGAAGAACAGATTTGGCTTGATTCCGGGCAGAAACATAGGAAGATTCTTGAGTTTGAAGGCGTCGGTACAGTTTGAATGTTTCTCCTTATTGTGGACAGCAGTAGAACAAGCGTGAGTAAACCAAGATTTCTTTTGTATTAACCCTCTCACGTTCTTGACGCAATTTTTAGCCTATTAGGGATGCTTTAAAGCATTTATTATCATCAGGGGTATTTAGAAACCTTTAGTTTAGTTACTTCAACTTCTGCAGTTGTCTTTGAGTTAGCTGTGGGCAGAAAACTAACTTTGGAGAAGTAATTATAAGAGTGAGAGAACTCTATTTAGTATTGCTAATCTGGCAACCTCTGCGTCGTATGGTCGTGAGAGGGTTAATCTGAGAGAAAGAAAATGGAATGTATACCTTTATGCCAGATAGGATTACCTCGGTAATGCGTTCAGCACTCTCCAAAGATCCTTGCCCACGGAAGCAAAAATTATTCCATGGGAAATAAAAAAAGTACTGCTGGAGACCCTCCCAGTCTGCAGCTTCAAAGTGCCACAAGGGCTTTCGACTGTGAGGATCGGGTGGCTGTACTGGAGAGATAGGACAGGTGACAGAGATAAGTTTATGGTCGGACGAGCCCAAAGGAGAGAAAAGGTCGACAGTATAAGAAGAAGGGTTAGAAGTTAGAAACAAGTCAAGAATGTTGGGCGAGCTCAGAGGCGACTCGGGATACGGGTGGGTTGCTGAACCAACTGCTCCAGGTCATTTAGGATAGAAAATGCGTAGGCTTTTTCACCAGGTTGGTCAGTATTATGAGAGGAGAGCTATTGGCGGTGGTGAACATTAAAATGTCCTAAATGGAGATTTCTGAAGAATAAGAAATGGATAGAATGTGTTTTACTTTAGAGCTTAGGTAGTCGAAGAATTTGGGAAAATCAGTTAAAAGTTAGGGGAAAGATAGACAGCACAAAAATATTTAGCATGAGAATGACAGGATAGCTTAAGCAATAAATTTGAAAATTCAGAGGAATCGAAATCAGGAACACGAGAGCAAGTGAGTTTGTTGTGCACGTATGCACAAAATCCGCCTTTGGCTTTGTAACTAGTATAGAGAAAGTAGGAGGATACAGAGAAGGGGCTGCTGGCAGTTGCTTCAGACACCTGAGTTTCAGTGAGGAAAAGAAGATCAGGTTTATAGGAGGAGAGATGGTGTTCAACAGAGGGAAAATTAGAGGAAAGGTCGCGAATGTTGCAAAAGTTAATAGTAAGAGTAACAGGCCGACGTCCAGATAATTTTTCGGGGTCAACAAGGGAAGGTCGGGCGGGTGTGGGGGCATTTATGCCCCCCCCCCCCCACCTCCTACTGCACGTTCAGGCAATTTAAGACGGAATTTTCAAAGGTTAGGCAATAAAATATATTCAGAAAATGTGTAATTTAAAGATTATGTATTAAAGTCAGTTGTGTTCCCGTTGAGTGTTTACAGTTCTGAGATTTCTTAAGGATGGAAATAATGAACTATTATAAAGCGTGCTAAATTATAGCGTCGCATAACACTGGCGGCAGCGGTGTCTCAACATGGCATAACGACTTTGATTTATAAATTTGCTCAGTCTACCCAATACCACAAATCATCATGGCTGGTAAATCGCTTTAAATTATTTCTTTTAAGCAAGAAATGAGAAACCTTAATACCGAAGTATTAAGCGTTCTCCTGGCGTACCTCAAAGACAAACAACGAGCTTAGAACAGTGCAGAATGGTATAGGCAAAAAGCCCTCATTCGTGCATGCTCTACTCTCAATGGCACACAGACTAGAATTTACTCAATCAACTCCAGTTCTCAGGTATGTCGTGCAGCTTTTAACTAAAGCCAGCACTCATAGGAAACAATACCTTATAATATCAGACTCCTAGTCTAGCATTATCTAATCCAGCAGAACACTAATACTGATAGGAAGCGGTACAAAACAATATGAATGCGAACCAATGCTTCGTGATCCACTTATCTTAACAACTAACATACATGGGTTATATCAGACCTTAACGCACAATACAACTGGCCAGCATGAAGCTGATTTTGCAGAGTTAACCAGAGGGGATATAATATTAATAAAAGGTGGTGAAAGATATGAAAAAAAGAGAGAGGTAGGCAGAGGAAAAGATTCTCAGGTGCGAGCGGGGGACAGGTAGCAAGGGATGAGATAGATGCGTTCTAGAAACCAGATCTGAGGGAGAGAGTGGCGAGGAACTGTATATATACTCGCACTAGCTCGAGGCGCGTGGGAAAAAAGCGGTTACAAGTCCTCTAGCCACTAGCAAGGGAGCTATCAGCATTGTAAGGACCTCTCTCCACCAACCCCCACGAGGCAGCCAGCCGTGACGTCATCAAGCGGGACAAAAACACTGCGCGCTCCCTCTCACTCTGTTCTACTCTCTCTCTCTCTCCCAGATCCCATCATTACTAGTTAATGATAAAACATATACTTTACAATTAAATACATAAAGCCTTGACATGGGTGAAAACAAAGAGCCTTTCTGGACTGCCCATGACACAAGCTTTCATATGAAATAAAGCACACTCTAATACATAAACTGTAGCCCCATCCACTGCCCTGGCGATCCTAGTGAATCACTGTAGGACAAGCCATGCGGTTCTAACGGAGTGGTGAACGTCACAATACTTATCCATATGCGCCTATTTTACTTTGAATATGAACATATGAACATGGGAAAGCAATAAAACAATTGGTAACAGCAATTGGCTGATGAAAATTGTATATTTTAGCCCCGCGGTCGTAATCTGGCCTTGAGCAGTAAGAGACTTACTCCCTCACTGTCTCTTGCCTCGCGTGGGACTGAGAGGCCAGCGGAGCTTTCAGACTGGCTTGGAGGGTCGGAGTTACACTCCTCCACCCCCCTCCTTCTCTCCCACCCGTTCTCCCACAAAAATACTCGATAATTATCGGGAATAATAGAGAAAATACCTGATAATTGAGGAGGGGGGGGGGGGGACATATGTGTAGGAGTGGTAGCAAGTAATGGAGGGAAGTTATCTCACCTAAACAAAAAATATTATTTTCTGAGTGCCACTGGGGTGTTTTAAATGTTAATTTTTAGGCCTAGGACCTTAAGAGTCTTCCCACAGCCGCCCAGTAGGACCTCTTAAGAGTCTCCCCGCAGCTGCAGGGTTGTGCTGTTGAGAATATTACCCACGTCAGTGCGAGATCACTTCACAATTTCAGAACCCAAGGGTTATGACGAGGACATGCCATTAATTTGGCGTATCTTGGCCTCGAGAAGACTCAGGAAAGTGATAAGATCGCCGTAATAAGCCAAGCTACTACTCAACCTCAACCTTCTTCAATCTCTTCTGCAAATAGTTTATCTATCGGTCCAGTAGACAAAATGTAGGAATGGGCAAGAGTCCGACCCTCCGACTAGAAACCATGCAATTCCAGATGCCCTCTAGTTTCTCTGAAGAAATCATTTGGAGAATTAGTCAAGCGTCGAACCAAACTTCCTCAATTCTGGGGTCAGATTTCTTGGGTTAAGCCCCAACGAGTGGCAACAATCAATGAAGATGGGACCGCAGGGATAAAAGATATGGAAGAAGAGAAGTCCCAGAAGAAACTGAGATAGTAGAAGAAAAGACAGAACTTCAAGATAACCTGGATTTTAAATCAGCCCCCGCCCACCGATCGTCAAACTTGCAGGGGCTCGTGATGGGACAAGCACAGACAAACCCCCCATTTCCAATCACCTCACCATAAATGAGGTAAAAACTAGACTCCTCATTAACACAGGAGCTTCCCGTTCCTGTCTCTTCTCCTCCTTATGTCAACAAAACCAAACCTCTTTTGGCCCCCTCGAACCCTCCACCATAATTATAATTGAAGCAAATAATGGCATCATTCCAAACTGTGGTGAAACTGCTCCCCTTTATGTTAAGCACCCGTCACACCTAGCCGATTTTAGGCCAAGACTGTCCGCGACCTAAGGGTCGTGGACAGTCTTTGTCTACGTCGCCGCGCATCATGGGCCGTCGCCAACCTAACAAACAGGTCGGGATTGGTCTTCACATACCCCCTCAAAAGTTCTACAAGCGTAACATTTGAAATCAAGTCGGCGTGGAGTGAGGTAAAAAAAATGGGACGGGAAGGGGACTGGAGGCTGATGGCGTGTGACGGCGCTTGGCGGCGCTTGACGGGAAAAGGTAGGCGTCAGTGCGGCGGCACACGGCGGCACACGGCACCATAAATTAGGTCTGCATCAGGCGGCGGCGTCACCATAACAACCTGCGGGGATCAGCGGCGGCTTGCGGCGACCCAACGATGCCCTAACGGTCAATATATAAATAAACAACATAATTAACCCGCTGAGTGCCAGCCAATTTTGACGGTGTGCCAGATTTCTTTTTGTTTTTCTTTTTTTTTGGCTAAATCTATCAAGTTGGGAGAGAAAGGAAGGATAATGGTAAAAAAAACACTCCCCTTGTCCATTTTCGCCAAAAATCAGGTCCCCGATGGTCCCGAAAGTAGCTGAAAAGACACTATAGACTACAGAGACTTTTATGGTATCGGAATGTATGGGTAGGAGGGTGGTGGGAGGGTGGTTTGGGGGATGGTGGGGGGAAGGTAGAAGCGTAATTGACTCATGTTACAAATATGAAGCCGATTGGTGAGGTAGTTTCGCCACCACGGATTTTCCTTTTTTTCCTTATCTTCGTACGGATACGCTGGAAGTGGGTGGTGGGAGGCGGTTGGGGGTGTGGTGGGGGGAAGGCAGAAGGGTAAGGGACTTGTCACACAAATATGGAACCGTCGTTTCGCCGCCACAGATTTTCCTTTTTTTTCCTTCTGACGGGACCGACAGTCAGCGAGTGGGTGGGAGGAGGGATTTGGGATTTTTGTGGTGGGTAGCCAAAAGGGTAAGGTACATATATACGTCCCTGGCACTGGACGTGACAACACCCTAGGACGTATATATACGTCCCTGGCACTCAGCGGGTTAAATAATTAAATAATAAATATATTATCAATAACCATCAAAATATAAGATTAGGTATATTAATTACAGAAAAAATGAAAATTAACAACATTCAATACATAATTAAATTAATAATAATAATAAAATAACACAATTAACTGAAATAATCAGTTAATAATCAGCCGTCCATACTGAAGGGGTCGCCGTCCATCGGCACAGTAATGCATATTGACGCCGCCCTACCTCCTGTCGACGCCGTTCGTCGGGTCGTTGTCAACGCGCTACGCCGCAGATCGGCACTCCAGCGTCGACCTAGGTCTCACCTTCAGTCCTGCATGGGCGCCGCTCTACCCCGTCAGGTCGCCGTCAGGCGGCGTGGCCATCCATACTGCGTCCCATCCAAAACTCACCCCCCCAAATCCTTAAGCTCTCTGCCGAAGGTCGGCACTCCTGACCACGACTAAAGGTCGTGGTCAGTCTTGGCTCAAGTCGGCATGGTGTGACGCCTGCTTTAGCACCCCCATTCATGATCACGGAGAACATAATTCTTTTATGATATTCCCCTCCCAGGAAACCAAGTACGATGGATACTTAGGTTTTGACCTACTTACTTCCCTGCATGCCACCATTGTCATGAAATTTGTTCCTCCAGCAAAAAAAAAAAATAAAAAAAAAAATAAAAGAAATCTAACGTAAAAGCAGCCATCAGCCCCAAAACTAACTTTAAAAAAAACCTAACTCCAAAATATAAATGATGAAAGTAACCCCAAACAAGCCATTCGTACCATCAAAACAACTCAAGCTGTCATCTCAAAATCTGTTACGCTACCACCTCACCACGAACAGTGGATCCCTATCTTACCTACGTTACCTGGTGACGTCATCATCACCCCGAACCTCCAAAGTCCTTTCGATAGAAATTTCCTCACCGCTTCAGCCATCACCCCTCATCGACTTAACTGCATCAAAGTTACAAATATCTCTGATCAACCTCTTACTTTACAAAAAGGATTAGCTATTGGAGAGCTAGAAAACCATGACGAGGAACTATCCTTACCTAATGATCAAGAAACCTCCCCCCTACCTAAATTTCCTGACATTCCATCACACTTAATTAACTCCTCAACCACAACTTGACCTACGAGACTTGATGACTTCCTTTCAAGACATCCAGCCGAGACGTAGGAAAAACCAACGTGCTTCACCACCAAATTCATACCGTAGGACAGCCCATTAGACAACCTATTCACAGAAAAAACCCTATCCAGAGACAAGAGGAAGAAACTCAAGTCAAAGAAATGCTAGTAACTGGAGTAATTAAATCATCCACCTACCCATGGTCCTCACCCATAGTACTAGTCAGAATAAAAGACGGCTCTACTAGATTCTGTTTTGATTACAGGCAACTGAATGACGTAACTATAAAAAACGCAACCCCACCAACTCGCATTGACGATTCATTAGACTCTTTACTTGGCTCAAAATGGTTCACCACTCTAGATCTTCAAACCAGATATTGGCAAGTGCCCGTACTTCCGGAGCACCAACAGAAAACGGCTTTCGCTACCAGTCGAGGGAGACTATATGAGTTTACCGTACTGTCTTTTGGCCTCTGCAATGGTCCTGCCACCATCTCCCGACTCATGGAATCTGTGTTGGAGGGAATAACTTGGGAAACATGCTTAGCATACCTACAGTAGATGACATCATTGTTTTTGGTAAAACTTGGGCCGAACACATCCAACGCCTTCGCCAAGTCTTCCAATGGATCCAAGAAGCCAAGTTAAAACTCAAGCCCTCCAAGTGCACCTTAGCCCAGAAAGAAGTGCAATTCCTCTGTCACATAGTTTCCGAGGAAGGAATCTCCCCAGATCCTGAAAAACTCAAAGCAATAAGTGCCATAACCCCCCCTACCAACGTCAAAGGAGTCAGAGCATTTTTAGGATTAGCCTCTTACAATCGTCTCTTCGTAAAAAACTTTGCCACCATTGCCAAGCCACTTCATGATTTAACTAGAAAAGAAGAACCATTCCTGTGGACAACTCAACGCATTCAAGCTTTCAACTCCCTTGAAGATCTACCCATAGCTGCACCAGTCGTTTCATTTCCCGACTACACCAAGCCCTTCCGTCTTTACACGAATGTGTTACAAATCGGTATTGGAGCAGTTATCGGCCAAACCAGAGACGGACAAGAACACATTATTGCATGTGCCAGCAGAACACTAAATCCAGCAGAAACTAACTATCCAGTCACAAAGAGAGAATGTTGAGGAATAGTTTGGGCCCTTCAACATTTTATCGCATATTTAGCCGGAGTCAAAGTAACTATAATCACAGATCACCACTCCTTCCAATGGCTCCGAAAATCAAACACAAAAAACGCCTTAACAGTCAGATGGCGAGAGTCCCTTAAAGATTTCAACTTCGAGATAGCCTACAGACCTGGAAAACTACATACAAATGCTGATGCTCTCTCCAGGCTTCCTCTAAATTCAACAGCCACCACCACAACCACCGAAATTGAACCTACCCCCATTCTAGTCATTCACCATCAAGATTCTACGGATCAAGACCAACAAGACCCCCTGCAACAAGTTCAACAACAACAAAAACCTGATTGGATGCCCCGACACCTCTTCTCACAACTCCAAAGAAGAGGAGATAATCTCTACACTCCGGCCGGTAAAATCTTCATCAGCCCCAGTGCCGCCCTACCACTCCTCCGCCGACCTCCGAGCTGTCAACACCTCGCAGCTGCTCCCCGATAATGAGTTACCTTGTGTGAAGTTGATAGGAGTGTCTAAGTGTTGTCCCGGAAATTTATATGTGCATTTCAATAAGTAATTAGGTGTTTTATGAGCAATTCAGATTTAATTGGATATTCCAAGTAATTGAAAATATGGATTAAGTAAAACAGTTCCTGGAGTGAGATGGGATAGTGGGGCGATTGTTGTTTTTAGGCTGGCAGACGACCACCTCGCGATGGCGGGAAGGCGTGAAAGCCTAGCTGGGGATGAGGAGGATTATGAATTTGAAGGCTTTATCACCGAGGACAAGGATGATCAGTTGGCAAGTATGAAAAAACAATTAATGGGTCTTGTGAGATGGAGGGGAGTGATGGAAAATTGGAGGAAGGAGTTAGGGGCTAAAGTAGAAGTTTTGTCCGATATGTGTGGCGTTACTAGCGGGGTGGATAGGCCTAGGCCAGTAAGTGACAGCCTAGAGGCAGTGATGGCCAGAGTAGACGAGTTAGCGTCGGAAAATGTGGCACTCAAGGCTCAGCTTAAGGAATATGAGGGCCACCTGAGTGAGGAAGTAAAAGGAATTAGTGAGGTAAAAAATGAGTGGACAAGGGTAGAGAGTGCCACGATGGTAGCCCTTGAAGAAATTGTGAAGGAGCAGAAGGAAGAGAGAGAAAAGGAAAAGAAAGAGTTTGAAAAAAATGTAGTGCAAGTTTTAAAGAAGAAAGAGAAGGTAGTGAGAGAGACAATAGATAGAGGTAAGTGTGTAGTAATCTTTGGAGATGTGGAAGAGCACCTGGCAGATATGAAGGTAAGAAAGGAAAGGGATGTTGTGAAAGTCAAGGGGATACTGGATTACTTAGACGAGGGTTATGGATGGGTAAAAGAACTGGAGGAGGTGAGAAGGTTAGGAATATATAAGAAGGGCGAGATGAGACCACTAAGAGTGGAACTAAAGTTTAGATCAACAGCAGAAGCAGTAGCCAATGTGAGCTGGAAATTAAATTCGACAGAGCTGAATCATATAAGGGTAAAAAAGGACCTAAGTGTAGAAGAACGAGAACAGTTAAGGGAACTCCAAGCTAAGGCTGATGAAGAGAATGGAAAGTTGTCTGAAGAGCAAAAGAAGAAATTTTTTTGGAGAATAAGGGAAGGGCAAGTAAGGAAGTGGTACATCAGGAGCCACCAAGAACCGAAAGTAAGAGGAGTGATAGGGAAAGAGACAGAGAGACAAGTACGAAGTCAAAGCAAGGAGACGGAGCGAGAGATAATGCAGGGAGCAGGGGACCGGAGAGAGCCAGGATGTGGTGGAGAGGGTGGAACAGAGGGAGAGAGAGGGGGGAGGAGAATAGAATTAGTGGGGGAGGTGGAACTGGGTCAGGGAAGGGATGGAGGAGGAGGAGGTGAACCTGGTAGGAGGCAGAGAGGGAAGAGAAACAAGGAGGTGGATTCAAATATACTGTGCTACTACACTAATATAGATGGAATAAACAGTAAAAAGGTAGAGTTAGATAATATATTAAGAAAAGATCAACCACAGATAGTCTGTTTGACAGAGACAAAGCTGAACCAGGACTTTGACAGCAACATAGTGTTTAGTGAAGGATATAATATATGGAGAAATGATAGAAAGGGTAAAAGGGGAGGTGGAGTGGCAGTATTAGTTAAGAACCCTATGACAGCAAAGCACGTGGAGTTAAATAATGACAAGGCAGAAATAATGGCAGTTGAACTCAATGATATAGAAGGAAAAAAGCTAGACATAGCAGTAGCTTACATGCCTCCAGAGCATGGAGGGAGTTGAGTTTGAGGAGATGGTAGAGGATATGATTCAGTCGTTGAGAAGATTGCTTTTAAGGAAGAATCGATTGATCTTGGTAGGAGATTTCAACTGTAGTGAGGTTGATTGGGAATCGGGAGATGCAGGGCCAAATCAGAGATCTTGGGGAAGTCGGCTAGTGGAGTTGGTTACGGAAAATGTACTTACACAACATGTGAAGGAAAATACAAGAATGAGGGGTAATAACGAACCTTCTAAACTCGATCTGATTTTTACAAAAGATCCTCACGAAATTAGTGATATAAACTATCTATGTCCTGTAGGTAAAAGTGATCACCTATTACTAAAATGGAAGTTGACCTCGAGTAATGCCAATAGATTAGACAATAGCTACATAAATGACAGATTAAATTATAGTAAAGCTGATTATGTATCCTTGAAAAGATATTTAGAGGGAGTAGATTGGGATCTTATTTTGAAGGAACGGGACGTACAAGGTAAATATAGTAGATTCCTCGAAATTTATAGAGTAGGAACCAATATGTTTGTCCCAAGATATAAAACTGGAAATTTTACTAAGCAGAAAGATTGGTTTAATTTGAAATGCAAAAGAGCTTTGGGTAGGCGTGATGCAGCTTGGGCTAGATTAAGAAGAAGGAACACTGAGAGTAATCGGAATAAATATAAACAGGAGAGGAATAGATATGTTAACATAATTAGGCAAGTTAAAATGAACTATGAGAAGAACATAGTAAATAAATGTGAAAGTGACCCTAGATTATTTTATAAATATATAAACAGTAAGTTGAAGGTAAAGAAACAAATTACTAAATTAAGAGTTGATGCTAGGACGTATGAAAATGTATCGGACATGTGTGAGGTAATGAATAACAAATTGGGGTCAGTTTTTACTAGAGAGGAAGGTTTTGACGAACCACAGGCGGGAGTACTGGAGAGTGGTCTTAGTAAGATTGAAATAACTAGAGATGAGCTGTTATCTGCGATGAGAGGACTTGAAGTAAGGAAAGCTATGGGACCGGATGAAGTGTCTGCCTGGGTTTTAAAGGAGTGTGCAGAGCAATTAGTGGAGCCAGTGAGGGACATAATTCAAGCTTCCTTAGATAAAGGACAGGTTCCTGTTGAATGGAAAAGAGCTAATATCATTCCGATATACAAGAATGGAAACCCTGAGGACCCTCTAAACTATAGACCAGTTTCACTTACTAGTATTGTATGCAAGATTTGTGAAAAGCTAATTAGGAAGAGATGGATGAAAATGTTGGAGAGAAAGAAAATAATAACCCCAAAGCAATTTGGATTCAGAGAAGGGACATCTTGTGTTACCAGTTTGCTATGTTATTACAGTAGGGTGATAGATGTACTCCAAGAAAGAGGCGGATGGGTGGACTGCGTCTACTTAGACCTTTCCAAAGCATTCGATAAGGTACCACATAAGAGATTGTTATCTAAGCTTGAGACGCTAGGATGTGTCAGGGGGAGTTTGCTGAAATGGATGGAGAGCTATTTAACAGATAGGGAAATGAGGACCAACATTAGAGGAACTTACTCATCGTGGCGGAAAGTTGAGAGTGGTGTGCCGCAGGGATCTGTGTTGGCACCTCTCATGTTCCTTATGTACGTGAATGACCTGCCGATAGGCATAAACTCTTACATGTCAATGTTTGCAGATGACGTAAAAATTATGAGACAAATAACAAATAAAAGTAGTTGTGAGGAGCTGCAAGGGGATTTAGATAAAATATACGAATGGAGCACCAAGTGGAAAATGAAATTTAATATAAGTAAATGTCATGTGTTAAATATGGGAAGAAGTGTGAATAGACCAAATTGGGAGTACAGGATGGGAGATAATAAAATTAGCAAGGCCGAAAAAGAAAAAGATTTAGGGTTGATTATACAAGATACTTTGTCGCCGGAGAAACATATTAACAAGCTCTTTAGCGGAATGTATGCAATGGCCGGGAATATGAAAGTTGCTCTGAACTATTTGGATGAGACCATGGTAGCGAAAATTATGAAGAGTATGATTAGACCAAGATTGGAGTATGCAGCAGTGGTGTGGTCCCCGCATCTAAAGAAGCATATTCACAAGTTAGAAAGAATCCAGAGAGCAGTCACTAGATTGGTTCCAAGTCTCAGAGAACTGCCATATGAAGGGAGGCTAGACAAATTAAATCTACCGAGTCTAAAAGAGAGGAGAGAGAGGGGAGACATGATAATGATGTACAAATGTACCCGGGGGCTGGAGAGGCTGGATAGGGAGGATATATTAATTATGGATACAGGAATAACTAGAGGCCACAGCTACAAAGTAAAAAGACCTACCTGCAAGAACGATATCAGGAAGTTTAGCTTCCCCTATAGATGTATTGACAAATGGAATGGGTTGGAGGAGGAGGTGGTGGGGGCAAGGAACATCCATATTTTCAAGAAAAAATTGGATAAAAAGTAGACTGAGAGACGGGACAACACGAGCTTAGCTCAACTCCTGTAAACTACAATTAGGTAAATACAATTAGGTAAATACCAACAATGCAATCCCTACATTCACATAATGGCATTCATCTAGCTCAAAGAAAATTAGCCTCGATTTTTCAGCAAGTTTACTGGACACCTTCAACCTACATCACCGCCAGGAAAGTCACTGAAGCATGCCGAGCGTGTGCCCTTGGAAAAGATCGAACACGCACCCCAGGACCTTCGGGCAAACTAGTAGCATCTAAACCATGGCAATTACTGGCCATTGACGGCATGGGACCCATGGAAGGTGTCAAAGGTTTTAAATACATCATCACCTTTGTAGATACCTACTCCAAGTATGTAATAGCCTGCCCAGCTAAACACCACTCTGCTTTGTCAGTAGCAGAAGCCATGATACAACACGTATTTCCGTTTTTTGGTCTACCTGAAGCCATTCACTCTGATAATGCCCCTGAGTTCACCGGACACATCTGGACACAATTATCACAAATGTGCGGATTCAAGATCAGCCATTCCTCTCCTTATTGGCCCCAAAGAAATTATATCTGCGAAAAGAGCCACCGCACTATTGCTAATCAAATAAGGACCCGGTTGCAACAGATGAACACCACCGACTGGCCTAGTAAAGTCAGTAGTACAATGGGGAATCAATACTTGCCCTCGACAAGACAAACTTTCTCCACATAAACGAGTCTTTGGAGTACCTCCCCTTCTCCTTCCCCTACGCCACCTGTCTGCCCCATACGAGCATTCGTCCAACTTCGATCAATCCCTAGTTCACTTGAAGAACAGACTACGACAACTACAGTACCTACAAGATCTTCAGCCTGATGAAACACCCAAAGTCAGCCCCCACCTCATCGGCGATCTAGTTATGGTAGCTCACCTTCCTGTACTCTCTAAACTCAGGCCAAGATATAAAGGCCCCTTTGAAATCCTCAGTGCCAAATTGTTACCAGGTCACCGTCAATTACCACGGAGAGTCACGCACATACCGTAATCGATATGTACGCCGGTTCCAACCGATTGATGAGAATGTAACCATGCTAGCTGACCCAGATAATGATACTGCATGCCCTGTAAATAATAATAACAATCTTTGTCCCACAGAGTCATTGCCCCCTCCCCAAATTCCCCCCATCACCCCTCTTTCCATTCTACCAAAGACACCCATACCAACTATTGATAACTTACTCCCTATTTCTCCTCCCCCTCCTCCCTCTACATCACACCACCTCAATCACCCTAATACTCTAATACCCCCCCTTCGCACCATCTCAGCCCCGCTCACACTTGCCACTAATACTCATCCAAATCTTCTTTGCGTCCCCACCAACCCTCTCACTTCCGACTCATCTGAAGTTGACCTTCCTATGTTTTCCCTTTCACCAACTACCCAACCAACTTCCCCTGCCCTGTCACATATTCCTTCTGCTGATTCACCACCGATTCTACCTAAAAAAAAATTTCCCTCACGACTACCAAAACCAATCATACAAACATATGCCTCTACCTCTACCGCTCTTTTGCCAACCCCCATAACTCAACCTAAAATCACTCACCAACCGTCCACCTCTACTATAAGTTCACCCTCTCCACCTTTAAACAATACAACTAAACTTTTTTCACCATCCAAATCAGACACCCTCCCCAAACCCCCAACTTCAGCCTCTGAACAACCAAAGTCAACCCCTACACCCTCTTTATCTTCACCTATTTTACAGCCTTCATGCAGACGATCTGGCCGACGTGTTGTACAAACAAAATGGTGGTCTCCAGAACCCTACCAACCCAAGCCCCGGAAGAAGACCTTTACCACCACCAACCCACCACCTGCCATACCAAGTCACACACACCACTCACCTGTCATCCCGCTTGTCACCCCAGCTCAAGCCGACCCAGCATCACCTGTCACCTCAACCAACACCACTACAGCCAGCCCGCAAACCACACCTTCACACCTACAGTCAACAACCACCCCCCTGTCACACCTTCACCTGGTCAACAAAAACCAGCTGTACCTCATGACCCTACACACTCCAAGCTCCTCCCTTCTGTACCGGAGGGCACCGACAGCTCCAAATCACCCTCCACAGTCATTCTCAGTCCTGAACCTGTCCAAGCAATAACGACCATGAAGATCAACCGACTATCAATATCTAAGGACCAACAGGACACCGAAATTCATACCCCGGCTCAACTAGTACACCTCTCCAATAAGTCCACCATACCTCTCCACCTCACAGTGTTCCATGAACAGGATGCCCCCAACAACATCGCAGCAATAGTGTGGTGCGGTTTTTTAAAAGGCCTCACACCATTCGTCCGCACTAAAGGATACTGGACCTATTTACTCCAAGCTCGAGGACGAGATTTTTTTTATGGACGACGATTGAGAGAAGACGGGGCTCGAAGATAATGAGCCAATAACCGTACTTAGAAAAGTCTCAACCATCGCAATGCCATATTGCTACCATCCAATGCAGAGAGACACCAATGAATAAGTTCCCCCAACACCAGCATCAAGGTAAACAAAGCCCCACTACCTGTGTGGGCCAACACTGGCCGCTCCCTCACCTTAATCACCTCCAACCGCGGGATCAAAAATGGCCGAGGTGAGAATTCCCTGCCCGAGCCAGACCTAGACTACGATGAAGAGATGTTTATGCGGCTACGACATCAACCTCCTCAATTCCCGCATATTCATCCAGAATATAATACTTACAACTACAACTACTAAGGGAATAAACAATTACAATCTTCATATTCCCCCTCATAATAAATACATTCCATATAACATGCCATATACCTGTCGACATCCAAAACTGTAATTCAATTATCATCTATACATCAAAGCTTCTTCATCCATCCATCTAATTTTAATAAATAAAGAATGTGTTCACCTTTGTAACAATATATGTATCATAATTTTTATAACCTTAATAACCTCAGCAATAATAAAAAACTATAATTCTCAGGACTCTCATTTTCCGAAACACACCAACCAAACACCTGAATTAAAACGGAACATTACCTGCCCGAGCCAAGAATTTGGTAAGCAAAGTTGAATCCACTTTCGGGTACCTCTCATCTCGGGGCGAACGTGGTTAATAGCTGGTAAATTCAACTCGGAATATACTTCCGTAGGGGTTAGCCAGAATCCCTTTAAAAAGTATCTACAAGCGGCTGTGTGTGAAGTGACCAGAAGAAGTGTTGTAGGCGAGCTAGAAGTGCATATTCTAGTGAGAGCGTGTGATGAGGACGTTCCCCCTGGTGTCAACAGGAGTGGACAACGGACTCAGTCGCCACGTGTGACCAGATCTCTCATGGGCTCCTACTTCCATACTTCAAAGAAATTAAGTGCCTCTCGTTCAATAGTGTTTTGATGATTATTTGCGAAGGGTTATATAAGATATGTTAGTGTTCAATTTAACGTCATCTTAGAGATTATTAATTATCTCCTTCTCCTATCCATCGCCACTCGTTCTGAGAGAACAGAACAAATTCTATATATAATTCTTGGGATATAGTTTCCTATATTACGTATAAGAGCTATACGTATATTCGTTCGGGATATATACATGCACAATATACGAAAACTCCAGTGAACACTCAATCAGATCTTATTCTATGTGTTGTTATTAGCTGGGTACGCGACTGCATGTATAAGTGTTCACAGAGAGTGTTTGTTTGTCAGTCTCTTAGTTAGACTATATTAAAGATTATGCTTCCTGACTTCAAACTCAGTTTAAGCCTTGTTTGAGTTGAATATAAACTCCTGTCATTATCACGTCGCGTTAACTTCTCCTCGGCGAAATCTTCAGCCTCACATACAGGCTATTATAATTATTCACTAGTTCATTGAATGTATATTCATTATTGTAACTCTATGAGTTAATTAAGATATATATCTTCTATGTGTTGAATTAATGTAAAGTTATTCATACTGCAGAGGGTTGTAGGAACGTTGAAAGCAGTAACAAGAAATAGGGTGGTCAGTATGGAAGTGAAGAAGTCCTTGCATGACAGTGTGGTAATCCCGACACTATCTTACGGAAGCGAAGCATGGACGTTCGGGAAGCGACTCAGACCAAGAGTGAGAGCGGTGGAAATGAGTTACTTGAGAAGTGCGTGCTGAGTTACATGGAGGGATAGACAGACGAATGAGTAAGTAAGAAGGAGGTGTGGTGTGGAGGTAGATGTGCTGGAAAGTGTGAAAAGGAACAACTTGAGATGGTTCGGCCATATGGAACGTATGGCAAGTGATAGAATGACTAAGAGGGTGTACGAGAGCGAGGTGGAAGGACAGAGAGGGAGAGGTGCACCGAAGGAGAGGTGGAAGGATGGAGTGAGGAAGTATATGAATGAAGGCCGTGCTGGTTGGAAGGAGGGGCGTCGACTGATTGGGGACAGAGGTGCATGGGGGCGGTTCGTTCGTGTCCACCCCTTCGGGGATCACGGCGTCAGGCAATAGATAGATATTCAAACTGCATTTAATATCTTTATTTACATAAAACCTTGTCACTGTGTGTGTGCCTCCGCAGTATTTTCTATTTACCTCACTTCACTAGTTACCTCGCGTTTGCCATTTACCTTCAGGATATTAATTATTGTTTGAAACTAACCTCTCTGTGTCTATTTATATTGTTATTTACATAGTCATCTTGTATATCTGTACTTGTACTATTTATATTGTTATTTACATAGTCATCTTGTATATCTGTACTTGCACTATTTTATGATGTCATGTTATTTATTCCTGCCAGTGTATTAAGCAGGAATATTCATATTTATTATATTACTATCATATGATGACATTGAGCTCATTTTATAAAAAGGAGACTCAATACAATTGTCTATACTTGTACCCTAGCTATTAATGAAATAAAACTTGTATACCGAAACTGTGTATTCTGTGGCATTGGTGGTGATTGATATAAGATATATATATTAAAGTCAGCTGTGTTCCCGTTGAGTGTTTACGGTTCTGAGCTTTCCTATGGTGGAAATATCGAACTATTGTAAAGGGTGCTAAATTATATCGTCGCATAACATGTATTATAATTAATAATTTAATTAAACTAATATTTTATAAGTTAGTTTCCTTGAACCTGGATTTTTCGGGGTTGAATTTGACATCAGTCTTGAATTTAATAATAGCCTATTTGTTTGTGTCTCTTTTACCTCGTAACTTTACAATATATATATATATATATATATATATACAGTAGCCTATATTAGCAAGACATTTTAGCAATATTTTGTTATGTTGTGAACTGTGTTTCATGTGATTATCATGTTATCTCCACAATATTTAGGAAGAGACATTTGTATTAATAAATGTCATATTCAAAAGAGGAGAGTGGACAATTCATTCAATGAGCAATTGCTGTTTGGAATGTCGAAAATGTTTGTGAACACATAATCTCGAACTGACAATTAAACGGCTTGATTTTATTATACAACCACCAACAGAAGTAAACTGGATAGTAATGTACTAAACTACTACATGGATGTGTGTTGTTAACACTACCAATCAAACTCAACACATCATTATTATGCAGTATTTTCAGCACTTCAATGGTTTCTTCTGTACTTACGAATTACTTAATAATTAATTCACTTAGCATAACAACAACATGTACAGTGTACTGCATTTGATGCTATAGCAAATAAATGAGTCAAAATATAATGCCAAGCCCTCGTCATTGGCGAGTAGAGTAAAACGTTTGTCACAATGGCATAATGTGGTTTGTTGAATTATCCTTTTACAAACAACTGACGGACAAAAATGGAATGCGATATCATACACACATATCATCCCGTATTTAATTTCCAGAGTACATGGACGTACATGGAGAAAGAGCAATATACAAAACTATTAGGGAAATTAATACAGGAAATGTGAAAACGTATGCGAATGCAAGGTGTTAATAAAACCAAAACTGAGCCATCAGTTGTGGTGATATGGGATGTCATTTATGCTTTCATTAATTTAATTGGAGGTGCTTGGTGTTGTGGTGAAATTAATAAAATATAGACTAAATATTTAATGTTCCCTTCTCTGGAACCTGACGACTAGCCCGGATTTGATATTAAACACATTAAAACTAGCATCAATACATTAAAAGATATATATGATTAACAATGTATACAATACAATACACAATAATTACATACAATATAATTAAATGACTGGATACAAATGTTTTTGTTATATAAATAAACTCAAAGGTACGCTATAATAACAAACAAACGTCATAGCAAAATATGTGTCAGCATAATATTCGTTTAATTCTCCACCTACGATATTCGGCTGTATCTTGTTAGTTGACGTCAAAATTCATACCAAAAGTATTCCAAATATGTTATAAGTGGGAAATATATTGAGGAGGCCATAGTGCACCTAACATCTGATCTGTCTACTATTATGTGGTTGGGGCCAAGAAAACCTTGTTACTTTCAATGCTTCCAAAGCTCAATGTCCCCATTTCTCTACTCGTCACAACCTTCCACAAGACTATCCTGTATTCTTCAACGACAAACAAATGAGCCCTTCAGCTTCTCTTTATATGCTAGGCGTCTCTTTTTCGTCTGATCTCTCTTGGAAATATCATATTACCACTCTTGCTAAACCAGCTTCCCAGTGTTACAACCGGCACAACTGAATAAACAAGGGTATTGGACTACACTATAGGCTAAGTATGCAACAACGGTGCGCTAATTCCAAAACCTTGAACTATTAAGCCGGTGAACAAAACACATAAACCCTCTAGAGTTAATATACTAGATAACGGGGTATCAATTAACAAGGGATAAGTGTACTCTACTAAGGCTTTCCAGCAATGACAAAGCCTGCAAACAAAAAGAAGTAATTACGTTAATAAAATGCTCTCAAGTATTAACAAAGCTTAAATAAACTATGACAAGATTTAATGAAAGATTAGATGCTTACGTTATGTTTAATGTTAGTCTGAACTCAACATTAAAACCCTTCAATGCTATTTGAAAGCACTTGAAGTCTAGTCCTACAGCAAACAGACCTGGAAGCTTCTGCAAACGTCTGATGCTCTAAGATGCTCGTAGAATATAGAACTGTAATAATGCAAGAGGCAGGACATGAAACGTGTATCTTAAATACACCAAAAAGCAGTAATGGAAAACACGAGAATGCAACAACTCTGTGACAGTAATAATAACAGCAACTCAAAATCAGTACTTCCTTAAATAAAGTAACAGCCACCAACGGTTGTGCCCTGCGCAACAACCTAGGCTAAACAATACCGTGAATAATACTAAAGCACACGTGATAAGAGTTAATAAGTATGCATTGTCTTCTCTATTAATAAAGTCTAGCTGTGGTATCAGGATATGGGAAACTAGGTAGAGCCAAGCATGCTCCTAGCCTAGTGCCACCCTTAAGGATATCTCCCTATCTTACGTTAATGACCGGGAGGCTCTCTTGGTAAGTCCAGGTCTCTCGTACCTGGTCTTGCCCTGACGCTCCCCAAGAAGTCAAGCAAAGAGCTAGCAATATACTGGCAGGAGTAGGCAAAAGCCCTCTGCCAGCACAATGCTACACTCGCAAAGGAAATATCCAAAAGGGCTGGCCACCAGGCTACCCAGCACCGTCGAAGTCGTATAGGCGGTAGCGAGCCGTATACACAACACTGACAACGACAACAGATACCCACCACAGTCTAGCATTAAATAATGGAGGAGGACAAGCAATATTGAAAAGCACCCTACAGTATGAAATCTATAACTCTAAACCTTGCTAAGCTAGTACATAAAAATATCTGAGATCAGGAGATTGTAATACGACTGGCGGACAGTGAATGTCGCTTGCGAGGGGCCAGAAGGGATGGGTAATTGACTGCAAAGCATAGAAGTATGGAAAAGAAGAAGTTCAGAGAGAGAAACAGTAGTATAGGTGGTTATTGGGGAACAGAATGCAAAGGGATGTAGACGCAAGCTCACGGCGCCGTGCTCTGAGGGAGTCAGGAGGGTAGGAACCCGTCCACTGGGCTAGGAGAGCTGCAACCAACCACAGGCCACTACGTCACAGGGACACAAAGCCCACGTGACCCTGTTCAGCCACTCACCGACAAGCGGGCCGGACGGGAATGGAGCGCGCGCACACGCACTACACCTCGCTCCCCCTTATCTCTCATTACAACTTGTATCTTATAACACTATCACTGATATAAAATACTTCTTGGTGTCACAGACAAGAATAAAGGCAAACACTAAACTGTCTGTGACAACTTAAACACTATGAAAGAAAGAGGGTCGCTCTACGACTATCATAGCCCATTTCACTGCCCTAGCGAGTACGAGAGCATTCTGAACAGCTGGCTAGCGTAACACCAGAAGTTAGGTGTGCTCAACCGCCTTCGGAGGTCTTTACCAATGCACAGCTTCTAGCTTTGTACAGGTGCACATGCATCCATGTATTGAGTATTGTACACATGTATGGGGAGGCTCCTCTCACACAGTGATGTTAGACAAAGTATACAATAAAAATGTTCGCATCATTAACTCGCGTTCACTCACTGATTCTATTCAATCTCTCTCTCTCTTCCCAGCAATGTTGCATCTCTTTCACTATTCTACCGCTATTACAATAATCAGTAGCCTATTCCTCAGAGCTTTATCAGTGTATACCATTCTCCAAACACGTTATAACTTCTGGCCACATTAAATAACTGGGCCCTGGAGTAAGGATAAATGATTACTTTTTTAAGCTAATATTGAGTTGTACTTCCACATTGGGAGTACAGACCTTAAATAATAAAAATATGATTAACCCATAACTAGCAGCGCGCAACATAAGTCGAGTATAATAAATCTGGACTATCTGGCGGCGCTCGACATAGGTCATGTGGCAATTTCAGCACGTAATGTTGCTGAGAGAGAGAGACAAGTGGTGGCAGGAGAATAGCGAGCGTATGACTGCTCCAGACCACCGCGGCGAACCTACTGACACGAATCCCACCTCCTCCCTCCCTCTCTCACTCGCTACATACGGGATTGTATGGGGAAAGTGCCCAATTACATGCTTTTTGCACTCGCGTTGCGCGGTTGTTGCAAGAATACTAGCCATCATAAAAGGATCGTTATGGTGTCATTGGAAAGCTCTGTTTATGCCCTTTCAGGGATAGATACTTGTTTTACGCTCTGGGTCTTATTTAGGCATGAAAATGATCACGTAAACAGCCCTATTTTGGGTAAAAACACCCCGCTGGTGGCTACATATTATATACCGCCTAGGCCGCTCGTAAGGTGTTAAGAAGTAAATGTTTGTACTTAATCCATTTGACCATTATCATCGTTATATGCAAGGGTAGGACACATTCTGCACACTAATTACTGGATAGGTACATCGCAAGTGTTATCTAAATATATGTAAGTTGTAATTTTCTTTCCATCTATATATCCATAAATATATATCGATCTATGTGCCTGTCTACATAGTACGTCGTTAACACCTTACGAGCGGCCTATGCGGTTTATTTATGTGTACCGCCCAGCGGGGTGTTTTTAGCCAAAATAGGGCTGTTTACGTGATCATTTTCATGCCTAAATAAGACCCAGAACGTAAAACAAGTACCTATCCCTGAAAGGGCATAAACAGAGCTTTCGAATGACACCATAACGATCCTTGTATGATGGATAGTTTTCTTGCAATAACCGTGCAACCCGAGTGCAAAAAGCAGGTAATTCGGTACTTTCGGTACATAATTGAGTATGTAGCGAGTGAGAGAGGGAGGAGGGAGCTGAGATTTGTGTCAGTAGGTTCGCCGCGGTCGTCTGGAGCAGTCATACGCTCGCTAGTCTCCTGCCACCACTTGTCTCTCTCTCTCAGCCACATTACGTGCTGAAATTGCCACTCGAGTTATGTCGAGCGCCGCCACATAGTCCAGCTTTATTTAACTCGACTTATGTTGCTCGCCGCTAATTAAGGGTTAACACAATGCATCAATTGCTTAGGACTAATTGTGTTTTGATCTGAGTTTTGCATGATATATTGTTATGTGATATTGTTAACAAAAGTTCAGAATATATACTATAGCAGTCTTTGCATTGATCGCCACCCACACAAACACACACAGGCGCATGCAAACTCGCCAATGTTGTACTATAGTCAGTTTCTTATCAACTGATGGTAACATGCAAAGTTCCCATCAAGATTTCTCAGTTATTTTGAAGATTTTGTAGTGAAATACGGTGTTAACCCGTAAACGGCAGCAACGCTCTTAAGAGGTTTTACTGGGCGACGGCGGCAAAGCTCTTAACCCTTATTTAGCGGGTGGTAAGGTATTTTACACTGTACCGCTCAGCGGGCATAATCCCGAAATATTCGCTCAATTTCACTCGCCCTAGCACCGTTACTATGGCTCCAATGCGAACGAAACGATCATTTTTGGAAAGAGCAACTCTTCGTCTTCCCATATAAGTCTATTATGGATGTTATGAGCAAGTGTGGAGGGTGGGAAGAGGTGAAGAAGGGGAGGTACTTTTTGGTCTATTTCCCGGGCGTGTTCCCTTTGGCCTGACTTCGGCCTCTCGCGCGTCTACTATTCCTTCGCTAATCGGTCTTATTTTTCTCTTATTTCTCCTTATTTCTGTATTCTCTCTCTGTATTCTCTCTCTCTCTCTCTATTTCTTTCTCTGTCTCTCACTCCTGTCTGTCTGTCTCTCTCTCTCTCTCTGGCTCGCTCGCTTTCCCTCTCTCGCACGCTCTGTCTCTCTCTCTCTTCCTCATCCGTATATGTAATTCTCATTATTATTTTCTCTAATCTCTCTCACTCCTCCTGTCTGTCTGTCTGTCTCTCTGGCTCGCTCGCTTTCCCTCTCTTGTGCTCCCTTTCTCTCTTCCTCATCCGTATATGTAATTCTCATTATTATTTTCTCTAGCTAATCCATCTATTTAATTTATTTGCTTGTAATATTTCTGTATTATTATATCTTTTTCACTCTTTCATCTGTTCAGTTTCTGTATTCTCTCTATACGGTGGGAATGGTGTTTCGTATGAGGGATGTGCAGCACAAATATTCAATCTTTCGTTGTTTGGTTGTTTGTATTACCGTAAGAAATTTACTGAACGCCTGCAAATAATACGCTATAAAATGCTTGCAATCAAACTCTCAAGCAATTTCAAGGTCACATGCAATTATAAATGTATAGGTATACCCAGAGAGGAAGAGACAACAGAGAGAGAGAGAGTGTCGTGATAATATAACAATGTTACATATGTATCATATATATGAAAAAAATAATATATACGGTAGGCCTACATCTGTTCCCCACAATCATATAATGCCAAGCACAAATATTCAATCTTTCATTGTTTGTATTACCGTAAGAAATTTACTGAACGCCTGCAAATAATACGCTATAAAATGTTTGCAATCTCTCTATTTTCTCTAATCTCTCTCACTCCTCCTGTGTGTGTCTCTCTCTCTCTCTCTCTCTCTCTGGCTCGCTCGCTTTCCCTCTTCCTCATCCGTATTATGTATTTATCATTATTATTTTCTCTAACTAATCCCTCTATTTCATTTATTTGCTTGTAATATATCTGTATTATTATATCTTTTTCACTCTTTCTTCAGTTCAGTTTCTGCATTCTCTCTCTCTCTCTCTCTGTTTCGCTTGCTTTGCAGGAATTTAGTTTTTGTTTTATATATAATATATAATAATTTACTTATCATTACTTACTATATCGTATAAACAATAGTAGGTAGCCAACTTACCATAATACCGATACACCAAACCGATACGCATGCGGTTATGTTTATCACCTGTTTACTAAAGTGCCACCATTATCGATTTTCTTGGAGCCGACTCGAGCGGGAGGGTTACCAATTGAAGTTAAATCCGCTAGCATATATTGTTAGATGTAAGACATGATAAATACCACTAGAAATATGAATTGGCAAAATCCATATAATATCACTTCGAAATTGTTCTGAAATTTCAAAACAAAACCGCTAGTGTAAGTGATTGCTGCTAGATCGAAGTAAAGGTCTCTAGATCTAGCGGAAGTCGCTATACGTATTGGCAGTACTGCACACTCATTCATTTCATTCATTCATTTTCTATTGAGCTCGTCCTGGAATCTTTACGACTCTGAATCTTACGATTGCCGACGGCGATACGTTGTTGACATTGTTGTTGATGTTCCAGTGGAGGGATGAACAAAATATTGTCCTTGTCCAATAATAGCTATTTCATAGTCCCACAGGACTTATTTTGATATATTTATCAAATTTACTGAACGCCTGAAAATAATACGCTATAAAATGCTTGCAATCAAACTTTCAAGGAATTACAAGGTCACATGCAATTATAAAAAGGTATATTGTAGACCACAATCTTCGCCAAGCTTCGTTGTTGCTTGTATTATCGTGAGAAATGTACCATACACCCTGGTTATCGTGAGAAATTTCCCGAACGCCTGCAAATAATACGTTATAAAATGCTTGCAATCAAACTCTCAAGCAATTTCAATGTCACATGCAGTATAGGTAGACCCAGAGAGGAAGAGACAGACAGAGAGAGAGAGGTGGTCAAGAACATCTGCTAGGTGTGATTTACCCTGGGAGGGAAGAGAAGATTAGTTAGGGGCGTGCCCTGGCCTACATCAGACAAAGAGAGTACAAAGGAGTACAAACAAAGAGAGTGAGACAGAGAGAGAGAGAGAGAGAGTGTCGTGATAATATAACAATGTTACATATGTATCATATATAATTATGAAAAAATAATATATACGGTAGGCCTACATCTGTTCCCCACAATCATATAATGCCAAGAACAAATATTCAATCTTTCGTTGTTTGTATTACCGTAAGAAATTTACCGAACGCCTGCAAATAATACGCTATAAAATGCAAAGGAAATTTCTTGTAGAGTGCAATTTTGAGGACGTAATGTGCTCTGAGAGAGAGCGGAGCGGTGATTAGGAGCATAAATTACCTCAAGACCGCTCGCCACACAGGGAATTATATAAGGAAATTACCGTATTTTAGGGTTTTTGCACTCGTGTTGCACGATCGTTGAAAGACAACCAGTGATCGTAGAAGGATGGTTCGGGTGTCATTGGAAAGCTCAATTTACGCCCTTTCAGGGATACATACTTGTATTACGCTCTGGGTCTTGTTTATGCATGAAAAAGAGCACAGAAACAACCCCATTTAGGGTAAAAACAAAAAAATGCTGGGCGGCACAGTGAAACATACTCCACCAGCCGCTCGTAAGGTGATAAAATGCTTGCAATCACATTTTCAAGCAATTATGAAATGTAACTTGTACTTACCAACACCCACACCAGTATGTTCTTCGTCAGGAACGTCTCCAATTTGCTCAAGGGTCTGTCCAATATCAACTACAACATCCACCCCCCGCAAATTATGCTTGGGGTGAAAGCCTATGATCGGGTTATTTTCGTCTTCCGAGTCATCCACACTACCAAAACTCTCACCCAGACCTTCGACGGTTTCATCCAACAGCTTATTAGAAAGTTCTGAAGAGTTCAGCATGATATCTAGTTCCTGGGTGGTAAGCCGGGCGTGGTTAGTAGGGTGGCGCGACGCACTAGGGATGGCGGTCACCGAATCGAACACGGGCAAATCTTGACCTTCCATTATGGCTGCTTGAGGGTCACTGAGTCACGGTCACGCAGTGGGGATGTGGGTGGGCCCTTGTAGTACACCACCTGACCACCAAGTTTCGCTTTCCACCTAAATTAGGGTGGGAATACGCCCACGGACTTGTCCAATCCCGCCACTTAGTCCAATTTTCTCGTATCGGACTTAAGTCCGACCCCGATCTTTAGGGGTTAAGAGGGAGGCCTAAAAAAAAACATTTAAACAACACTAAACAATGTTTTTTTTGTTTTTTTTCCCTATACCTCATATCACTCCTCCACATCCCCTCCTTCCTCCCTTTCCCCTCCCCCTTCAATTATCACCTATTTTCCCTGTTATTCCCTAATTTGTTGGTATATTTTTGTGCTAACATTAGCAAACTGTGTGGAGGATGTGCTTACGTGCCTAGCGGGTGTGTTACACAACCGAGTGTGTGTATGAGTAGGCTCAGTGTGGCTTTAGGCCTCATGGAGGAAGGGGTTGCCTCAATTTTCTCCATAATTCATGAATGGGCTGGTCCATCTATATTCGCGATTTTGACCAGAAAAATTATATTTTCACTCGTTTTATTGTTGTTACAGGATACTATCTTCATAGTGAAGGTAAAATAGGCTCATATGAATAGGTAATAACGATATTTATCATAAAATGACGATTATAGGCCTGAATGGAGCCAATATGCTCGCCCATGGGGAGCTAGTTCATTACCCCCCCCCCTCGCCATTACCGGGTTAATTGTATAAACTTGGTCTTCATATGATGCAGATATATAGAGGTTTCATATTTTTCCATTATGTATCGAAAAATTAGCTGCTAAGGGATTTAATTTATCGTCAGCTGAAGAGAAACAGAGTATAGTTGTTAATATAGTCCGTTGCTCTATTTTCACCTGCATGTTTCCTCTTTCTTCTGACAACAGCCGTACACTTTATTTATTAACTTTATCAAGATCCGATTATGTGCATTTCTTTTCTGTGTCATGGTTATTAGTAGAGGATTATATTCAGATTAATAATGGAAGTTAGAGAGTTAATTGAGAAACTCTTTGCCCTTTTAATTCCTACAAATCCTTCCTGCAATGTATAAAGTCGTCTAATAATAGCCAGAATAAACTGTCAAAATGTGTCATAATCTGCAAAGGGTTAATCTAACGAGTGTTTCTTCAGGGTAAGGAGGTGGCTCTATCACCATTTGTACAATTGTGCATGTAACTGTATTCTACAAAACTATAGTTTGGTAGACCAATAGGGGACCTGCAAAACATATAGTAATAAGCAAATAGATTTTTTTTTTTTTTTTTTTAAGAGACAATGAACGGAGGAAGGAAAAAACACATATAAAACAAAAGGTCCATGTGCCTAAAGGCATCCTCCTTTCATAAAATGTTTGTAACAACTGGATTTAAAATTTGTTAGATTGTAAGTTTGTGGAAAGCAACTCGAGGGAAGTGAATTCCAAAGAGTAATAGTTCTAGGGATAAATGAATTTTGATAAGCAGAAGTTTTGCATTGTGGAGGAGAAAGTGTAAATTCATGGGCGCTCTTAGCTGCCCTAGTTCTACGGAGAAAGATGTGGAGAGGCGGCACAATTGAAGCAAGTTCCTCGGAACAATTGCTGTGAAAATATCTGTAGAATAATGCAAGGGATGCAACGTTTCTTCGTATGGATATTGTAGGAAGGTCATGTGTGATTACAGGGTTATTAATTAATGTAATAGCTTTATTTTGAATTTTGTCCAACTGCCTCAATGTAACCACTCCACTTCCCCTCCACAGAGGTGAACAGTAATCCATCTGAGAACGCACATGACTTTTATATATTACGGCCAACTGCTCGTCAGTGAAGAATTCTCGAACTCTGTACAGGAGTCCCAGTTTTTTAGAGGCATTTTTAGCCATGCTTCTAACATAATGTGTCCAGCTCAAGTTAGTAGTTAATGTACCGAGAATGTCAATACTAGGGGAAGTGGGAATATTTACATCATTACAAAATATATGGGAGTCAGTGAGATTCTGTCGGTTAGAAAATTGAATGTACTTGGTTTTCTGTGCATTAAAGGAAACTAGATTATTTTGTCCCCATTCATTAATTCTAGAAAGGTCCTGGTTCAGAGAAATTGCAGTGTTTATTTTGAATTATAAATCGGGTTGGGTGAAGAATTGGTAAATGTGAAGGAACTGTGGAGTGTTGAGTCATCTGCGTAGGAATGTATTGGATTATGAGTGGTAGATATGAGATCATTGATATGAATGAGGAATAGAGTTGGGGCCAAAACTGATGCCTGGGGAACACCAGCATTTATTGAGTGAAATTGAGAATAAAGGCCACCTACCATTACACATATTTTTCTGTTATGAAGATAAGAAGAAATTAGTGGAACTAATGATGCTAGGCCGTAGTGTTACATCTTCGACAATAAGGATTGATGCCAGACTCTATCAAATGCCTTTGATATATCCAGTGCTATTGTATGTGTTTCACCATGTTGGTCTGTAGCTTGGTTGATTTGATGCGTAAAAAGGCAAAGAATGTCTGCAGTTGATCGACATCGTCTAAAACCATATTGCCTATCACTGATTGTGACGCTCCTGCATAGTAGCCACGTGCGGGCATGCGCGCGCGTCGGCTGCCCAGCCGTTTAGAAACCGGCTGGCGGCAGCCGGCCGGCCGGCTTTTCCTTAGTATATATCCTACGACAATGTAACTAATGTCTGGGATATTCTTATGTTGTTTCACAGCTTGAAGCTGCCCTTATTCTTAACCAACACATCTTAGTATATTTTATTCTCGATAGTTGATTGTTTCATTATAATATATAAGATGTAAGTCTAGTGAGAGTGGGAGGAGACGAGCGGGAGAGAGAGACCGGCTGGGGGGACGTTGCTTTGCGCGGGCGCGGAGAGACTAGCTTGGGACGAGCCTGATGTTGCCATTTGATCGCAACGTTAGGCTTAGTTTCGACTCACGCAAGGGGTAGAGGATTTTGCCCCGGCAACGGTGTTGAGTGTTGCCAAGCATGGGATGTATTTCGCATGCCTAGGGTGGGGTCCAGACAGATTCAAGACTCAGAGCTCACCTCACTGTCGTACCCTTCGGACCCCCTTGATATCTATCCCTCTCAACCCCACTTAGAAACTTTCTCTCTTACTTTGTATACCTTCTTTCCACTACTTCACCAATCTATTTAATTATCCTATCCCCTTGATAGACCTTATATCTATTATTGTATTAACGACGAGCTCTCAGATAATTAGATAGGATTTTGGGCCTTATGCAGAGATGTAATTGTTAATGAGACCTAGGAAGCTTTTTTGTTGTCTCATATTTGGTGGTTTCATGCTTGCTAGTGTGTTCTTGTGGCAGGTGAGCAGGGGCTAGACCGGAGGGGAGGCTTTTTGCGATCCTTTAAGTAAAGTCTGCTGGTGTGAGTCCTGTGGACCCGCATGACTTTACTAGGATACCCGTGGGAGTCTGGGGGCATTTTCTTGTCTGTGTGCCTGTGTGTCTAGTGTTGTGTTGTGTGAGGGCCCTTGCCTAGTCCACTCAGCACTGCGCTAGCACGTCTTGCTTTTGTTTTGGGTCGCCAGGAGAGAGTCAGATACTTGGGATCTGAGTCTCTCAAGAGACTCAAGAGACCCTTTTAATTAGAGTAATTTGGCGCACAGACTTGGGAACGTCCCTAGGCTCGAGCAGGTGGCTCAGCCCGGGTATCCGAAGCCTATATCCTTCCGGCTAGACCTCTGCCACCTGGCAGATTAACAGCTAGGGTTTTTTTATTTCTGTATGCTTGTTATTGTGCCACAGTTTACCATTTTTGTGAGCATTGTGAGTCAGGGTGTGGCTTAGAGACTCTGTCCGAGCAGGCTTGCCTGACTAAGAGTGAGAAGCACACCTGTATGTGTTTATGTTGCGAGTTGCTGCCTTTATTTAATTATACCTATGCCATTATACACTGTATGGCCTATCACTAGTATTTATTCCTGCTTATGAGATAAGAGTTCTCTAAATCCGTAACTTACTTTCTTTGCTAAGCATCAGATCCTACAGTAGCCGCATGCAGTTTAGAAACCTGCATCTTGTCTACCTGTACGATGTTTTGAGGACTGTTTGCTTTCACCTTCTTTCACGCAGGGGTGATTAGTTGTATTAATTAACGTAACGTTAAATGTACTTTCTTCTAGTTTGTTATTAAATTGTTTCTGCAATTTAATTCCGTTATCTATCTTTTCCTTGAAGCTTTAAGTCAACTTAATTGTGTGATCTTGTATATAGCCTGCTTGACTATCAGCAGTCTATAGTGTGTGCACCCTGTAACCGAGTCATAGGATACCTTGTTGTCCAGGCAGGACTCTTGACGGTTTAGGGTGGTTTGTTGCCTGGGTTTATAGATAAGGGTTGGATCTAGCGTTTTCCGTTTTCCGTTGTTGCTTGTCGCCGCATACCTAGTCCAATAGAAAGAGCCCAGTGTTTACATATCCCAGGACGTAACATGATTAATTTATTATTTTCAAGATGCTTAATTATGTGATTATTTAATATAATTTCAAAGACTTTACCAAGAGTGGAAGTTATAGCTATTGGTCTGTAGTTTGATGGATCTGAAGAGGCACCTTTTTTAGGAACTGGATGGATGTTTGCTTCTTTCCAGGGTACTGGGAAGCATGAGGTATGAGTACACAGACGGAATTTTTTTGCCAATACAGGAGCGAGCACCAAGGAGCAATTCTTAAGTACTATTGGAGGAATTTCATCTGGACCAGGAGCCTTATCTACTGAGAGATTCTGCAAAATAGTTTTGACATGTCTGGTGTGGATCTTAAGTGAGGGAATTTCAGGCGAATTAAAATTAAGTACAGGGACATCTTGATTTATTTCATCTAAGGTTGAGTTGGTGGAGAAAATATCCGCAAGAAGGTTAGCTTTACCTCGTGGGTCACTTACAAGATTGCCAGTCAGAGATTTTAATGGTGGAATGGATGAAGCAGTAGTGAAGTTGGATTTGAATGAGTTAAGAGTAGACCAAAATATTTTGTTATAGTTTGGATTATTTAGAAGTTTATTTGCCTGCTTGTGGAGAAAGTTTGATTTAGTTAAGTTTAATACAGTTTTGGCATGATTTCTGATGTTTCTAAAGTAATAAAAGGCTTCATGTGTTTTTGATCTTGGGTATGCATTGTAGGCTATTGCTTTTTGTTCTATTACTCTAGCACAATTATGGTCAAACCATTTAGGTGAATTAGATCTTTTACTGTACTTTTGATGAGGAATAAAAGTTTCCATTCCAATTTTTACAAAATCTTGTATGTGGCTCAAGGTGGTGTGTGCATCATTAGAAAAGAAAGAGGTCCAGGGAATATCAATAAAGAAACCTTGAAGACCCTCCCAGTCTGCCCTATCGTAATGCCATTTAGTCACCAAAACAGGTTCAGAGTGGGAAGGTGTGGTAGGTGATAGACAGGTGGCCTGTGTCAGACAGCGATCAGAAGATCCAAGCGGGGACCTCACTGTAACATCATCATTTTCTGAATTGGTTGTTAAAAATAAGTCCAGTAGGTGGGAATTATGATTAGGATTATCTGGTTCACGGGTGGGTTGGTTGACTAGTTGAGTGAGATTAAATGAGTCTGCAAATAGCTCACATTCAAGACCAGCATCATCAGTCCTGGCTGAATGAGTGAGCCATTCAACATTATGGACATTAAAATCACCCAACACAGTGACATAATTAATATTAAAATTAATTATGTGATATAAATACATAATTAAACATATAATCACGTATAGATAGACTCAACAAATAAATATGAGATAGAGAGAGAGAGAGAGAGAGAGAGAGAGAGAGAGAGAGAGAGAGAGAGAGAGAGAGAGAGAGAGAGAGAGAGAGGGGGGGGGGATCGAATTTGAAAATGTCGGAAAATTATGCGGTAAAAATAACGGAAATTACTTTATCATGGCGATGTTTGTATGTTATGTCACGAAACAAAGCATATTAATGATAGCATCGAGATCATTATTAATTATGTATCATAGTGGGTGAACATATAATTATATATATGAAGTATCTAATAAATTAATCAAAACTGTTATTCATACTAAGTAAAAGACGGTATCCTTGGAGTAACGCTGAAATTCCCTACCATAGTAATAGTGATCAATTATTTACACCTATTGAGGAATAATTAATCAGTTGACTTGGCAAATGTATTTGTCGGGGCAAAATTACGGTATAACCGTGCTTATCATAAGAATGGTAATTGACAAATACGAGCCCTTTGTTGTATTCAACTGGGCAAATAATCTTTGTCCCGATTGTTTACGCCATATCCTTGGTGCCATAAACAATGCTGTTATCGATGATGATGATAGTGAGATTTTGATTTGCTGGACGAAAGAATTGCTTCTCGGTGTTACTGTCACTAGATTTGCTAAGCAATCACTTACTGCTACAGCGATTTGATTTACTTTTTAATTATTTATTTTCAGTGAGAAAGTGTTGCTTGTCGGTGTTTTTCAAAATAACACAATTTAATTACTAATGCTCAGAAGAAACTTATTTTCAGTTGCTTGATGGTTGATTTGTTCTCTTATTAAAAAAGGTTGTGTCTTACGCGTTGGCATGATTGCAACTATAAATATCCAATTAATTTATCATGTTGCTGTATAGTGTGATTATAAAATAAATGGTGATACATATATGTGTGTTTTACAGTGTTATTATTGACACGTAATGCAATTAATTTGCTAATTATATTTGTGGTGTGATGATGCTATGTTTTGTTTACATTAGTTTGCCTTTTCTTTGGAAATCTTATTGGGATAAAGTGAGCATATTATTTTTATATTTGTGATGAAACAATGACACTTATCGTGAACCGATTCTAACATCGTCATAATTACATGGTTAATAGTATTACATTGCAGTAAATTAACCCAAAACATTAGTTGCAAGTATCTTTTGGGTGGTAACTGCGAATGTATGCGTTCCATGATTGGACTTAGACTTAGACTTAGACTTAGAATTACAAACATATCCATACAAATTATGTGTTATCTAAACCAATTAACCTATCATAATTGGTTGTAATAGTTGACACACACACACACAATTTGGGTTTGTCTCCTTTCACGTTGTCGCTTGGCTTTACCTGTGAGTAGGGTTTATGTCAAAAATGTCCTGGCTGTGGAGGTTAAGTATGGATGCACCACCTCTAGTTACCTCGTTGCCTGCCTATATTATATCCCTTCCAGTCGTATATAGGCGCCATTGTGAGACCCAAAGTCAACCTGTTGACTGTGAACACTAACATGTCAAATTGTGTTTATTTCTTCTGTGTGGATGAGGGAGACAAAAGATAAAACTGCCTGTGATGAGTGCCTCCCCCAGAATTGAAAGAGTGACAGGGCCAAACTCAAGGAATGTTCGAGCCAAAATGTCTGAACACATTGGGATTGAAGCAATTTAGGTCATAGGATGAGAGAAAGATGGATTCAGAGGGAGAGTTCCAGAGCTCAGCTGTTGAACAGAAACAAAGATTGGGAGTATGGTTTCACTCTTGAGTTGGAGAGATACACAGAGTAGGGGTGAGATTTTGTTGCAAGACGGGTGCTACGTACTCTACATAGAGGAGGTGGTATACACTGAGAGAGCTCTGAGGAAAACTGATTATTGTAGTAGCGATAGAATAGTGAGAGAGAAATGCAACATTGCGGCGAAGAGAGAGAGTTGGTGAGTGGACGGGAGTTAATGATACAAAAGACTTTCCTTTCTAGTTTGTCTAGAAGTGCTGTGTGAGAGGATCCTCCCCACACATGTGAACAATAGTCAATGCAAGGATGCACTGTGCCCCTCTACATAGTAAGAAGCTGTGCAGGGGTTAAGAACCCCTTGAGACGGTTGAGCACACTCAGCTTCTAGGACGCCGCCTTAGAAAGAGTGGCAATATGGTCCTTCCAAGAGAGAACTGAAGAATTAGGTGATACCGAGAATACTGAGAGAAGATGAAGGGTTGATATTTGTGTTGTTGAAGTGTAAGGGACAGTCCTCTGGGAGTTCACGAAGGGTAGATAGATGGAGAAATTGGGTTTTGGAAGCATTAAAGGCAACAAGATTTTCTTGGCCCCAATTGAAAATGGTAGTTAGATCAGTGTTGTATGGCTTCATTACATTTGTTTTTGAGGGATTGCTTGCTGGGGCGTTCTGGAAAACGAAGTGAATAGTGTATGGTAGAGTCGTCTGCATATGAATGGATAGGACTGGAGGATAATTGAGAAGATCATTTATGAAAATTAGAAAGATAATTGGAGATAGGACGGTACCCTGAGAAACACCGGAGTTGATAGGATGAGGAAGTGAACAATGGCCATCCACAACCACAGCTATGGAACAGTCGGAAAGGAAATTAGAGACAAAAGGTACAGATGGAGAGATAGAAAGGAAATTAGAGACAAAAGGTACAGATGGAGAGATAGAAACCGAAGGAGGGTAGTTTGAAAATTCAAGATTTGTCACAGACTCTATCGAAGGCCTTCGATATGTCTAGCACAATGGAAAAGGTCTCACCGAAGACTCAAAAGGAGGATGACCAGAAGTTAGTAAGATATGAGAGAAGATTTCCAGTAGAGCGACCATTAAGGAAGACATACTGGGGATCTGAGAGTAGATTTTGAGAAGATATATCCTTAAGAAATTTGGAAATAAAAATAGTTTAAAAAACTTTAGAGATACAAGAGATGAGAACAATTGGAGGATAGTTGGAGGGTTGAGAGCGGTCACCCTTCTTTGGGACAGGTTGAATGAGAGCGAATTTCCAGCAAGAAGGGAAGACGTTAGAGAAGAGACAGAGAGGAAAGAGTTTGCCTAGGCAGGGAGTCAACACAGAAGCACAGTTTTTGAGTACAAGAGGAGGAACAACCATCAGGACCGTATGCCTTAGTATTATGCCCAGAGAGGGTAGAAAGTACATCTTTAGAAGAGATTTGGATATTAGGCATAAGTAGGAGAGAAGGGGATGGAGAGGGAGGAATATCACCGGAATCATCCAAGGTGGGGTTTCTAGCGAAAGTTTGAGCGAAGAATTCAGCTTTATCAGAGGAAGAAGTGATGGTTGTGCCATCAGAGTGGGAAAGGCGAGGAAGACATTTTTTGGGAGAGTTTTTGGCTAGATGCCAGAGCTTGGGAAGAGCTAGAGTTGGATAGTTCAGTGCATTTATTATTGATGAAAGAGTGTTTGGCAAGTCAAAGAACAGATTTGGCTTGATTTTGGGCAGAAACATAGGAAGAATGAGATTCTTGAGTCGTCGGTACCATTTGAATGCTTTCTCCTTATTGCAGACAGCAATAGAACAAGCGTGAATAAAACAAAATTTGTTTTGCATTAATCTGAGAAAACGGAATGTATGCCTCCATACCCGATAGGATATACCTCGGTAATGTGTTCAGCACTCTCAGCGGGTCCCCGGCCACAGAAGCAAAAATCATTCCATGTATAATCAAAGAAGTACTGCCAGAGAGCCTCCCAGTCTGCAGCGCCACCGGCTTGGAAGATCGGGTGGCCATACTGCAGAGATAGGACAGGTGACAGAGATAAGTTTGTGGTCGGAGGAGCGCAAAGGAGAAAAAAAGATTGACAGTATAAGAAGAAGGGTTAGAAGTTAGAAACAAGTCTAGAATGTTGGTCCAATCTCCGAGGCAATCCGGGATACGAATGGGTTGCTGAACCAACTACTCCAGGTAATTTAGAATAGAAAAGACGTAGGCTTGTTCACCATGTTGGTCAGTATAATGAGAGGAGAGCCATTGGCGGTGGTGAACGTTGAAATCTCCTAAGATGGAGATTTCAGAGGAGAAATGGATAGCATGTCTTCCACTTTAGAGATTAGATAGTCAAAGAATTTGGGAAAGTCGGTAGAGTTAGGGAAAAGATAGACAGCACATAAATATTTAGTATGAGATTGACAGGAAAGTTTGAGCCATAAAGTTGAGAATTCAGAAGAGTCGAAATCGGGAACACGAGAGCAAGTAAATTTGTTGTGCACGTATGCACAACATCCGCCTTTGGCTTTGAAACTAGGATACAGAAAGTAGAAGGATACAGAGAAGGGGCTGTTAGCAGTTGCTTCAGACACCTGAGTTTCAGTGAGTAAAAGAAGATCAGGTTTGTAGGAGGAGAGACGGTGTTCATATTGATTTGTTTGTTCAGGCTTAGGCAAACTGACTGCATGGAACTAATTGAGGTAAACATAAAATAATATAACATACCTCTGATAGTTTACCCCACCCTAACATAACTTATCAACAAATATTTTAACAGCATATGGTCTATTCTAACATATTTTAACAATATGTATTGGGCAACTCTTTTACATTAGTGCATACGCATTGGAAGTAATAACGCATTTTAATGGGTGTCACCATTGTTCCAAAGTACTTCTCAAAACCTGCATTTTGTATAATTTACATTGAAAATGTGTTAATTTCTAATGACAGTAATCATAGTATCATAAACAATGTATATGTATTGATTGATCACTGTCGCAGAATGGTAGATATATGCCAGTTATATATATTCCACACAATATGATGTAGTACGGTAGAGTATCTTGTATACCGTTGCTTTAAAGTTGTTGTGTTGAATGTATTGGACGATATTGCTGCATAATCAAGTTAAAGTCAGGTAAACAAGATATATCTAGACAAAAAATCAACTTTATCCTAGCAGAAATACACTGGTAACGGTCCTAACGATGAATGTATCTGAATAAAGTACAGTATTATAGGGTAACCTTGCATTATTAAAAGTGTGTTTATTTCATGATAGGCCGAGTACTGTAATGGCCTGTTCGAGAGATTGTGTACAATAACTATAATAATAATGTATACACCACTATTGTCCAACACCATATGGCACCACAGACACTTTAGACTTGCGGGCGCCTCTGGCACCCAGGCCTGTGGAGGCAGCAAGTCCTTCAGTTCACACCAGACTCTCACATAACCAACTAGCGTCTCGGCGCTCCTGTACTCAACCCTAGCCAATAAAGGATTGAAGAGTACTGGTGTTATATCTCCATTCATCTTTATTATATGGCGCAGTGTATATCAGTATCTGAACCTACATGGAGAACCTGCACTACCTAGCTGAGGCTGCAGCTGCTGTGGAAGCCGGCTTGCCGCCATGCGGTCCCTACCCGGCTACATCTACCTCCCAACCGGTCGAGCCTTCATTGCCCGATGCCCTGTCTCCATACCCCTCCATCATCTACTTGAATGAAAGGATCGACGCCCTCCAATCGAGTATCGCCACCATTCTACAGCATCACCAGGACCAGCAGCATCTACAACTACAACATCGCCCCGCGACAGCTCCACCACCGCCCCGCCAGGATCTACAACATCGCCCCGCGACAGCTCCACCACCGCCCCGCCAGGATCTCCAGCCCCACCAGCCTCTACAACATCAGCCCCAGGCCAGTAATGTTACCCACCAGGCTGACCCATCCTTTGCCTCACGCCCCACCAGTGATACACTTATTCATCCCTCTACACAGACACCCACACCTCATACATCTCCGCATGTCTCAGTGCCCCACCATATGCCAGTTACCCATGTCTCAGTGCCCCACCATATGCCAGCTACCCATGTCTCAGTGCCCCACCATATGCCAGTTACCCATGTCTCAGTGCCCCACCATATGCCAGTTATTCCCCACATGTCTTTATTACATATGAACATGACTAATCCCCTTACCCACCCTCTCAAGAGCGAATATCCCACACCCTTCCCAACTGACGGCCAGGCCCACACTGGTGTCGGTAGCGACGGTCGGTATTACGGCGGCCATTATGCCCCCCTTGGCTATCGTACGGCTGGCACCAACCCTCACGGCGCAGCCCCTTCTGCGCATGACGTCATCATACCACCACCACCTCAAGTCCCTTCCTACCCAGCCCAGCCACGCCCCGCCCCGCCCCGCCGGGCTGCCCCTACGCGGCCCCAGGCCGCTTTACATATGCCGGGACACGCCCTACGCAAATTCTGGGCTGATTGGGAGGTCTACAAGCGGCTCGTCCTTCTACCACCTCACGAGGCTACCATCGAGCTCTACCAGACGTGCGACCCTGCCCTTCAGAGCGCCATATTTGCTCACAATCAGGCGTTCTCCTCATTGCCAGAAATCGACCTAGCAACTCTCATCACACAACTCGTCCACCGACAACGGAACCGCGCAGCCGCTCGCCACCACTTCCGGTCTCTTTTCCAACAACCTACTGAACAGATCCGGGACTACGTCACACGTATTACGGAGGCCACTTTGGACTGTGGCTTTACCTGCCCCTGTTGCCACACTGATGTCTCTGACGAACACATACGGGACCAAGTGACTATCGGGATTAGTGATTCGTCCCTTCAGCAAGATGTTTTAACTAAAGACCGCACCCTACCTACCTTACAAGATGTTATCAACTACTGTGTGGGGTTCGAATCTGCGGCACTCGATCAGACGGCAATGCAACCGGGGGTACATGCTGTGAAATCACCATACCAGCGTCTCAAGAGTACTTACCCACGCCCCGCCCCTATCCAGCCCCCCGCCCAACCCACTCAGCCCCCGTCGCCCGCCCCACCACCTCCCCACGTCGGCCCCACTTCATCTCCCACACGTTGCTCCGGGTGTGGCCTATCTTCACATTCACAAGCCCAACGATCTTCGAAGTGTCCTGCATGGGGCAAGACCTGCACGGCGTGTAATAAACCTAACCACTTTGCCAAGGTTTGTAAATCCACCTCTTCCCAGTGCAGTGGGTGCAGCCTATCCACACACTCTCGAGCCGAACGCCCATCCAAATGCCCTGCTTGGGGCAAGACCTGCCCGTCGTGCAACAAACTCAACCATTACTCCACAGTTTGTCACTCCACGCCCTCACCTTCATCCGCGGCTGTTATCATTGGTACTATCAAACAGGCTGTTAACAAACCACCACCCGCACGGCTCCCCTCCTTGCCCATTACCATTTCTACTGCCATGTCGCCCCACTCTCACCCCACCAGCGTCACGGCCCACCCTGACACGGGCGCCCAAGTATCTGTGGCTGGTTTGTAATTACTACGGGCACTGGGCCTCCAACGCCACCACCTACAGCCTACTCACCAACGGATCACGGCCGTTGGGGGTCACACTCTCCAGGTCCTGGGTTATATGCCGACTACCATTACCGCCACCGACGTTGCCGGCACCCCCTACAGTACTGATGATGATATTTTTATTATTCAGGCACAGTCACCGTTATTTATTAGCATGTCAGCTTGTAGGGCACTACATATCATCCTTCCCGACTTCCCCACACCTACCACCTGCATGGCCGCCCACACAGCCCAACCACCACCCACCTTGACCAGGACCCCTCCACCACACCGGCCCACTTCCCTCCCCTTCCCACCTAACGACCTGCACCTGTCTGACCTTCGTGACTGGTTCTTGTCACAGTTTGCATCTTCTGCATTTAACACCACCAGCGGCCCACTCCCCACGATGTCTGGCCCTCCCATGCACATCCACATCAAGCCTGGCGCATCTCCACGTGCCGTGCACACCCCTGCCCCTATACCGCATCATTGGAAGGCCCAGGTCAAAGCAGATCTCGACAGGGACGTCGCACTGGGCATTATTGAGCCTGTCCCCATCGGTACCCCTACTACCTGGTGTTCTAGGATGGTGGTGGTCGCCAAGAAAACTGGACAACCCCGCCGTACAGTTGACCTGCAGGCACTCAACCACGCCTGCCTTCGGGAGACACATCACACCCCGAGCCCATTCAACTTGGCCCAATCCATCCCTGCAGGCACTCGTAAGACGGTCCTAGACGCCTGGAATGGATACCATGCTGTTTTACTCGACGAATCCAGCAGGGAGGCTACGACTTTTATCACGGAATTTGGCCGTTACAGGTATATCAGGGCCCCTCAAGGTTACTTGGCAGCTGGCGACGCCTATACCCGACGCTTCGACGCAATCATACAGGCTGTCCCTCGTAAGGTGAAGTGTGTCGACGACTCCCTTTTGTGGGACTCTTCAGTCGAGGAGGCATTTTGGCACACTTTTGATTACCTGGCCCTCTGTGCAACCAACGGTGTCACTTTCAACCCTGACAAGTTTACCTTCGCCGCCCCTTCAGTTGACTTCGCCGGACTCACCATCACAGACACTGGAATTAAGCCATGCACGTCCATGATTAAGGCCATCCGTGACTTTCCCACGCCCACAGACATCACAGGAGCCCGGTCGTGGTTTGGTCTCGTTGAACAGGTCGCCTGGGCCTTCAGCATCAAACCGGAAATGGCGCCCTTCCGGGAACTTGTGCAGTCCAAAACCCCCTTCCACTGGGATGAGGCACTCGACCGTACCTTTGCCACATCTAAGGACCACATCGTACACCTGGTTGAGGAAGGGGTCTGCTCCTTCGAGATCGGCAGACCCACGTGCCTCGCCACAGACTGGAGCAAAACCGGCCTTGGCTTCCTCCTACTACAACAACATTGTTCCTGCCCCACCGCATCTGCCCCCACCTGTTGCAAGGTCGGTTGGAAACTTGTCTTCGCCGGCTCCCGTTTTACCACACCTGCGGAGTCCCACTACGCACCCGTCGAAGGCGAGGCTTTAGCAGTGGCTGACGCCCTTGACAGATGCAGAATGTTTGTCCTGGGCTGCCCTGACCTCGTCGTCGTCGTGGACCACAGACCTCTACCGCACATCCTTAACGACCGGTCCCTTGACAACATACCAAACCCTCGCCTGTTCAAGATTAAGGAACGTACCCTACGATACCAGTTCATCATTCAACATACGCCTGGCAAATGGCACCGCGGCCCTGACGCTGTCTCCCGCTACCCGACCAGGCCCTCCGCGGACGCCCATGATGTGCATAGTGCGGCCGCCAGCGAGCTCGAGATCCACTCAGTTGCCTTGGCCTCCCTCACCATGCTCGCCGCCATACCTGACCCAGTTGTATCATGGTCTGACCTTAAATCTGCCGGCCAACAAGACAGCGAGTATACCTCCCTTCTTCAGACCATCCCCGAGTGCTTCCCGGACTCAAGAGAGGCGACCGCCCCACAACTACGACAGTTCTGGGGTGTTAGAGACCGCCTCACTTCCGTCGACGGGGTAGCCCTCATGGATCAACGACCAGTCATCCCCCATCATCTTCGGTCCAGAGTTCTCGAGGCCCTTCACTCAGCTCATCAGGTATGACTGGCATGAAGACCCGTGCACGTGCGAGTGTTTACTGGCCAGGTATTGACAAGGCCCTACGCAACTGCCTGGATACCTGCCACTACTGCCGCGCCCACGCCCCGTCCCAGCCGAAAGAGCCACTCATGTCATCTGACCCACCCCAATGGCCATACGACCAGGTAGCCGCCGATTTTTTTCAGCACCAGGGCAAACACTACCTGGTCTACGTCGATCGCTTCTCCAGCAATGTCCACATCTTCTACCTGCCACCAGGTAAATGTGATGCTCACCACCTCATCTCGGCGTGCCGTACCCTCTTCACCCACTACGGAGCACCCCGGGTACTGGCGAGCGATGGTGGGCCCCAGTTTACAGCTGGGGACTTCCAAGAATTCCTGGCACATTGGGGTGTGTCACAGCGGGTCAGCTCTGCGTTCTACCCTCAGTCTAATGGCCGCGCCGAGCTGGCTGTTAAAGCAGCCCGCCGCATCATCGCGGACTGTACATCCCCCACTGGCTCTCTAGACAACAACGCCGCAGCCCGTGCCCTCCTCCAATACAGGAACACACCCCTCTCGACCATTGACAAGTCACCAGCTCAACTTCTCTTCGGCAGGACCCTACGGGACCACGTCCCCTGCAATCCTGCACTTCTCCACCTCCACCCCCACTGGCTTCTCTCGGCCGAAGCTCGTGAGGCAGCCCTTTTTCACTGTAACGCTGCCCTAGCCACATACTATAATGCTTCAGCCCGGCCTTTATCACCACTCCACGTCGGTGACCGGGTCTCCGTCCAGAACCAGGGGGGCAACAACCCGACACGGTGGAACAAGACTGGCACTGTAGTGGAGGTGCATCCACACCGCCAGTATACCATCCGGGTGGATGGGTCGGGGCGAGCCACACTCCGCAACCGCCGCTTCCTACGACAGCTTCGTCTACCGCCCTCCACTCAACCTACACCGCCCGACTCCACCATCGCCTCGTCGGACGCCAATAGGGGGGGGGAGATATAATAATAATGTATACACCACTATTGTCCAACACCATATGGCACCACAGACACTTTAGACTTGCGGGCGCCTCTGGCACCCAGGCCTGTGGAGGCAGCAAGTCCTTCAGTTCACACCAGACTCTCACATAACCAACTAGCGTCTCGGCGCTCCTGTACTCAACCCTAGCCAATAAAGGATTGAAGAGTACTGGTGTTATATCTCCATTCATCTTTATTATAATAACTGGTTTGACGTGATATATAGTTTTAATCAACTTGCCCAGTCATATAGGTCCACTGCACCTTATACAACATTCAACCTGACAAACACTACACAGGTACAGTCTACAACAGAACTGTTGTCCATGGCCTGAGGCAATGTGCTAGTTCACTTATCTTTTAATAGATGGCCCTTTAACCCTCCAGCTCCGGCGGCCTTTGCTCGCGACTGTACTGTGATCCCGGGTGTTTTGCCGATTATTGGGCTGTGTTCACTCACCCGTAACTCAATAAACAGGGCATGTATTGTTATGAATAAAAATATAAAATGTTCCACAAACCTTCCTCTGTAGAATGCCGTTGAGTAGAGGTCTCTAGCCCCAGTGGTTGCATAATGGCGAGCGCGGGAAGTAGAGTGATTTTCGGCGGCAAATTCTTCCCGCGTTCGGATGTGTCGCCCTGGCCCCGGCTACCACGCACCTAGCCGCTCGTCGCACCAGAGTGTTTGCCTCCGATAGACGTTTTTAGTAGTTAATATTGACAATTTGATGTTTATTTGATATTTTTATAGATATTTTGAGACCAATTATATAAAGTATGTGTATTAGGGTGTCACTGTCACTAATATTGCTTATTTTCACTCGATACCGTACTTTTTATTAGTAATTGAGGTAGGTTATTGTTATATTAGGCACTGATTATTCGTTATCACAGGTGTTTATTATACTTTGGCCATCAAATATTAGGTTTTGTGTCACTTTCACTTTGGTAAATATGCTTTAGAGAGTGTCACTGTCACTGATAATGCTCATTTTCACTCGATACCGTACTTTTTATTAGTAATTGAGGTAGGTTATTGTTATATTAGGCACTGATTATTCGTTATCACAGGTGTTTATTATACATTGGCCATCAAATATTAGGTTTTGTGTCACTTTCACTTTGGTAAATATGCTTTAGAGAGTGTCACTGTCACTGATAATGCTCATTTTCACTCGATACCGTACTTTTTATTAGTAATTGAGGTAGGTTATTGTTATATTAGGCACTGGTTATTCGTTATCACAGGTGTTTATTATACATTGGCCATCAAATATTAGGTTTTGTGTCACTTTCACTTAGTTATATGCTTTGTAAACGTTTTATATACAATTTATTGTGTTTTTTCACTGATTTATATATTTCTATAGGTTCTAATCATATGAATGTCACTTATTATATACATTTATGTGTCACTTTCACATATTATTATGGTGTTATTGTAGTTGTATCAATTTTCTGATAATACATATGACTTTTGTATTACAATAAATTGTTTTACTTCCACTTTTTGCCTATATACAGGTATATACATATTGTCACTGTCTTTGGTACTTTCACTATGATTAGAACTCCAGCTTGGAGTGGTAATCAAAGAAGCACCCTTCAGCACTGAGTGGCACCTTGCACTCCACACACTCCATGGTGGACTTTTTCTCTGACCTCGCCCTCAGCCTGGTGTTGTAGCAGACATAGTACTGCTTCTGCTGCTTTCTTCCTGCTTGTGTCTGAGGCAGGGAAACGAGCCTGTGCATATTCATGTAATATGCACAGTGCAAGCGGTCAGTAGCGGCGGGCCCAGCATGTGCCACTGCCCTCTGTGGCGTAGCATACTTCTCCAGGAGCTCCTTCAACACCTGCTTTTGGAACCTCCGCAGGCTATTGAACTTCCTGGGTGTGTTCTCATTCCGAAGCTTGTAGATGTTGTAAGCGTTCAGAATTGACATGTCCACCATGTGCAGAAAGAACTTTTTGTACCATCTGCATGAGTTACGCAGACAGTCAATGAAGCCTATCTGCATGTCGGACTTGTCCACCAGCCTCATGTTGATGTTGTAGTCCAGGACAGTATCGGGCTTGGTCACCCTGGCCTGGGTGCAGCGATCCACCTTGCCAGTCTCCACCATTTCCCCCTTGTGGATGGTGGTCAGGAGGTTGACCTTCCACTAGTCATGCCAGTGGATAGCCAGAATGGGCCCCGACTTCTTCCGGAACACATCGCCTTTCTTTGTCTTTGGAGGGAAAGGTGGCATGCCCTTCCTTTTCCCCCGTACTGTGCCTACAGTCCCCGTCTTGCGCTGATGGAGGTACTTTGAGAGAGTGGGGGACGTGTAGTAACTGTCCGTGAAGAGGACGTGATTCTTGTGAAAGTAGCGGTCCATCATGGCTTGCACCACTGCTCCGCCAAAGCCAATGACGGGGTCCACAAGCATGTCCCCTTTCTTCCCGCTGTAGACCAGGAAGTCCAGGACATAGCCAGTTCGGCAGTCGCACAGCACAAAGAATTTTAGGCCAAAGCGATGTCTCTTTGAGGGGATGTACTGCCGGAAGCTGAGCTTTCCCAGGAACAGCACGAGAGACTCGTCAATGACGACCTAGCGGAAGGGCTTGAAGTAGGAGGTGAAGCGTTGTTGCATCATCTCGTAAAACATCCTAATCTTCCACAGCTTGTCTGGACGGTGGACGTCAGTGTTGGTGAAAAGATGGAGCGCTGCGAGGATGTCAAGGTACCGGTCGCTAGACATATATTTCCCTAAGGAATGGGTGGTTATGAGATAATTGGTGATCCAATAGTCAGGCAACCTATGCTTCTTGACATGAGGCATTAGCATGGTGAGTGGCAGGAAGACCATGAACTCGTGAAGAGTCACTGGGGTCCACTGCCTCATGTGGCGCTTGGTCACCTTGTCAAACATGTGGACCTGGAATTGGTGCTGCATGTTGGTCTCCTTGATGACTAATCCGGTAAGGCCTCAAAAAGCTTATGTGGTGGAGCATTGGGGCCTGCGGGAAAATTGGGGGTAATTCGTGAACCCTCCTGTACCTCATCAAAAGCTGGCACATCAGGGTTGTAATCTTCCCCGTCAGCCAGGTCTTCCCACTGAAAAATGGAGAATGGGTCTTGGCAACGCACACGAGGAGCTGCAGGTGGTGGCCCAGCACGCCCACGGCCAACTCGGCATGCGCGCACCCTACGGCGGCCACCAGGGCAGCGGCCAGGGCGGGCTACAGCACGACACCCCCGGGCGGAGCGGATGGGTTGAGGGTCGTCCATGTCCATGTAGTCGTCGTCGTCATCAGAGTGGTCATCTTGCCCTGACGGTGGACCTATATAGTCACGGCCAGAGTCATCTGTGAGGTGCCCTTCATCGTCAGTGTCCCCCGCATAATCTGGCGGGGAACAAGTGGTGCGGGGGGGCGAGGTGGGGAAGGAGTGGAAGGTGAGACTATGTCCCCCCGAGGTTCTGGGCTCCTTGGCCTGCGACGAGTGGCAAAAAGCAATGTTTCACTGTCACTAGGCCCAGGTATTGGTGATGCGAGCTCAAATACTTTTTCAGGAACACATGTTGAAGGCAGGAGAGGTGGGGAGGACCGTGGGGAACGTTGCCGGGGCGTATGGCTGGGGCCAGCAGGGGTGGATGCCGCGGGAGCCTCGAACAAAGCCCGCCTAGTTTGCTGTCCTTTTTTCACATATTTCCTGCCTTTCCCATTTTCGGCAGCAGTATGTCTCCTGTCGGGGGACCTAGGAGGCAAATAGGCCGAAAGTGGGGGGTCCTCAACCCTTGGCAGTGGTGGGGGTGGTGGGGAATAATGGAGGGCACCCGGGTCATCTTGGGTGGCTTGGGGAGATAAGGGAGACAATGGCGGGTGAGATGGGTCACCACGCTCACCCTCACCCTCACCAAGCCTTTTGGATTCTTCCCTGGCTGCCGCGGCCGCCGTTTCAAGTACCTGCTTCTATACTTTAATTAATTTCATTGGGGGTGTGGTGGTGAGATTAATTAAAATAATATTATTAGTAGGTTTAGGGATATTTTTTCGAGAGGCCGGTCTATATGATCTGCGCCCCATGAATATTCTTTCCTCTCACCAGTAGGCTACCATAGTGCGGTTGGGAATATGAACATGATTAGATTAATATCCAGTATTCGAGAATGGATAATAAGTCGTAGGCGTGTGCATAAACCTTTAACCGTCCTGGTGGTGTAATGGTTAAGGTGGCAAAAATATGTGTGTGATAACCCGGGTTCGAATCCCGGTGGATCATATATACTTTAATTAATTTCATTGGGGGTGTGGTGGTGAGATTAATAAAAATAATATTATTAGTAGGTTTAGGGATATTTCTTCGAGAGGCCGGTCTATATGATCTGTGCCCCATGAATATTCTTTCCTCTCACTTAAACAGTAGGCTACCATAGTGCGGTTGGGAATATGAACATGATTAGATTAATATCCAGTATTCGAGAATGGATAATAAGTCGTAGGCGTGTGCATAAACCTTTAACCGTCCTGGTGGTGTACTGGTTAAGGTGGCAAAAATATGTGTGTGATAACCCGGGTTCGAATCCCGGTGGATCATATATACTTTAATTAATTTCATTGGGGGTGTGGTGGTGAGATTAATAAAAATAATATTATTAGTAGGTTTAGGGATATTTCTTCGAGAGGCCGGTCTATATGATCTGTGCCCCATGAATATTCTTTCCTCTCACTTAAACAGTAGGCTACCATAGTGAGGTTGGGAATATGAACATGATTAGATTAATATCCAGTATTCGAGAATGGATAATAAGTCGTAGGCGTGTGCATAAACCTTTAACCGTCCTGGTGGTGTAATGGTTAAGGTGGCAAAAATATGTGTCTGATAACCCGGGTTCGAATCCCGGTGGATCATATATACTTTAATTAATTTCATTGGGGTGTGGTGGTGAGATTAATAAAAATAATCTTATAAAAGCATAGCTTGAAAGGCGATTTAGCTGGCAAAGGGCTTGGAGTCATGTCACTCAAGTGAATCTTTGAGATTGACCTTGAACTCTCCCACACGCTCACTTTCCCCACTTCACTTTCTTCACCTAAAACAGCTTCCGCGAAAGCTGTTACATCACCTTCATCACTCTCATGTTCACTCACAAATCCCTGAATTGAGTACCATTGTCACTGTTATCGTCATAATCACGCTACTTATAATTAGACGATTTATCACTGTCTTCATCATCAACAGTATGGTCTTCAGCAATATCGAACATTCTCAATGTCTCCTCGATACCTCCTGGAGATAACACATTTAGGCGGAGTCGTCTGCGTAAAACGCGACGAGCCTGGGCGGGCGTCGGAGGGGGCACGGTATCGGACACAGCGGAAGAACTTTTTTTGGTAGTATCCATGATGGCGTCGGGGTAGAGACTGTTGCCGTGGCGTAGTTCACGTGTGGTGGCGCTGTCTACCACCCCAAAAAAAAAAAATTGACACGCGCCATTCGAAAGCATTTACGCAAGCACCCGGAGCCTCAGAGCCCACGCAAATTATGCTTGGGGTGAAAGCCTATGATCGGGTTATTTTCGTCTTCCGAGTCATCCACACTACCAAAACTCTCACCCAGACCTTCGACGGTTTCATCCAACAGCTTATTAGAAAGTTCTGAAGAGTTCAGCATGATATCTAGTTCCTGGGTGGTAAGCCGGGCGTGGTTAGTAGGGTGGCGCGACGCACTAGGGATGGCGGTCACCGAATCGAACACGGGCAAATCTTGACCTTCCATTATGGCTGCTTGAGGGTCACTGAGTCACGGTCACGCAGTGGGGATGTGTGGGTGGGCCCTTGTAGTACACCCCCTGACCACCAAGTTTCGCTTTCCACCTAAATTAGGGCGGGAATACGCCCACGGACTTGTCCAATCCCGCCATTTAGTCCAATTTTCTCGTATCGGACTCAAGTCCGACCCCGATCTTTAGGGGTTAAGAGGGAGGCCTAAAAAAAACATTTAAACAACACTAAACAATTTTTTTTTTATTTTTTTTTTTTCCCTATACCTCATATCACTCCTCCACATCCCCTCCTTCCTCCCTTTCCCCTCCCCCTTCAATTATCACCTATTTTCCCTGTTATTCCCTAATTTGTTGGTATATTTTTGTGCTAACATTAGCAAACTGTGTGGGGGATGTGCTTATGTGCCTAGCGGGTGTGTTACACAACCGAGTGTGTGTATGAGTAGGCTCAGTGTGGCTTTAGGCCTCATGGAGGAAGGGGTTGCCTCAATTTTCTCCATAATTCATGAATGGGCTGGTCCATCTATATTCGCGATTTTGACCAGAAAAATTATATTTTCACTCGTTTTATTGTTGTTACAGGTTACTATCTTCATAGTGAAGGTAAAATAGGCTCATATGAATAGGTAATAACGACATTTATCGTAGAATGACGATTATAGGCCTGAATGGAGCCAATATGCTCGCCCATGGGGAGCTAGTTCATTACCCCCCCCTCGCCGTTACCGGGTTAATTGTATAAACTTGGTCTTCATATGATGCAGATATATAGAGGTTTCATATTTGTCCATTATGTATCGAAACATTAGCTGCTAAGGGATTTAATTTATCGTCAGCTGAAGAGAAACAGAGTATAGTTGTTAATATAGTCCGTTGCTCTATTTTCACCTGCACGTTTCCTCTTTCTTCTGACAACAGCTGTACACTTTATTTATTAACTTTTTCAAGATCCGATTACGCGCATTTCTTTTCTGTGTCATGGTTATTAGTAGAGGATTATATTCAGATTAATAATGGAAGTTAGAGAGTTAATTGAGAAACTCTTTGCCCTTTTAATTCCTACAAATCCTTCCTGCAATGTATAAAGTCGTCTAATAATAGCCAGAATAAACTGTCAAAATGTGTCATAATCTGCAAAGGGTTAATCTAACGAGTGTTTCTTCAGGGTAAGGAGGTGGCTCTATCACCATTTGTACAATTGTGCATGTAACTGTATTGTACAAAACTATAGTTTGGTAGACCAATAGGGGACCTGCAAAACATATAGTAATAAGCAAATAGATTTTTTTTTTTTTTTTTTTTTTAAGAGACAATGAACGGAGGAAGGAAAAACACAGATAAAACAAAAAGGTCCATGTGCCTAAAGGCATCCTCCATTCATAAAATGTTTGTAACAACTGGATTTAAACTTTTGTAGATTGTAAGTTTGTGGAAAGCAACTCGAGGGAAGTGAATTCCAAAGAGTAGTAGTTCTAGGGATAAATGAATTTTGATAAGCAGAAGTTTTGCATTGTGGAGGAGAAAGTGTAAATTCATGGGCGCTCTTAGCTGCCCTAGTTCTACGGGGAAAGATGTGGAGAGGCGGCACAATTGAAGCAAGTTCCTCGGAACAATTGCTGTGAAAATATCTGTAGAATAATTCAAGGGATGCAACGTTTCTTCGTATGGATAATGTAGGAAGGTCATGTGTGATTACAGGGTTATTGATTAATGTAATAGCTTTATTTTGAATTTTGTCCAACTGCCTCAATGCAACCACTCCACTTCCACTCCACAGAGGTGAACAGTAATCCATCTGAGAACGCACATGACTTTTATATATTACGGCCAACTGCTCGTCAGTGAAGAATTCTCGAACTCTGTACAGGAGTCCCAGTTTTTTAAAGGCATTCTTAGCAATGCTTCTAACATAATGTGTCCAGCTCAAGTTAGTAGTTAATGTTACACCGAGAATGTCAATACTAGGGGAAGTGGGAATATTTACATCATTACAAAATATATGGGAGTCAGTGAGATTCTGTCGGTTAGAAAATTGAATGTACTTGGTTTTCTGTGCATTAAAGGAAACTAGATTCTTTTGTCCCCATTCATTAATTCTAGAAAGGTCCTGGTTCAGAGAAATTGCAGTGTTTATTTTTGAATTTATAAAATCGGGTTGGGTGAAAGAATTGGTAAATGTGAAGGAACTGTGGAGTGTTGAGTCATCTGCGTAGGAATGTATTGGATTATGAGTGGTAGATATGAGATCATTGATATGAATGAGGAACAGAGTTGGGGCCAAAACTGATGCCTGGGGAACACCAGCATTTATTGAGTGAAATTGAGAATAAAGGCCACCTACCATTACACGTATGTTTCTGTTATGAAGATAAGAAGAAATTAGTGGAACTAATGATGCTAGGCCGTAGTGTGACATCTTCGACAATAAGGATTGATGCCAGACTCTATCAAATGCCTTTGATATATCCAGTGCTATTGTATGTGTTTCACCATGTTGGTCTGTAGCTTGGTTGATTTGATGCGTAAGAAGGCAAAGAATGTCTGCAGTTGATCGACATCGTCTAAAACCATATTGCCTATCACTGATTAATTTATTATTTTCAAGATGCTTAATTATGTGATTATTTAATATAATTTCAAAGACTTTACCAAGAGTGGAAGTTATAGCTATTGGTCTGTAGTTTGATGGATCTGAAGAGGCACCTTTTTTAGGAACTGGATGGATGTTTGCTTCTTTCCAGGGTACTGGGAAGCATGAGGTATGAGTACACAGACGGAATTTTTTTGCCAATACAGGAGCGAGCACCAAGGAGCAATTCTTAAGTACTATTGGAGGAATTTCATCTGGACCAGGAGCCTTATCTACTGAGAGATTCTGCAAAATAGTTTTGACATGTCTGGTGTGGATCTTAAGTGAGGGAATTTCAGGCGAATTAAAATTAAGTACAGGGACATCTTGATTTATTTCATCTAAGGTTGTGTTGGTGGAGAAAATATCCGCAAGAAGGTTAGCTTTACCTCGTGGGTCACTTACAAGATTGCCAGTCGGAGATTTTAATGGTGGAATGGATGAAGCAGTAGTGAAGTTGGATTTGAATGAGTTAAGAGTAGACCAAAATATTTTGTTATCATTTGGATTATTTAGAAGTTTATTTGCCTGCTTGTGGAGAAAGTTTGATTTAGTTAGGTTTAATACAGTTTTGGCATGATTTCTGATGTTTATAAAGTAATTAAAGGCTTCATGTGTTTTTGATCTTGGGTATGCATTGTAGGCTATTGCTTTTTGTTCAGTTACTCTAGCACAATTATGGTCAAACCATTTAGGTGAATTAGATCTTTTACTGTACTTTTGATGAGGAATAAAAGTTTCCATTCCAATTTTTACAAAATCTTGTATGTGGCTCAAGGTGGTGTGTGCATCATTAGAAAAGAAAGAGGTCCAAGGAATATCAATAAAGAAACCTTGAAGACCCTCCCAGTCTGCCCTATCGTAATGCCATTTAGTCACCAAAACAGGTTCAGAGTGGGAAGGTGTGGTAGGTGATAGACAGGTGGCCTGTATCAGACAGTGATCAGAAGATCCAAGCGGGGACCTCACTGTAACATCATCATTTTCTGAATTGGTTGTTAAAAATAAGTCCAGTAGGTGGGAATTATGATTAGGATTATCTGGTACACGGGTGGGTTGGTTGACTAGTTGAGTGAGATTAAATGAGTCTGCAAATAGCTCACATTCAAGACCAGCATCATCAGTCCTAGCTGAATGAGTGAGCCATTCAACATTATGGACATTAAAATCACCCAACACAGTGACATAATTAATATTAAAATTAATTATGTGATATAAATACATAATTAAACATATAATCACGTATAGATAGACTCAACAAATAAATATGAGAGAGAGAGAGAGAGAGAGAGAGAGAGAGAGAGAGAGAGAGAGAGGGGGGGTGAATCGAACTTGAAAATGTCGGAAAATTATGCGGTAAAAATAACGGAAATTACTTTATCATGGCGATGTTTGTATGTTATGTCACGAAACAAAGCATATTAACGATACCATCGAGATCATTATTAATTATGTATCATAGTGGGTGAACATATAATTATATATATGAAGTATCTAATAAATTAATCAAAACTTTTTATTCATACTAAGTAAAAGACGGTATCCTTGCAGTAACGCTGAAATTCCCTACCATAGTAATAGTGATCAATTATTTACACCTATTGAGGAATAATGAATCAGTTGACTTGGCAAATGTATTTGTCGGGGCAAAATTACGGTATAACCGTGCTTATCATAAGAATGGTAATTGACAAATACGAGCCCTTTGTTGTATTCAACTGGGCAAATAATCTTTGTCCCGATTGTTTACGCCATATCCTTGGTGCCATAAACAATGCTGTTATCGATGATGATGATAGTGAGATTTTGATTTGCTGGACGAAAGAATTGCTTCTCGGTGTTACTGTCACTAGATTTGCTAAGCAATCACTTACTGCTACAGCGATTTGATTTACTTTTTAATTATTTATTTTCAGTGAGAAAGTGTTGCTTGTCGGTGTTTTTCAAAATAACACAATTTAATTACTAATGCTCAGAAGAAACTTATTTTCAGTTGCTTGATGGTTGGTTTGTTCTCTTATTAAAAAAGGTTGTGTCTTACGCGTTGGCATGATTGCAACTATAAATATCCAATTAATTTATCATGTTGCTGTATAGTGTGATTATAAAATAAATGGTGATACATATATGTGTGTTTTACAGTGTTATTATTGACACGTAATGCAATTAATTGGCTAATTATATTTGTGGTGATGATGCTATGTTTTGTTTACATTAGTTTGCCTTTTCTTTGGAAATCTTATTGGGATAAAGTGAGCATATTATTTTTATATTTGTGATGAAACAATGCCACTTATCGTGAACCGATTCTAACATCATCATAATTACATGGTTAATAGTATTACATTGCAGTAAATTAACCCAAAACATTAGTTGCAAGTATCTTTTGGGTGGTAACTGCGAATGTATGCGTTCCATGATTGGACTTAGACTTAGACTTAGACTTAGAATTACAAACATATCCATACAAATTATGTGTTCACTAAACCAATTAACCTATCATAATTGGTTGTAATAGTTGACACACACACACACAATTTGGGTTTGTCTCCTTTCACGTTGTCGCTTGGCTTTACCTGTGAGTAGGGTTTATGTCAAAAATGTCCTGGCTGTGGAGGTTAAGTATGGATGCACCACCTCTAGTTACCTCGTTGCCTGCCTATATTATATCCCTTCCAGTCGTATATAGGCGCCGTTGTGAGACCCAAAGTCAACCTGTTGACTGTGAACACTAACATGTCAAATTGTGTTTATTTCTTCTGTGTGGATGAGGGAGACAAAAGATAAAACTGCCTGTGATGAGTGCCTCCCCCAGAATTGAAAGAGTGACAGGGCCAAACTCAAGGAATGTTCGAGCCAAAATGTCTGAACACATTGGGATTGAAGCAATTTAAGTCATAGGATGAGAGAAAGATGGATTCAGAGGGAGAGTTCCAGAGCTCAGTTGTTGAACAGAAACAAAGATTGGGAGTATGGTTTCACTCTTGAGTTGGAGAGATACACAGAGTAGGGGTGAGATTTTGTTGCAAGACGGGTGCTACGTACTCTACATAGAGGAGGTGGTATACATTGAGAGAGCTCTGAGGAAAACTGATTATTGTAGTAGCGATAGAATAGTGAGAGAGAAATGCAACATTGCGGCGAAGAGAGAGAGTTGGTGAGTGGACGGGAGTTAATGATACAAAAGACTTTCCTTTCTAGTTTGTCTAGAAGTGCTGTGTGAGAGGATCCTCCCCACACATGTGAACAATAGTCAATGCAAGGATGCACTGTGCCCCTCTACACAGTAAGAAGCTGTGCAGGGGTTAAGAACCCCTTGAGACGGTTGAGCACACTCAGCTTCTAGGACGCCGCCTTAGAAAGAGTGGCAATATGGTCCTTCCAAGAGAGAACTGAAGAATTAGATGATACCGAGAATACTGAGAGAAGATGAAGGGTTGATATTTGTGTTGTTGAAGTGTAAGGGACAGTCCTCTGGGAGTTCACGAAGGGTAGATAGATGGAGAAATTGGGTTTTGGAAGCATTAAAGGCAACTAGATTTTCTTTGCCCCAATTGAAAATGGTTGTTAGATCAGTGTTGTATGGCTTCATTACATTTGTTTTTGAGGGATTGCTTGCTGGGGCGTTCTGGAAAACGAAGTGAATAGTGTAAGGTAGAGTCGTCTGCATATGAATGGATAGGACTGGAGGATAATTGAGAAGATCATTTATGAAAATTAGAAAGATAATTGGAGATAGGACGGAACCCTGAGAAACACCGGAGTTGATAGGATGAGGAAGTGAACAATGGCCATCCACAACCACAGCTATGGAACAGTCGGAAAGGAAATTAGAGACAAAAGGTACAGATGTAGAGATAGAAAGGAAATTAGAGACAAAAGGTACAGATGGAGAGATAGAAACCGAAGGAGGGTAGTTTGAAAATTCAAGATTTGTCACAGACTCTATCGAAGGCCTTCGATATGTCTAGCGCAATGGAAAAGGTCTCACCGAAGACTCAAAAGGAGGATGACCAGAAGTTAGTAAGATATGAGAGAAGATCTCCAGTAGAGCGACCATTAAGGAAGCCATACTGGCGATCTGAGAGTAGATTTTGAGAAGATATATCCTTAAGAAATTTGGAAGTAAAAATAGTTTAAAAAACTTTAGAGATACAAGAGATGAGAACAATTAGAGGATAGTTGGAGGGTTGAGAGCGGTCACCCTTCTTTGGGACAGGTTGAATGAGAGCGAATTTCCAGCAAGAAGGGAAGACGTTAGAGAAGAGACAGAGAGGAAAGAGTTTGCCTAGGCAGGGAGTCAACACAGAAGCACAGTTTTTGAGTACAACAGGAGGAACAACCATCCGGACCGTATGCCTTAGTATTACGCCCAGAGAGGGTAGAAAGTACATCTTTAGAAGAGATTAGGATATTAGGCATAAGTACAAAGGAGTACAAAGGAAATCAAGCAACAACATATCTAGTGACCCTTCTAGGCTGCTTGTCCTCCAAAACACTGAGGATCAAGTGTCCAAACAGTGGTTTAGAGTGGGTAAGGGAACATTGGAAAGGGAACTACTGCCCTGCCACTAACGTGGCCGGACTAGGAAATTAGTAGGGGACATATGGGTTAGTAACTGAGGGGAGGATATAATAAAGTTATTCATTTACAAACGCAGTCAGTCGCAGGTTTGATGAGAGATATTTGTCTAAGCGGAATTTAAATGAATCAACGGTGCTGCAGTCTATAACGTCTCGGGGAAGCCCATTCCACAAGTTGACAACTCGATTGAAGAAGAAATTCTTAGATTCGTGTGAGTTAAAAGATTTACCAATAATTTTGAAACCATTTCCCCGCGTGTAATTAGATTGGTCAATAGTGAAGTACTTACTACAGTTCATATTGTCGATGCCTTTGATGATTTTGAACACTTGAATTAAGTCACCTCTTAATCTGTGCTGGGTTAAAGGAAATAGATTTAATTCTCTAAGACGCTCTTCGTATGGTTTGTTCTTTAGGCTAGGTATCATTTTGGTAACTCTACGTTGAACTCGTTCTAGCTTGTTTATGTCTTTTTGGTAATAAGGGCACCAGCATTGAACGCAGTATTCCAGAAGAGGGCGGACTAAGGAATTGTAAAGGGTTAGGATTACGTCTTTGGATTTATGCTCAAATGATCTGCCTATAAAGCCAATTATTTTGTTTGCCTTCTTAACAACTTCTGAACATTGTTGACTCGGTTTTAGGTTACTCGATATTGTTACTCCCAGATCGGTTTCTCTGTTTACATTCTTAAGCTGAGTGCCATTCATCGAATAGTTTGCTTTCTCATTTAGGTATCCGATATGTAGTACTTTACATTTATCCGCATTGAAACTCATTTGCCAAATTTGGGCCCAATGTGACAATTTATCTAGATTGTGTTGCATATCGTCAACTTGATCTTTTGAGAGTACGCTATTTGCAATTTTTGTATCGTCAGCAAATTTCGAGATTGTACAGGTGAGACCCTCATCTATGTCGTTGATGTAAATTAGAAAGATAATTGGTCCTAGTACCGATTCCTGGGGTACCCCGCTACTTACATTGGTCCATTTAGATGCCTTACCGTTTATGACTACTCTTTGCTTTCTGTCGCTGAGCCAATTTTCTATCCATTTCAACACACCGTCTTGTATTCCATGCGCTTTTAGTTTTAGCAGTAAACGTTTGTGGGGAACTTTGTCAAAGGCCTTTTGAAAATCAAGGTATATAATATCTACAGCTTTACTCTCATCGTAGAGGTTGAGGATATCGTGGAAGAAGTCTAAGAGGTTTGTTAAACAGGAACGTTTTTTACGAAAGCCGTGTTGAGTATCTTTAAGTATGTTATTTTCCTCTAAGTGATTTACGAGTCTGTCTATTATGACCGTTTCTAGCATTTTACATACAACTGAGGTTAAGCTAATTGGACGATAGTTACTGGGTAGGGATTTGCTGCCTTTTTTTAATATCGGTGTTACGTTGGCTATCTTCCACTGATCAGGCATAGTTCCAGACTGCATGGATTTATTGAATAGTAATGTCAGTGGTTTGGAGAGCTCATCCTTAGCTTCCTTTAGAACTCTAGGCGAGATTGTATCAGGTCCAGGCGTTTTATTTACCTTGAGTTTATCTAAACAATTCAATACTTCTCTCTCTGTAACGGTGATATTGCTTATAACATCTGAATTATCAATCTGAATCGGCGATGGTGTAGGGATATCACTGAGGTCTTCTGTTGTAAAAACTGATGCAAAGAAGGTATTGAGGGCATTACTCATTTGTACTTCGTCTTTGGTGTATTCTCCATTTTCATCAACTAACGGTCCAACAGTTGAAGTAACTACTTTTTTCTTTCTGATATAACTATAGAATTCTTTCGGGTTTGTTTTACTTTGATTCGCAATATGTAACTCTAGGGTCTTTTTATTTTGCTTAATTAACTTTTTGGCTTTGCGTCGTAGCTCTACAAATTTCACCCGTTCTTCGTCATTTTGTGAGGATTTTAATATATCATTAGCAATTTTTTTAGCAAGCAGGCAGTTTGAAATATCTTTATTCCACCATTTGGGCTTATTATTATGGCCTGGACGCCGTATTTTCGATGGTATGCAGTCTTGCACTGCTTTTAGGTAATTGGTTTCGAATAACTTCCAAGATGTATTTATGTCGTTATTGTTAATTAAAAAGCTCCAGTCAGTTTCTTTAAACATAGCTCTAAGTTTATGAAAGTTTGCTTTCTTGAAATTAGGGACTTTTTCGATGCTACTATTTGGTTCGTTACTAGTAAAGTTTAAAGTGAAAGTTATCGTACGATGGTCACTGTTACTGAATTCATCACCAACATTCAAATTCTCTATTAATTCTTCTTTTGTTGCAAGTACAATGTCAAGAACGTTATGATCACGGGTCGGTGTTCGAACAAATTGATAAAGCGAACTCTCTTGCAAGTTCGTATACAAGTCATGTCCGGAGTGTGAAGTAAGAGTATCGCCCCACTTGGTCACAGGTAAATTAAAGTCGCCAAAAAATTCGGTATCTTGTGAGTTACTTACATCTGCAATTTGTTCATAAATTTCTCGGTCAGTTTGCACTAATTGACCTGGAGGTCTGTATATTAATGCAAGTATTATTGTTGTACCTTTATTATTCTTTATTAGCACAAAAGATGTGTCGACGTTCACAATTTGAGGTTTTGACAAGAGGGTCGGGTTAAGACTTTCTTTGATATAAAATAAAACGCCACCTCCATTTTTATTTATTCGGCTTTTCTCAAACATTACATAACCAGGAAGTGAATACTCTGCTAAAAAGTCTCTATCTACTGTATTGAGCCAAGATTCTGTTATACCAATCACATCATAATTTTCAGTAAACACTAGTTCCTCTAAATCTGAAAATGTATTGCGTATGCTACGAGCGTTTGCATAGAAAACCTTTAAAGTTGCGGTTTTAGAACTCACAGAACGTTCTTTAATCAAATTTTTGGTTCTGATCGGATCTACATTTACATTCAAGGCTGACATCGGTCCTCGGTCGTTATCCCTGGCGGTTTGAATTTGGGTCGTGTTGGTGGAGCTTTATCCAAATTCGCGGTTCTTGACAGATTAGCATTTAATTCTTTCGCAGGTTGCCGCCCTCGCTGTCTTCGGTCCTCCTTCCTGGTTGTCCTGTGCTGAGTCGATTTCTTCTCCGAAAATCCTTCACCGCATCGTTGAGAAGACGCCCAAAACGTGCTGCTCCCACCTGGTTCAGATGAACTCCATCGTCCGAAAACAAATAGTCATCGTAGTAGAAATTGTTCCAGGTGTCGATGAATCCCACGTTTTCCTTCCTGCAGAGGTTTGCTAGACAACGATTTGTGCTGGTGGCTATGTTGTAAAATCGGCTTTCTACACCAAGCCGGGGGACGATTCCTGAGACGATGATCCTTGATGACTTCTCCTTAAACGACTTGATCAGCTGCTGGTACTTTAAAAGCAAATCTTCCGACCGGGTTCGCTGTACATCGTTGGATCCAACGTGGATGACGTACATTGTATTAACAGGGGCCAGCTTAGATACTTCGTCAACTGCAGCAACTACGTCGTCCACACCACCACCAGGGATACAAAAACGCTTCCTGGTCTTCGGTGCTCTGGCGCAAAACTCTGTGAGCTGACCACGTATCATCGAGTCTCCCACGAGCCGGACTTCTTCTATTTCCGCTTCGTCATCTGAGTCTGCGAGTATCTGGAAGCGGTTTTGACACTCGGTAATCGGTATGGGTTTCCTGGTCTTGGGGCAAACGTTGTTCCTCACAACACGGAAGTTGTCTTGAGGGGGAAGAGAGTTACTATTTGTTTCTTGAGTATCGGAACCATCAGATGAAATGGCTACTGCAGGCGTTGAATTGTTGGCAGTTGACGTTGGGGCGTTGGTGGCTGCTGGAGTTGCGGTGACAATTGAAGTTTGTGGTACTCCAACGTTGAGTGTTACAAACTCTTGGAGTGATTCCAGCTTCATGGTGAGGACGTTGATCTTGTTTTTTTTTTTTTTTTTTTTTTTTTTTTTTTTTTTTTTTTCTATGTGACTGAGGGAGGCAAAAGGCATAACTGCCTATAGCGAGTGCCTCCCCCATAGTTGAAAGAGTGACAGGGCCAAAATCAAGGGACGTTCGAGCCAAAATGCCTGGACACACGGAGTTTGAAGCAATTTAAGTCATAGGAAGAGGGAAAGACTAATTCTGGGAGAGAGTTCCAGAGCTCAGATGTTGAGTAGAAAAAAGTTTGAGAGTAACGTTTCACTCTTGGGTTGGAGAGTTGCACAGAGTAGGGGTGGGATTGAGTTGCAAGACGGGTACCACGTGCCCTACGTAAAGGAGGTGGTATGCACTGGGATAGCTCTGAGGAACACTGATTATTATAGTAGCGATAGAATAGCGAGAGAGATGCACATTGCGGCGGAGAGAGAGAGATTGCAGAGAGTTGGTGAGTGGACGGGAGTTAATGATACGAAAGGCCTTCCTTTCAACTTTGTCTAGGAGAGCGGTGTGAGAGGAACCTCCCATACATGTGAACAATACTCAATACAAGGCCGCACTATGCCCCTATACAGAGCAAGAAGCTGTGCAGGGGAAAAGAACCCCCTAAGGCGGTTGAGCACACCCAGCTTCTGGGAGGCTGCCTTAGCAAGACTGGTAATATGGTCCTTCCAAATGAGAGCAGAAGAAAAAGAGACACCAAGAATATTGAGAGAAGATGAAGGGTTGATTTTTGTATTGTTGAAGAATAAGGGATAGTCCGCTGGGAGATCCTGACGGGTAGATAGATGGAGAAATTGGGTTTTGGAAGCATTAAAGTTAACAAGGTTTTCTCTGCCCCAATTGGAAATAGTATTTAGATCAGAATTTAAGAGTTCTATGGCTTCATTACGTTTGTCGTTGAGGGATTTCTGGCTGGGGCGTTCTGAAAAAACTAATGGAGTGTAAGGTTGAGTCGTCTGCGTATGAATGGATGGGAATTAAGGTACAGTTAAGGAGATCATTTATAAAAATTAGAAAGAGAATAGGAGATAGGACAGAGCCCTGAGGAACACCGGAGTTTATAGGGTGAGGAAGTGAACAATGGCCGTCCACAACCGCAGCTATGGAACGGCCGGAAAGGAAATTAGAGACAAAGGCACAGATGGAGGGATAGAAACCGAAGGAGGGTAGTTTAGAAATTAAAGATTTATGCCAGACTCTATCGAAGGCTTTCGATATGTCTAGTGCAATAGAAAAAGTCTCACCGAAGTCCCGAAAGGAGGATGACCAAGAGTTAGTAAGATATGAAAGAAGATCACCAGTAGAGCGACCCTTAAGGAAGCCATACTGGCGATCTGAGAGCAGATTATGAGAAGAGAAATGCTTAAGAAATTTGGAAGCAAGAATAGTTTCAAAAACTTTAGAAAGACAAGAGATAAGAGCAATTGGACGATAGTTGGAGGGTTGAGAGCGGTCACCCTTCTTTGGGACAGGTTGAATGTGAGCAAACTTCCAGCATGAAGGGAAGACGTTAGAGGATAGACAGGCTTCATCTAATTTCACTGTCAAATTCTCTTGTTGCTGGCAGAGACGGCAGACTTGAAGATCGACAGTAACAAACATGGACTCACCAAACCTACTGGCGCAGTTCGTACAAGTGCGAGGCATGGTAACAGTCAGTTTCTTCAGATCACTTCACTCACTTTAAAACACTTAAAACACTTAACTCACTTTAAAACACTTAACTCACTTTAAAACACTTCACTCACTTTAGAAACACTTCAATCACTTCAACCAAAAACAAATGTTGAAATACACAACAATAGGTTATCAGGGGTGATAGCCTAACCGAAAACAAAACATTTGAGATACGCAGAATTAGGCTTCCAAGGGCGATAGCCTAACCAAAAGTTTAAAAACAAATTAAATACGCACCAATAGGCTACCAGCGTTGAATAGCCTAACCGAAAATAATAAAATTGAAATACGCAGAAATAGGCTACCAGGTGTGATAACCTAACCTTAAACAAATATATATATATAACAGAATATGTAACTAAATATACAATTCACCAAATAGAGATTATATAAAAATAAAGTGTGACCGCACACAAGGGGTTAATATACTGTATCAACAGATGGCCCTGGTGTCACTGTAGCCTAGTAAAGCAGTAGCCTACTCTTTTTAGATAAAACAAAACAAAATGTATCAGTCAAAGGTTATTACAAGATCGTGCAAGCAACAACTAAAATTACAGATATATATAGCTACAGTAGGATACTAAATACAATATCTACTAGAGTTAATAAGAACAACAGATTGGCTGGCTATAGGCTAGGCTAGGTTTGGATTAGGTTAAAAGCTTGGCAGGTTGGGTTAGGCTAGGTTAGTTTGTACAAATACCACCCTTAGCTTAAAGTAAAATCTCTCTGAGGAGAAAAAGTCAAGAATATATCTAGGGGGAAAAGATAAATGAATGCACTTAAATTTTCTACAAAATTGGCTGCAATTTAATATGTATAATCCCCCAAAAAAGTTTGTTTACAAAATGGCGTGGCGTTCGTTCCTGTAGGCAGGTTAGTTAGTACACAATATTGTTTATTCGCAAATTAATATGCAAAGCTTTACTTACATACAAGGCAGTTAAATTGATACTTACTACAGTAGGTAATGAGTAAAATTAGGGGCTACGATTTTATATCAACTAAGAAGAGAGCGTTTGTTTACAAACAAAACAAAACAACAGATGGCGCTAGCGGCGCCCTGTCCGAGCAGGAGTCTTGTGATAAACACAAAGTTTATCAGTCAATACACAGCGAAATATCGTGCAGTGTTACTTACTAAACTACAGGATGGTTAAACGTGCTCTTAACCACCTTTCATGCACAAGAATGAAGAGGATGAGTAGTTAATACTCAAATTATGATCGATATCGTGAGAGCGTTGACAGAGCGTCTGCAGCGTCTGGCGGTAGCGGGTAGCCAAGTAGGAGAGAAGGGGATGGAGAGGGAGGAATATCACCGGAATCATCCAAGGTGGGGTTTCTAGCGAAAGTTTGAGCGAAGAATTCAGCTTTATCAGAGGAAGAAGTGATGGTTGTGCCATCAGAGTGGGAAAGGCGAGGAAGAGAAATTTTTGGAGAGTTTTTGGCTAGATGCCAGAGCTTGGGAAGAGCTAGAGTTGGATAGTTCAGTGCATTTATTATTGATGAAAGAGTGTTTGGCAAGTCAAAGAACAGATTTGGCTTGATTTTGGGCAGAAACATAGGATAATGAGATTCTTGAGTCGTCGGTACCATTTGAATGCTTTCTCCTTATTGCAGACAGCAATAGAACAAGCGTGAATAAAACAAAATTTGTTTTGCATTAATCTGAGAAAACGGAATGTATGCCTCCATACCCGATAGGATTACCTCGGTAATGTGTTCAGCACTCTCAGCGGGTCCCCGGCCACAGAAGCAAAAATCATTCCATGTATAATCAAAGAAGTACTGCCAGAGAGCCTCCCAGTCGGCAGCGCCACCGGCTTGGAAGATCGGGTGGCCATACTGCAGAGATAGGACAGGTGACAGATATAAGTTTATGGTCGGAGGAGCGCAAAGGAGAAAAAAAGATTGACAGTATAAGAAGAAGGGTTAGAAGTTAGAAACAAGTCTAGAATGTTGGTCCAATCTCCGAGGCAATCCGGGATACGAATGGGTTGCTGAACCAACTACTCCAGGTCATTTAGAATAGAAAAGACGTAGGCTTGTTCACCATGTTGGTCAGTATAATGAGAGGAGAGCCATTGGCGGTGGTGAACGTTGAAATCTCCTAAGTTGGAGATTTCAGAGGTGAAATGGATAGCATGTCTTCCACTTTAGAGATTAGATAGTCAAAGAATTTGGGAAAGTCGGTAGAGTTAGGGAAAAGATAGACAGCACATAAATATTTAGTATGAGATTGACAGGAAAGTTTGAGCCATAAAGTTGAGAATTCAGAAGAGTCGAAATCGGGAACACGAGAGCAAGTAAATTTGTTGTGCACGTATGCACAACATCCGCCTTTGGCTTTGAAACTAGGATACAGAAAGTAGAAGGATACAGAGAAGGGGCTGTTAGCAGTTGCTTTAGACACCTGAGTTTCAGTGAGTAAAAGAAGATCAGGTTTGTAGGAGGAGAGACGGTGTTCATATTGATTTGTTTGTTCAGGCTTAGGCAAACTGACTGCATGGAACTAATTGAGGTAAACATAAAATAATATAACATACCTCTGATAGTTTACCCCACCCAAACATAACTTATCAACAAATATTTTAACAGCATATGGTCTATTCTAACATATTTTAACAATATGTATTGGGCAACTCTTTTACATTAGTGCATACGCATTGGAAGTAATAACGCATTTTAATGGGTGTCACCATTGTTCCAAAGTACTTCTCAAAACCTGCATTTTGTATAATATACATTGAAAATGTGTTAATTTCTAATGACAGTAATCATAGTATCATAAACAATGTATATGTATTGATTGATCACTGTCGCAGAATGGTAGATATATGCCAGTTATATATTCCACACAATATGATGTAGTACGGTAGAGTATCTTGTATACCGTTGCTTTAAAGTTGTTGTGTTGAATGTATTGGACGATATTGCTGCATAATCAAGTTAAAGTCAGGTAAACAAGATATATCTAGACAAAAAATCAACTTTATCCTAGCAGAAATACACTGGTAACGGTCCTAACGATGAATGTATCTGAATAAAGTACAGTATTATAGGGTAACCTTGCATTATTAAAAGTGTGTTTATTTCATGATAGGCCGAGTACTGTAATGGCCTGTTCGAGAGATTGTGTACAATAACTGGTTTGACGTGATATATAGTTTTAATCAACTTGCCCAGTCATATAGGTCCACTGCACCTTATACAACATTCAACCTGACAAACACTACACAGGTACAGTCTACAACAAAACTGACGTCCATGGCCTGAGGCAATGTGCTAGTTCACTTATCTTTTAATAGATGGCCCTTTAACCCTCCAGCTCCGGCGGCCTTTGCTCGCGACTGTACTGTGATCCCGGGTGTTTTGCCGATTATTGGGCTGTGTTCACTCACCCGTAACTCAATAAACAGGGCATGTATTGTTATGAATAAAAATATAAAATGTTCCACAAACCTTCCTCTGTAGAATGCCGTTGAGTAGAGATCTCTAGCCCCAGTGGTTGCATAATGGCGAGCGCGGGAAGTAGAGTGATTTTCGGCGGCAAATTCTTCCCGCGTTCGGATGCGTCGCCCTGGCCCCGGCTACCACGCACCTAGCCGCTCGTCGCACCAGAGTGTTTGCCTCCGATAGACGTTTTTAGTAGTTAATATTGACAATTTGATGTTTATTTGATATTTTTATAGATATTTTGAGACCAATTATATAAAGTATGTGTATTAGGGTGTCACTGTCACTAATATTGCTTATTTTCACTCGATACCGTACTTTTTATTAGTAATTGAGGTAGTTATTGTTATATTAGGCACTGATTATTCGTTATCACAGGTGTTTATTATACTTTGGCCATCAAATATTAGGTTTTGTGTCACTTTCACTTTGGTAAATATGCTTTAGAGAGTGTCACTGTCACTGATAATGCTCATTTTCACTCGATACCGTACTTTTTATTAGTAATTGAGGTAGGTTATTGTTATATTAGGCACTGATTATTCGTTATCACAGGTGTGTATTATACTTTGGCCATCAAATATTAGGTTTTGTGTCACTTTCACTTTGGTAAATATGCTTTAGAGAGTGTCACTGTCACTGATAATGCTCATTTTCACTCGATACCGTACTTTTATTAGTAATTGAGGTAGGTTATTGTTATATTAGGCACTGGTTATTCGTTATCACAGGTGTTTATTATACATTGGCCATCAAATATTAGGTTTTGTGTCACTTTCACTTAGTTATATGCTTTGTAAACGTTTTATATACAATTTATTGTGTTTTTTCACTGATTTATATATTTCTATAGGTTCTAATCATATGAATGTCACTTATTATATACATTTATGTGTCACTTTCACATATTATTATGGTATTATTGTAGTTGTATCAATTTTCTGATAATACATATGACTTTTGTATTACAATAAATTGTTTTACTTCCACTTTTTGCCTATATATATACATATTGTCACTGTCTTTGGTACTTTCACTATGATTAGAACTCCTGCTTGGAGTGGTAATCAAAGAAGCACCCTTCAGCACTGAGTGGCACCTTGCACTCCACACACTCCATGGTGGACTTTTTCTCTGACCTCGCCCTCAGCCTGGTGTTGTAGCAGACATAGTACTGCTTCTGCTGCTTTCTTCCTGCTTGTGTCTGAGGCAGGGAAACGAGCCTGTGCATATTCATGTAATATGCACAGTGCAAGCGGTCAGTAGCGGCGGGCCCAGCATGTGCCACTGCCCTTTGTGGCGTAGCATACTTCTCCAGGAGCTCCTTCAATACCTGCTTTTGGAACCTCCGCAGGCTATTGAACTTCCTGGGTGTGTTCTCATTCCGAAGCTTGTAGATGTTGTAAGCGTTCAGAATTGACATGACCACCATGTGCAGAAAGAACTTTTTGTACCATCTGCATGAGTTACGCAGACAGTCAATGAAGCCTATCTGCATGTCGGACTTGTCCACCAGCCTCATGTTGATGTTGTAGTCCAGGACAGCATCGGGCTTGGTCACCCTGGCCTGGGTGCAGCGATCCACCTTGCCAGTCTCCACCATTTCCCCCTTGTGGATGGTGATCAGGAGGTTGACCTTCCACTAGTCGTGCCAGTGGATAGCCAGAATGGGCCCCGACTTCTTCCGGAACACATCGCCTTTCTTTGTCTTTGGAGGGAAAGGTGGCATGCCCTTCCTTTTCCCTCGTACTGTGCCTACAGTTCCCGTCTTGCGCTGATGGAGGTACTTTGAGAGAGTGGGGGACGTGTAGTAACTGTCCGTGTAGAGGACGTGATTCTTGTGAAAGTAGCGGTCCATCATGGCTTGCACCACTGCTCCGCCAAAGCCAATGACGGGGTCCACATGCATGTCCCCTTTCTTCCCGCTGTAGACCAGGAAGTCCAGGACATAGCCAGTTCGGCAGTCGCACAGCACAAAGAATTTTAGGCCAAAGCGATGTCTCTTTGAGGGGATGTACTGCCGGAAGCTGAGCTTTCCCAGGAACAGCACGAGAGACTCGTCAATGATGACCTAGCGGAAGGGCTTGAAGTAGGAGGTGAAGCGTTGCTGCATCATCTCGTAAAACATCCTAATCTTCCACAGCTTGTCTGGACGGTGGACGTCAGTGTTGGTGAAAAGATGGAGCGCTGCGAGGATGTCAAGGTACCGGTCGCGAGACATATATTTCCCGAAGGAAGGGGTGGTTATGAGATCATTGGTGATCGAATAGTCAGGCAACCTATGCTTCTTGACATGAGGCATTAGCATGGTGAGTGGCAGGAAGACCATTAACTCGTGATGAGTCACTGGGGTCCACTGCCTCATGTGGCCCTTGGTCACCTTGTCAAACATGTGGACCTGGAATTGGTGCTGCATGTTGGTCTCCTTGATGACTAATCCGGTAAGGCCTCAAAAAGCTCATGTGGTGGAGCATTGGGGCCTGCGGGAAAATTGGGGGTAATTCGTGAACCCTCCTGTACCTCATCAAAAGCTGGCACATCAGGGTTGTAATCTTCCCTGTCAGCCAGGTCTTCCCACTGATAAATGGAGAATGGGTCTTGGCAATGCACACGAGGAGCTGCAGGTGGTGGCCCAGCATGCCCACGGCCAACTCGGCAGGCGCGCACCCTACGGCGGCCACCAGGGCAGCGGCCAGGGCGGGCTACAGCACGACGCCCCCGGGCGGAGCGGATGGGTTGAGGGTCGTCCATGTCCATGTAGTCGTCGTCGTCATCAGAGTGCTCATCTTGCCCTGACGGTGGACCTATATAGTCACGGACAGAGTCATCTGTGAGGTGCCCTTCATCGTCAGTGTACCCCGCATAATCTGGCGGGGAACAAGTGGTGCGGGGGGGGCGAGGTGGGGAAGGAGTGGAAGGTGAGGCTATGTCCCCCCGAGGTTCTGGGCTCCTTGGCCTGCGACGAGTGACAAAAAGCAATGTTTCACTGTCACTAGGCCCAGGTATTGGTGATGCGAGCTCAAATACTTTTTCAGGAACACATGTTGAAGGCAGGAAAGGTGGGGAGGACAGTGGGGAACGTTGCCGGGGCGTATGGCTGGGGCCAGCAGGGGTGGACGCCGCGGGAGCCTCGAACAAAGCCCGCCTAGTTTGCTGTCCTTTTTTCACATATTTCCTGCCTTTCCCCTTTTCGGCAGCAGTATGTCTCCTGTCGGGGGACCTAGGAGGCAAATAGGCCGAAAGTGGGGGGTCCTCAACCCTTGGCAGTGGTGGGGGTGGTGGGGAATAATGGAGGGCACCCGGGTCATCTTGGGTGGGTTGGGGAGATAAGGGAGACAATGGCGGGTGAGATGGGTCACCACGCTCACCCTCACCCTCACCAAGCCTTTTGGCTTCTTCCCTGGCTGCCGCGGCCGCCGTTTCAAGTACCTGCTTCTTATAAAAGCATAGCTTGAAAGGCGATTTAGCTGGCAAAGGGCTTGGAGTCATGTCACTCAAGTGAATCTTTGAGATTGACCTTGAACTCTCCCACACGCTCACTTTCCCCACTTCACTTTCTTCACCTAAAACAGCTTCCGCGAAAGCTGTTACATCACCTTCATCACTCTCATGTTCACTCACAAATCCCTGAATTGATTACCATTGTCACTGTTATCGTCATAATCACGCTACTTATAATTAGACGATTTATCACTGTCTTCATCATCAACATTATGGTCTTCAGCAATATCGAACATTCTCAATGTCTCCTCGATACCTCCTGGAGATAACACATTTAGGCGGAGTCGTCTGCGTAAAACGCGACGAGCCTGGGCGGGCGTCGGAGGGGGCACGGTATCGGACACAGCGGAAGAACTTTTTTTGGTAGTATCCATGATGGCGTCGGGGTAGCGACTGTTGCCGTGGCGTAGTTCACGTGTGGTGGCGCAGTCTACCACCCAACAACAACAAAAATTGACGCGCGCCATTCGAAAGCATTTACGCAAGCACCCGGAGCCTCAGAGCCCACGCAAATTATGCTCTGGGTGAAAGCCTATGATCGGGTTATTTTCGTCTTCCGAGTCATCCACACTACCAAAACTCTCACCCAGACCTTCGACGGTTTCATCCAACAGCTTATTAGAAAGTTCTGAAGAGTTCAGCATGATATCTAGTTCCTGGGTGGTAGGCCGGGCGTGGTTAGTAGGGTGGCGCGACGCACTAGGGATGGCGGTTACCGAATCGAACACGGGCAAATCTTGACCTTCCATTATGGCTGCTTGAGGGTCACTGAGTCACGGTCACGCAGTGGGGATGTGTGGGTGGGCCCTTGTAGTACACCGCCTGACCACCAAGTTTCGCTTTCCACCTAAATTAGGGCGGGAATACGCCCACGGACTTGTCCAATCCCGCCATATAGTCCAATTTTCTCGTATCGGACTTAAGTCCGACCCCGATCTTTAGGGGTTAAGAGGGAGGCCTAAAAAAAAACATTTAAACAACACTAAACAATATTTTTTTTGTTTTCCCTATACCTCATATCACTCCTCCACATCCCCTCCTTCCTCCCTTTTCCCTCCCCCTTCAATTATCACCTATTTTCCCTGTTATTCCCTAATGTGTTGGTATATTTTTGGGCTAACATTAGCAAACTGTGTGGGGGATGTGCTTACGTGCCTAGCGGGTGTGTTACACAACCGAGAGTGTGTATGAGTAGGCTCAGTGTGGCTTTAGGCCTCATGGAGGAAGGGGTTGCCTCAATTTTCTCCATAATTCATGAATGGGCTGGTCCATCTATATTCGCGATTTTGACCAGAACAATTATATTTTCACTCGTTTTATTGTTGTTACAGGTTACTATCTTCATAGTGAAGGTAAAATAGGCTCATATGAATAGGTAATAACGATATTTATCGTAAAATGACGATTATAGGCCTGAATGGAGCCAATATTCTCGCCCATGGGGAGCTAGTTCATTACCCCCCCCCTCGCCGTTACTGGGTTAATTGTATAAACTTGGTCTTCATATGATGCAGATATATAGAGGTTTCATATTTTTCCATTATGTATCGAAACATTAGCTGCTAAGGGATTTAAATTATCGTCACCTGAAAAGAAACAGAGTATAGTTGTTAATATAGTCCGTTGCTCTATTTTCACCTGCATGTTTCCTCTTTCTTCTGACAACAGCTGTACACTTTATTTATTAACTTTTTCAAGATCCGATTACGCGCATTTCTTTTCTGTGTCATGGTTATTAGTAGAGGATTATATTCAGATTAATAATGGAAGTTAGAGAGTTAATTGAGAAACTCTTTGCCCTTTTAATTCCTACAAATCCTTCCTGCAATGTATAAAGTCGTCTAATAATAGCCAGAATAAACTGTCAAAATGTGTCATAATCTGCAAAGGGTTAATCTAACGAGTGTTTCTTCAGGGTAAGGAGGTGGCTCTATCACCATTTGTACAATTGTGCATGTAACTGTATTCTACAAAACTATAGTTTGGTAGACCAATAGGGGACCTGCAAAACATATAGTAATAAGCAAATAGATTTTTTTTTTTTTTTTTTTTTAAGAGACAATGAACGGAGGAAGGAAAAACACATATAAAACAAAAAGGTCCATGTGCCTAAAGGCATCCTCCATTCATAAAATGTTTGTAACAACTGGATTTAAACTTTTGTAGATTGTAAGTTTGTGGAAAGCAACTCGAGGGAAGTGAATTCCAAAGAGTAGTAGTTCTAGGGATAAATGAATTTTGATAAGCAGAAGTTTTGCATTGTGGAGGAGAAAGTGTAAATTCATGGGCGCTCTTAGCTGCCCTAGTTCTACGGGGAAAGATGTGGAGAGGCGGCACAATTGAAGCAAGTTCCTCGGAACAATTACTGTGAAAATATCTGTAGAATTATGCAAGGGATGCAACATTTCTTCGTATGGATAATGTAGGAAGGTCATGTGTGATTACAGGGTTATTGATTAATGTAATAGCTTTATTTTGAATTTTGTCCAACTGCCTCAATGCAACCACTCCACTTCCACTCCACAGAGGTGAACAGTAATCCATCTGAGAACGCACATGACTTTTATATATTACGGCCAACTGCTCGTCAGTGAAGAATTCTCGAACTCTGTACAGGAGTCCCAGTTTGTTAGAGGCATTCTTAGCAATGCTTCTAACATAATGTGTCCAGCTCAAGTTAGTAGTTAATGTTACACCGAGAATGTCAATACTAGGGGAAGTGGGAATATTTACATCATTACAAAATATATGGGAGTCAGTGAGATTCTGTCGGTTAGAAAATTTAATGTACTTGGTTTTCTGTGCATTAAAGGAAACTAGATTTTTTTGTCCCCATTCATTAATTCTAGAAAGGTCCTGGTTCAGAGAAATTGCAGTGTTTATTTTTGAATTTATAAAATCGGGTTGGGTGAAAGAATTGGTAAATGTGAAGGAACTGTGGAGTGTTGAGTCATCTGCGTAGGAATGTATTGGATTATGAGTGGTAGATATGAGATCATTGATATGATTGAGGAACAGAGTTGGGGCCAAAACTGATGCCTGGGGAACACCAGCATTTATTAAGTGAAATTGAGAATAAAGGCCATCTACCATTACATGTATTTTTCTGTTATGAAGATAAGAAGGAATTAGTGGAACTAATGATGCTAGGCCGTAGTGTGACATCTTCGACAATAAGGATTGATGCCAGACTCTATCAAATGCCTTTGATATATCCAGTGCTATTGTATGTGTTTCACCATGTTGGTCTGTAGCTTGATTTATTTGATGCGTAAGAAGGCAAAGAATGTCTGCAGTTGATCGACATCGTCTAAAACCATATTGCCTATCACTGATTAATTTATTATTTTCAAGATGCTTAATTATGTGATTATTTAATATAATTTCAAAGACTTTACCAAGAGTGGAAGTTATAGCTATTGGTCTGTAGTTTGATGGATCTGAAGAGGCACTTTTTTTAGGAACTGGATGGATGTTTGCTTCTTTCCAGGGTACTGGGAAGCATGAGGTATGAGTACACAGACGGAATTGTTTGCCAATACAGGAGCGAGCACCAAGGAGCAATTCTTAAGTACTATTGGAGGAATTTCATCTGGACCAGGAGCCTTATCTACTGAGAGATTCTGCAAAATAGTTTTGACATGTCTGGTGTGGATCTTAAGTGAGGGAATTTCAGGCGAATTCAAATTAAGTACAGGGACATCTTGATTTATTTCATCTAAGGTTGAGTTGGTGGAGAAAATATCCGCAAGAAGGTTAGCTTTACCTCGTGGGTCACTTACAAGATTGCCAGTCGGAGATTTTAATGGTGGAATGGATGAAGCAGTAGTGAAGTTGGATTTGAATAAGTTAAGAGTAGACCAAAATATTTTGTTATCATTTGGATTATTTAGAAGTTTATTTGCCTGCTTGTGGAGAAAGTTTGATTTAGTTAGGTTTAATACAGTTTTGGCATGATTTCTGATGTTTATAAAGTAATTAAAGGCTTCATGTGTTTTTGATCTTGGGTATGCATTGTAGGCTATTGCTTTTTGTTCAGTTACTCTAGCACAATTATGGTCAAACCATTTAGGTGAATTAGATCTTTTACTGTACTTTTGATGAGGAATAAAAGTTTCCATTCCAATTTTTACAAAATCTTGTATGTGGCTCAAGGTGGTGTGTGCATCATTAGAAAAGAAAGAGGTCCAGGGAATATCAATAAAGAAACCTTGAAGACCCTCCCAGTCTGCCCTATCGTAATGCCATTTAGTCACCAAAACAGGTTCAGAGTGGGAAGGTGTGGTAGGTGATAGACAGGTGGCCTGTGTCAGACAGTGATCAGAAGATCCAAGCGGGGACCTCACTGTAACATCATCATTTTCTGAATTGGTTGTTAAAAAAAAGTCCAGTAGGTGGGAATTATGATTAGGATTATCTGGTACACGGGTGGGTTGGTTGACTAGTTGAGTGAGATTAAATGAGTCTGCAAATAGCTCACATTCAAGACCAGCATCATCAGTCCTAGCTGAATGAGTGAGCCATTCAACATTATGGACATTAAAAATCACCCAACACAGTGACATAATTAATATTAAAATTAATTATGTGATATAAATACATAATTAAACATATAATCACGTATAGATAGACTCAAAAAATAAATATGAGAGAGAGAGAGAGAGAGAGAGAGAGAGAGAGAGAGAGAGGGGGGGGGGATCGAACTTGAAAATGTCGGAAAATTATGCGGTAAAAATAACGGAAATTACTTTATCATGGCGATGTTTGTATGTTATGTCACGAAACAAAGCATATTAATGATAGCATGGAGATCATTATTAATTATCTATCATAGTGGGTGAACATATAATTATATATATGAAGTATCTAATAAATTAATCAAAACTGTTATTCATACTAAGTAAAAGACGGTATCCTTGGAGTAACGCTGAAATTCCCTACCATAGTAATAGTGATCAATTATTTACACTTATTGAGGAATAATTAATCAGTTGACTTGGCAAATGTATTTGTCGGGGCAAAATTACGGTATAACCGTGCTTATCATAAGAATGGTAATTGACAAATACGAGCCCTTTGTTGTATTCAACTGGGCAAATAATCTTTGTCCCGATTGTTTACGCCATATCCTTGGTGCCATAAACAATGCTGTTATCGATGATGATGATAGTGAGATTTTGATTTGCTGGACGAAAGAATTGCTTCTCGGTGTTACTGTCACTAGATTTGCTAAGCAATCACTTACTGCTACAGCGATTTGATTTACTTTTTAAATATTTATTTTCAGTGAGAAAGTGTTGCTTGTCGGTGTTTTTCAAAATAACACAATTTAATTACTAATGCTCAGAAGAAACTTATTTTCAGTTGCTTGATGGTTGGTTTGTTCTCTTATTAAAAAAGGTTGTGTCTTACGCGTTGGCATGATTGCAACTATAAATATCCAATTAATTTATCATGTTGCTGTATAGTGTGATTATAAAATAAATGGTGATACATATATGTGTGTTTTACAGTGTTATTATTGACACGTAATGCAATTAATTGGCTAATTATATTTGTGGTGTGATGATGCTATGTTTTGTTTACATTAGTTTGCCTTTTCTTTGGAAATCTTATTGGGATAAAGTGAGCATATTATTTTTATATTTGTGATGAAACAATGCCACTTATCGTGAACCGATTCTAACATCGTCATAATTACATGGTTAATAGTATTACATTGCAGTAAATTAACCCAAAACATTAGTTGCAAGTATCTTTTGGTTGGTAACTGCGAATGTATGCGTTCCATGATTGGACTTAGACTTAGACTTAGACTTAGAATTACAAACATATCCATACAAATTATGTGTTCACTAAACCAATTAACATATCATAATTGGTTGTAATAGTTGACACACACACACACAATTTGGGTTTGTCTCCTTTCACGTTGTCGCTTGGCTTTACTTGTGAGTAGGGTTTATGTCAAAAATGTCCTGGCTGTGGAGGTTAAGTATGGATGCACCACCTCTAGTTACCTCGTTGCCTGCCTATATTATATCCCTTCCAGTCGTATATAGGCGCCATTGTGAGACCCAAAGTCAACCTGTTGACTGTGTAGGATAAAGTAGGGTAAGGCATTGCGTATTTTCAGCCTCATTGGGTGCCCTATCAAAATATACCAATTAATAATATTATTATCACACGCGTATACACTACACAACCAGCATCCGACTCTAATCAAGCTCATTTACATATTCTGGTAAACCCCATTAAGCAGGTGCTGCTGGCATAGGCATGTAATGGACTAGTAATGATGTTGTCTAGTTCATAATGAGGCCAAGGTCATTACTGAGCACAACTGGTATATCACAGCTAAACAGACTACCAAGGATAACTAACATAATGTATGATCTTAGGTCTGGATTCTGTGATGCGCGTTTGTTATGGGTTTCTCAGAGCCCAACCGGGTTGCGAGGGTTAATCGCTTCTAATAAAAGGGGGCGGGGTTAATATAGAGGTTGGAAGGAGGAGGAGTCAAACGTGTGTGTGTGTGTGTTCGAGAACAGCACGCAGAATAAGTTTTGTTTTACATAACACACGGGCTACATTATGAGATTTGTCCATGCTGGATCACAAATAAGTAACACACATCAGGTGTTATGTTATTTATGGAATTTAATATACAGACAATCATGTTTCTATCCTTCGCACTTCCCATTCCCCCCTCCTCCCTTTCACCCCAACTCTCCTTCTTCACCCACTTCCTCTCCCCTCCCTCCCACCCCTCTCTCTCTCTCTGTCTCTCTCTCTCTCTCTCTTAACGCTCATTGAGCGGGTGGTGGAGTATATTTCACTGTGCCGCTCAGCGGGGGGGTTTTACCATAAATGGGGTTGTTTCCGTGCTCTTTTTCATGCATAAACAAGACCCAGAGTGTAATACAAGTATGTATCCCTGAAAGGGCGTAAATTGAGCTTTCCAATGACACCCGAACCATCCTTCTACAATCACTAGTTGTCTTGCAACGATCGTGCAACCGAAGGGCAAAATCGCTAAAATACGGTAATTTCTTTATATAATTACGTATGTAGCGAGGGAGTGATGGTGGATGTAAGTGGAGTACATCTCAGTTGGTCCACGGCGGCCGTGGCGAGCGGTCATGAGGAAACCCATGCTCCTCCCGTCACTCGTCTCTCTCTCAGAGCCAATATTGCGCCAAAATTGCACTCGGACTTAAGTCGGGCCCCGCCTCATAGTCCAAATTTTTCGATACGGACTTAAGTCGGGCCCCGATAGACAAGGGTTAAGGACGTAAATGATACCCTCTAAAATACGCAATTAATACAATGTTATTGTTTTGAATTTACATATACACAATAAATGTTAGGGATTACAAAGGTAACAAGCATATATTGATTAGGAATAGGATAACTAGCGAGGCAGCGAACAGCACCTGTTTCTCGCTGCCTCATTAGTTATCCTATTCCTACTTAAGCTACGTTTCCCAAAGAACACGACTATATTTGTTTATATATACTGTATATATTAAGTGTAACAATAACACTTAGGATCTAAGTTATTTGTGTTGGCTTAAGGAATAAGTTGGATAATACATATACTTATGACCTCCACAATTTATAATGTTTGGGGAGATGGCGCGTCAACCTCTCTCCTCTGTCCATCACATGCGAGCACCAACCTACCCACACCCACACTCACACAGGATACACAATACACGCACACCCCCGATAACATAAAACGCACATCACACACATGATCAAATACAACGCAATGGGCACAGAAAACTCCGTCGCCGCCTTAATATAAGTTGGACATTGTTTAAATCTGTTCCAACGAGCATACAGGAGGTAGTTGATGCAGCTGGTGGGTGGATATCATATTGATTGAATAAATATAAATTGTAAATGTTTTGTTTACCTTTAAGAACCATGTATACATATTATATACTGTGTGTGTGTTTCCAATGTTCACTGTAACATAATGATGGTGAAATAATATATATTAAATAAAATTCAAGGTAACATACGCAAAGTTATAATATACTTTTAATTATGTTTGGAGGATCATCTAAACAATTAGAAGTAAAAATATAAAAGCCTAAACAAGGTATATCAACTTTAGAACAACAAAACCAGATTGCTTGGATTATCGTTCATTGTTCAATTCGATGACTTACTTTATAGTAAATCATTACAATGGGTACAGCCGAACTGTTTACTGATAGTGGGAATCCACAGTAATTAAGCTAGTAATTAAGAATCCACTGAGAAAAGTATAATGCAATAATCAAAGCGTGCCATATTACATGTTAAGGTAGATTATGAATTGGTCAACCACAGTGTGAATAGTGGTATGGAAAAAACGAAGATTTACTCAAATATCAAAATGTGTTGTTATCACAAAGAAACACATCTCGGCTCATCTAAAGCGTTTTCTCTAACTGAGCCGATATTATCTTGTCTCTATGATATACAGTATATACTTGGTTATAATTTGGTCCAAGCTAGATTACAATATGATCCAACTTGTCTTGATGCGTGGATTGTAACATCCCGTTTCAATTACTTATATATTTATACGATTGTTCACACTAACCAGGACGTCAAGGTTGGCAACTTTGAGTGGTGTTGCAACGAATCATATCTATTTATCTTCTACAACAAATTGTATAATGTAATGAATAGAATACGAGTTAATAATTGAGAATCAGTAAAGGTAAAAAGAGCAGTATTAGTAAAACACCAAAGACATTTTTATGTACAGCTTTGAACACGATGATGAGGAAAATTATTTATTCGGTTAGGAGAGAGAAGGGAGAGAGAAAAAGAGAGAAGGGGGGAGATAGGGGAAGGCAGCAGAGAGAAGGGGAGGAGGGGGGAATGGGAAGTGCGAAGGATAGAAACTTGATTGTCTGTATATTGAATTATATTAAGTTCCATAAATAACGCAATACCTGGTGTGTGTTACTTATTTATGATCCAGCATGGGCTAATCTCATAATATAGCCTGTGTGTTATGTAAAAACAAAATTATGCTGCGTGCTGTTCTCGAACACACACACACACACGTTTGACTCCTCCTCCTTCCAACCTCTATATTAACTCCGCCCCCTTTTATTAGAAGCGATTAAAGGGCCATCTATTAAAAGGTAACTGAACTAGCACGTTGCCTCAGGCCATGGACAACAGTTCTGTCGTAGACTGTACAATACATATATTTGTACGTTATGACTGATACATTTCCCTTAGCATAGCATCATGCATGAATTGCCAATAGTATTACCCACATCCCGTCTGCTGATGGTGGTGTACTGTACCTGGTCTGGTTTACATACCGACTCTGCTGCTACATATACTAAATATTGAGCGGAGGAATAACTTGTATTTCAGGCACAGAGCTAGTAATATCAAATTGCATTTGATGATTACGTTTATACAGTTGTCTTCGTTATGTTATTAATAATTGTTTATGCTAAAGCATATACATTTTGATAAATATGTATATGCATTAAAGTTCGTATGTGGAGCAGACACGCAGTATATTATATATAATTTATTAATGCAATATAATCTGGAAGTTAAGCGATACATAATAATTCACATTATTATACAGTAAACATTAATGTTATTTGCATGAATATTGTGATTTCATAAATACCCATTATCTTGTAATATGATACTATACTGTATATAGCGTTAGAAGAAAAGTAAGTCATAGTAATATCATACACCATGACTATCACTCTATGTCGAAAAGCATTGTTGGGAGGTAGATTGGTTTAATAGGAAGTGAGAATGCCATCACAATTAATTGAAGGAGATAGTAAGGATGTACATTTTCTCTCTGTTGAGCACCTAATTGGAACGTCAAAGAGTGTACAGGTGATATACCTGTACTGTACGTGTTTGTTCCCAGCAAAATGGTAGTGGACCAACGAATATAGTTGAAAAGGACTCTGCTGTGGTGGCTTACTACAAGGACAGCAAATAATAATAAATGAATTACAAACAAAATACACACAAAAGAAGGAAAGGAAAATGTTGAGGGATATCGCATTCTCAAATGTTATGGCCGCAGCCTGAAGGGTGGAGTACATATTTGTTGTTGCCACTCATGTGAATGTGTTATGTGTATGAGTCGATTTGCTTGTTTTTTAACAATGTATCTCGAGATAAACAATATAAAACTACAAATACAAAAATATAATATACATGGATTTCGAGAATACTTGTTCATTGCCTTCATGTGATATCCGAATAAGCTCTCACTATGTTGTTGGTAACACTGACTGATGCCCTCGCTCCCAACCCCTTTAGTGGGGCTGGTGAGACAAGTCACGATTTTCGTCGCCGATGACTTAGTTTTGTCAAATTCGCAAGGATACGTGCGACGTTCACGATTTTGACCGTTACAAACAGATGACAAATTATACTCAGCGAAGATGTCGCCGATGTCGGCGACGCAATCGCCGACCTTCTGCGACGTTATCGGCGAAGTGAGCGATGTTTCGCCAATGACCTCTGCGAGGCATGTCACATTTTCAAAAATATCTTGCGAAATCATGCGAGGATGAAAGAAAACTTGCTGTATGTTCTGCGACTTCTTCGGCGATTCAAGCGATGGTTCGGCGATTGAAACCTGGATGGGGGTAAACGTCTTAAAACCCCCAGAGTGCCAGGTCCGTATATATACGGACTAGGGTCTTGTCACGCCCAGTGCCAGGTCCTTATATATACGGACTCGCCGAAAAAATTCGTATCAGCGAAACGACTGCACCTATGGCTTTCATATTTCTACCACATGTACCCTTCTGGCTTCTTGCCACCACCAACACAACTCCCTCCCCTCACCCACTCGCTGACTATTGGTCGCCTCACAAAGAAAAAAAAGGAAAATATGTGGCGGCGAAACAACTGAACCAATCGGTTCCATATTTGTGTGACAAGTCCACTACCCTTCTGTCGTCCCCCCACCACACCCCCATCTCCCTCCCACCACCCACTTCCAGCGTATCCGTACGAAGAAAAGGAAAAAAAGGAAAATCCGTGATGGTGAAACTACCTCACCAATCGGCTTCATATTTGTAACACGAGTCAATTACCCTTCTACCATCCCCCAAATATGAAAACTAATGGGGTTAACCATAAGGAAGAAAGGGGACCAGAAAAACGACCCAAAAACAAAAATATATATATATGTTGGCTCGCTACCGCTCACCAGGAAAATATTGAAACCTGGATGGGGGTAAACTTCTTAAAACATTAGGCTGAACGGGGCCGAACGGATTATAGGCAAAGAGAGAGGGAGAGAAAGAAAAAAAAAACGAGGAGGGAGAGAAAGAGAAAACAGCGAGGTGGGCTCAATTAGGCTAAGCCTTAACGTAAACATTGAGCCCACCTCACTGTTTTCTCTTTCTCTCCCTCCTCGTTTTTTTTTTCTTTCTCTCCCACCTCGCCGAAGGTGCTCTTTGGCATCGTCGATGTTCTCGGAACATCTGAGAGCATCGGTGAGCATCCATGCAGTGTTGCAAAGTTTTTTTTATGCGAAACCCTCCGCGATGTCTCGCCGATGTCGCAGATGATCGCAGATACCCTCGCAGATCCTTCGGCGATGCTCGACGATGCTTGCGAGGGTAACCAATCCTCGTTAGTCCTCGTCCAAAATTTTAAACTGTCCGAACATTTGCGAAGGCCCTTGCGAGGCCTTGAGAGGCCTTGAGAGTCAAACGATTGTTCATGAGAGGTGTTTGAGACATGTCACGAATGTGCCAATTTATTGGTGTCGGCGACGAAAATCGTGACTTGTCTCACCAGTGGGAAAGGGGCATAACCCCCATTAACCCATCCACTACCGGTGACGTCCTTTGCATTATTTTCTGGCAAGTAGTAGACGAATCTAGTCAGCTTAGCAAGGATGTCTACACATTAAAGTTTGCAGACTATCTTAAGTAATACTTTTAGGTACCATATATCTTTCCGAAGTTTCATAAAATCGTATAAATGTGGCTGAAATACAAACAAATATAGACATCACCGGTACCGAAAAGGTTAACATGACCAGGAGAAAAGAAGTATTAGGTTGATAATCACTGTACTAATGCTATCAAGTTTATATATATGTTTATTTTTCGGCTGTAACTTTAGACACCGATAGAGGGTAAGAGCCTTGGGCCCTAATGTTGTATATGATAATGTGCCCTTAACCCTTAACCAACGGCGCACAACATCTGTCGAGTTAAATAAATTTGGACTATGTGGCGGTGCACGACAGATGTCGAGTGCCATTTTCAGCACGTAATGTTGCTGAGAGAGAGAGCTGAGCGGTGGGATGAGCGTAGTAACCTTATGACCGCTCCCCACGACCACTGTGGACGTACTGAACTGTATTCTACCCTCCTCCTCCCTCTCTCACTCGCTACACAGGGAATTATGTACGGAAATTACCTTATTTTAGGTTTTTTGCACTTGTGTTGCACGATCGTTGCAAGAGAACCAGTGGTCGTATAAGGATGGTTCGGGTGTCATTGGAAAGCTCTGTTTACGCCCTTTCAGAGATAGATACTTGTTTTATGCTCTGGGTCTTGTTTATGCATGAAAATGAGCACGGAAACAACCCTATGTAGGGTAAAAACCCCCGCTGGGCGGCACAGTGTAAAATACCCTACCACCCGCTCTTTGTGTGTTAATATATCAACCCTGATAGGTGTTTATAGTTTGTGTATTAATTTTGTGTATTTTTTTACTAACAATATGTTCAGTGAATACATTTAGAGGAGGGTTGAGATAATAGCAACTGAAGAACAATAAAGAATGAAAAGAGAAAGAAAGAAAGGAGAATGAAAGCAAAATGATGGAGTGATACATAATAATACACAAATAGATCAACGAAAGGAACAATAATTAAAAACGATTGTAAAACGAAGAAGGCGAGATAAAGCAAATTAAGGCGAAAGTCAGAGAGAAGTAAAAGCGAAAGAGAGGAATTGGAAAAAAACATGGTAAAAGGAAAGACAAGGAAGGGAATAAAGCCCATGTGAGGGAAAAATAAAATACGCGAGCAAGAAAGGGAGGACACACTCTGGTGGATGCAATGCCGAGAAACAGGCTCATGAATACCTGTTATGTGCTTGGACGAGGTAAGGGTTCAAAACAAACCAATTCATATAAATTGTTTATTATTGTTTATGTGTAAATGGGTATGGTTTTATATATTATCAAGATATACTACCGTATATCTTGATAATATATAAAACCATACTTTATAGTTTTCCGAGAGTACACATAGTGTAACCTTGTGTGCAAGTTGCACTGATTAAATCAAGTTGCTAATACATATAATCCTGTACAAAGAATTATAATATTTTAAACATTATTATTTATGTAAGTATAGCTTACATATTCTGCTGTAATTTTTAGATAATTGCAAGAATGGAACTGCTTTAGGTTTAACACTTTACAGACAGATCCCCGTTGTGTTACCATTGGGGGTTCGTCAATCATGTTTTTGAAAGGTCCGCCAGTACGGGAGCTTTGAATGACAATTCAGACAAAATATGTTATATTTACGATATATTGTAGCAATATTACTGCTCCATATGCGCATAATACCAATGGGCGACTCGCTAATCGGTACCACTTGCAGGTAGTGAACTCTATAACAGATATAACAGACAGATAACTTATATAATAAACATATGAACATTGAAGAACATAAATAAAAGTGTAAAGAGCAAATATCCAGTGAATAAATGTGTAATGCGAGTAAGATTATTTTTACTGCATGTACAGTAGCCCAACTAAGATTTGCGACAATATTAGGTACGTGGCACCTGTCTAGTTTGCACTCCCGTCCCAAGCCTGTGTGTGTGGTCGTGTCTAGCAGAGACCCGTGGTGTCTAGGCAGGCGCCACCGCCTTCGCCAGGGCACACAGACACAGTACTCGCACACTCTGGGCGCTACATATGACAATATTGCTATAATTATTTGTTTGTATTATATTAGAAGGTTCTCTCTCTCTCTCTCTCTCTCTCTCTCTCTCTCTCTCTCTCTCTCTCTCTCTCTCTCAGTGAGGTTAATATCTATCAATTTTCACGCTACACCATTTGTAGATTAATTAGCACACACACACACACACACACACACACACACACACATAATAATAATATACACATATAATACACACATAATATAAGGTATATAATATATATATGTACTGTACGTGTATTTATATGGTCATATGCACATATGTATGTAAATATACGTACATATGAGCGAGAACATATTGCTCACTAGCGCAACTTCTGATTATAAATCTATGCATAAGCATTATCTATTATTAAGTGTTCGCGTATCTTCATCCATGTATTTCCACCCTTAACAATAGAACGCCCAGCTCTTCCATATTTCGCCTTCTGTCACACACACACACACACACACACACACACACACACACACACCTACACTACCGAGGATTAACCTCCCATTGTAGTACCTGCACCCTCTTTACCCTGACCATACCAAAACAGTTTCTGTATGTATGTATGTTTGTGTGCATACGTGAGCGTTTGTGTATACGGACATGTACACACTTACTGCATGTTCTTATGTTCCTATATATGTATTCTGACATACGGAGCCCTGTATGTTAATTTAAGAGTTAGAATTAGAGTTGAAGGAGCCAAACTACCCAAACGGTGAAGCAGACTAGCGAGCGAGTGAGTGGGTAAACCAGCTCGCCCGCATACCTGCAAACAAGCCTTCACACCTGCGTGCGTCATAGGGGACCCAGCAAACTACCTCGATGACCGATGCTATGACGTATGATCGACGCCAGGAGCTGTGAGTGGACCAGGCACCTGTTATGCGACTCCAGGAGCTATGATTGGAGCGGGCACCATCCCCCGCCTCCTGATTCGTTCCTACACCATCATTGTTTGGTATATAAGACCCGAGTTGTGGGCATTCAAATCAGTCTCATTTGGAGTTGGGGAAGGTGAACTTGCAGCTGGAGGAAGACGGGGTGAAGTATTATAATGGGTTTGTGACTGTCAGTCAGATTATATAAGTGTGTGTTAAGTGTGTTCGGTGTAAACACTTACGTTATGTTGGTTAGTGAGATATGTGATTAGGAATTAACGTGAACGCTACTATTATGTGCTTAACTATTTGATTGGGAATTAACGTTAACGCTACTATTATGTGCTTAACTATTTGATTGGGAATTAACGTTAACGCTACTATTATGTGCTTAACTATTTGATTGGGAATTAACGTGAACGCTACTATTATGTGTTTAACTATTTGATTGGGAATTAACGTTAATGCTACTATTATGTGTTTAACTATTTGATTGCGAATTAACGTTAACGCTATTATTATGTACTTAACTATTTTAGTTGACTAACTTGTGGACTAAAGCAACTCTTTAAGTAATTGGGTTATGATGAAAGTATTACTATTGTTTTATATTAATACTTACGAGTTCTTTCATTTTCTTTGAATTAAGCTTTCATTGCTTAACGGTGCTTAGTACGGTGATGCTATTGTCTCGTATTAGTAATATCGCCTTAGACTAACATGGCTGTGATAATATTACTTCTAGTGATTTCCTAAGCTGAAGAAAATTCTTTTGCTTCAAAATATTATATTTTGCTTTTCATATTATTTGAGTGAGACCTGAATCGAATCTATGAAGCGATCCTGTAACTTTATATACTCATAATCAAACCTCAATGTTACGTGGTTAAGAAATACATTTAACTAATTATTAAATATATATCTAACTTTTTATGTGACTTTGATATTACTCCTGATGATAATAATAATATAATTCTATTAACGTAAGACAAGAACCAAGAATAATTACATTAAATATAAATAAAAGGACATATAAGAAAACTATCTATTAATTTCAAAAGGGTAAGAGACAGAAATATTCTTACCTTAATATTTATCTTTCAAGACTTTTTGTAAAATTAATAGTCCTTCTTTAGCTATAACTTATTCGGTTCATAACCATAGCCTACTAAGCTTCGGGTAAATAATAATTCTTTATAAATACTCTATCTATCTATCTATTGCCTGACGCCGTGATCCCCGAAGGGGTGGCCATGAACGAACCGCCCCCATGCACCTCTGTCCCCAGTCAGTCGACGCCCCTCCCCCCAACCAGCACCGCCTTCGTTCATGTAGTTCCTCACTCCATACTTCCACCTCATATTCGGTCTACCTCTCCCCCTCTGTCCCTCCACCTCGCTCTCGTACACCCTCTTAGTCATTCTCTCGCTTTCCATACGTTCCATATGGCCGAACCATCTCAAGTTGTTCCTTTTCACACTTTCCAGCACATCTACCTCCACACCACACCTCCTTCTTACTTCCTCATTAGTCTGTCTATCCCTCCATGTAACTCCGCACGCACTCCTTAAGTAATTCATTTCCACTGCTCTCACTCTTGGTCTGAGTCTCTCAACCAACGTCCATGCTTCGCTTCCGTAAGTCAGTGTCGGGATTACCACACTGTCATGCAAGGACTTCTTCACTTCCATACTGACCACCCTATTTCTTGTTAACTGCTTTTAGCGTTCCTACAACCCTCTTCCCCTGTTGTACCCTCTCCCGCACCTCTTCATCCATAGTCCCATCTTTACTCAACACACTGCCCAGATACTTAAAAGAGTTGACGATCTCCATAGCCTGACCGTTCAGCTTCACCTCACACTCTGTGACTTCACCCCTTTCGAAGACCATAACCTTGCTCTTCCCCGTATTTACCTTCAAATTCCGTTTTTCGCACACTGTTCCAAACTCATTTACCAGACCCTGCAACTCCCATTCATTATCACTCATCAGAACTGTATCATCCGCAAACAGCAGTATAGGTAGCTTCCACTCAATTTCCTCCCTTTTCAGCGATACACCAACATCCACTGCTCTTGATAGTATTTCTTTCATAACTCCATCCATATATACAGTAAACAACCATGGGGACATCACACACCCCTGTTTCAAACCAACATTCAGGTCAAAGAACTCGCTCTGCTCACTCTCCACACGTACTGCCGCCTTTGCACCCTCATACATGCTCTTCACTGCTTTCAGCAACTTGCCCTCTACTCCGTATATTCTAAGTACTTTCCACAAACCTTCTCTATCCACTCTGTCATAGGCCTTCTCCAAGTCCATAAAGGCAACATACACCTTTTGTTTCTTCTCCAGATACTTCTCCACAACACAATTCAGGGTAAAAATCTGATCTACACATCCTCTTCCCTTCCTAAAACCTCCCTGCTCGTCGCCTATCCATTTCTCCGTTCTCACTCTCACTCTCTCAATCACTACCCTACTGTATACCTTCCCTACTACGCTTAGAAGACATATTCCTCGGTGGTTACCACACACTCCTCTTTCCCCTTTGCCCTTATATAGGGGGACTATTATGCCAGTCTTCCAGTCATCGGGTGCACTCCCCTTCTCCCATGCTAGTTTGCACATTTTCCATACCCATTCTATCACTATCTCACCACCATACCTCAACATTTCCCCACACACTCCATCTGTTCCTGGTGCTTTCCCCAACTTCACTCTTTTCATGGCTTCCCACACTTCTGACCTCCTGATCCCCACCTCCTCCTCCACTACTTCTCTTCTTCTCCCTCCCATACCATATCCAGCTATGTTTGCTGGCTCTTCATTCCTTTCATTTAGCAACTCACTGAAGTACTCCCTCCATCTTTCGACTCTCTCTTGCTTCTCGGCTAGCATTCTCCCATTCTTATCTTTCACACCCTTACTGTTTCCCTTGCTACCTTCCCTAACTTTCTTGACTTCTTTCCAGAACAGTTTCTTACTCTCCCTCCATTTTACACTCAGATTCCTTCCAAATTCCTCATCTACTCTTCTCTTACTTTCCTTCACTACTCTCTTCACCACCCTCTTACTCTCCACGTACCTCGCTCGTTTCTGTCTCTCGGAATCTTCATTCCCTCTACTACCCAACCACACTCTATATGCTTTCTTCTTTTCTTCCACAGCTATTCTTACCTCTTCTGTCCACCATGCTGTACCTTTCACTCCCCTCCCTCTTCTCCTCACTCCACACACCTCCTCACATGCTGCACAGATCTCATCCTTAAACACCTTGCTCATCTCCTCCACTTCCTCCATAACTTCCAGGTCGAACCCACCTAGTCGTCTTTCCACTGCTCTCCTGTACTCCTCCCTGACTTCCTCCTCCTGCAACCTCTCCACCCTCCTCACCATTCCACCCTCCTCTCGCCTCCCTCCCGCTCTCCTCACCCACTTCTTTTGTATCCTAACCTTAGCTACCACTACATAATGATCAGACAGACCCCCTCCAATACCCCTATACACCCTAGCATCCATCACAGATTTCTTCATTCGTTCATCCACACATACATAATCAATCAATGACTTTCGTTCCACCACTGTCTTATCCTTCATCGTCAACATCCGTTTCCACGTGTACCTGTGGGTCATTCTGTGTCGGAAGAAGGTGTTGGCTATCCACAGCCTCCTCCCCACACATACGTCCACAAGTGCACTACCATTCCCATTCACCTCTGATGGTACCCCCCACCCTCCCACCACTCCCTCAACTTTCCTATCACCCACCTTACCATTCATATCCCCAATCAGAAATATTCTTTCGTTCTTGTCAAACTTCTCCAGGCACGCCTCCACATTCATCCAGAACTCCTCTTTCTTTCTTTCAAGTATATCCTCTGTCGGGGCATACACGCATACAATCACCCACGTTTGTATTCCTACTTTCATTCTCACCCACACAATCCTTGAACCCACAGACCCATACTCTCTTACACATTCCTTCCATTTGCTACTTACAAACAAACATGCACCTTCTCTCGCTGTTCCTTCACTCACTCCAGCACACACACCCATTCCACATTCCCATTCTCTCACATCTGAACCTTTCCATTTGGTCTCTGTCATTCCACATACATCCAGCCTGGCATTCACTAACACTTCCAGAACCTCTCTCTCTTTTGTGCCATCATTCATGCCACTAACATTCCACGTAGCCATTCTCAGAATGTCCGCAGGCATGTCCTTAGTCGGTCGTGGTTCGTCAACGTTGGTTCCGTCCGCATCCGAGGCTGTTCGTTCGTTTTTCTTTGCTTAGATATTTTTTCCGGGTGGGGGTCGCAAGCCCACCGACCCAACCTCTTTAGTCGCCTCTTACGACACGCAGAAGGCACGTATAAGAAAACTATCTATTAATTTCAAAAGGGTAAGAGACAGAAATATTCTTACCTTAATATTTATCTTTCAAGACTTTTTGTAAAATTAATAGTCCTTCTTTAGCTATAACTTATTCGGTTCATAACCATAGCCTACTAAGCTTCGGGTAAATAATAATTCTTTATAAATACTGCATGACTTTAATTAGTTTCAGTATTTTTCATAATTAAAGAGTATCAGTCAATAAAGGATACCAAGTCCTAAGATCCAAAAGGAAAGGAAGCAACAACAAGAAATTATTTTATTAGATTTTACTTTTGTTTTGCCTTCAGCTGACTGATACCTTAATATATATCTCTGTGCTATCTAGATTCATCAAGTTAACCACTTGAGGATCAAGATACGTAACAGAAGAGTGGCGACCTCGCCAGGATTCGTTTCATACAGTTTCACTCAGTTTCATTAAAGTTTCACTACTTAAAAACCAAATATTAATCATGCCTCAACTAATTAATGACGAAGATGCTAGAGTTTTCATAGAATCAGAACCCACAGCCCCTGATATTGACTGTCTGTCAAAATCCGAACTGAAAGTGCTTGCCTCACATCTCCAATTAACTGTCTCAAACATGTCCAAAGTAGAGGTGGCTCAGACCATAAAAACCCACATGTTCCCTGTAGAAGGCGGGGAGGGAGACGGAGCAGTTGGTGGGATCCCGAGTAAACCTAGCCAACTTGATGAACAATTGCCACCTGGTTTGACCGGTGATAAAATATTCGAACTAGAACAAGCCAAACTAAAAGTAGAACTAGCCAGAATACAAGCAAATACCGAAGAAGCCAGCATAAAAGCCAGAGCAACGACCGACCGAACAATGTGAATATCAATATCGTATAGCTCAACTAAATGTCAATACAAATGCTCCCGAAATTGCTCCCCCTCTGGGATTGACTATGACTAGTGTCATTCCACCTTTCACTGAGGATAATGTGCAGGATTTCTTTGTTTTGTTTGAGGAAGTTGCTGGAGGTATGAAATGGACAAGAGATCAATGGCCTTTTATGTTACAAACTGTTTTGACAGGGCAGGCTCGAGCCACGTATTTGTCAGAAGTAGCAGAAGTTAGGCAGGATTATGACAATCTCAAAGAAGCTATCTTAAAAACCTATCAATTGCAGCCTGAGGCTTACAGGCAATCTTTCCGTAAAAACCAGAAGAGAGTAGAAGAAACCCATAAGGTATTTGCCAGGACCAGGACTAAAAATTTCAATCATTGGGTCAAGAGTAAGAAAGTCACAAGCTACAACGATCTGAAGGAGTTGGTCCTGTTAGAAAATTTCCTATGGAAAATTGATTCTTCTGTATCCTATCATTTAAAGGGGAAGAAGGTAGATTGTCTTGCCGACGCTGCTGACATGGCTGACACATACGTGCTCAACAACAAATTTCGTGGAAAGAAGCCCTACGATAATTCTAGTTCTAATTTTAAGTATCCCAATCACAAATCTGACAGACCCAGTCACAAGCCTATAAAGTCTTCCCCAGCTAGCCAACATAGAATTGTTCCCCCAACTAAAAATGCGACTCAGGGCAATGGTAACAAAGGTGGGGCCCAAATAAATAGTAATGCTCAAAGAGGGAACGTTCACGTATCCCCTAAAGTATGTACTTTTTGTGGCATGAGAGGCCACCTAGCTTATCAGTGCTGGGCCAAGGAGAAAACCGAGAGATCGGGGCAGACAGTTGCCGCCGTATCTCAAATTCCATATGTGCCTTTAATGCAGGACTCCCGACAGAAGGAGTACCTAGCACCAAAAGTTCCTGTAATGCAGGACTCCCGACAGAAGGAGTACCTAGCACCAAAAGTTCCTTTAACACCTTACGAGCGGCCTATGCGGTTTATTTATATGTACCGCCCAGCGGGGTGTTTTTAGCCAAAATAGGGCTGTTTACGTGATCATTTTCATGCCTAAATAAGACCCAGAACGTAAAACAAGTACCTATCCCTGAAAGGGCATAAACAGAGCTTTCGAATGACACCATAATGATCCTTTTATGATGGCTAGTTTTCTTGCAATAACCGTGCAACGCGAGTGCAAAAAGCATGTAATTAGCCACTTTCCCGATACAATTCCTTATATAGCGAGTGAGAGAGGGAGGAGGGAGCTGGGATTCGTGTCAGTATGTTCGCCGCGGTGGTCTGGAGCAGTCATACGCTCGCTACTCTCCTGCCACCACTTGTCTCTCTCTCTCAGCAACATTACGTGCTGAAATTGCCACTCGACCTATGTCGAGCGCCGCCACATAGTCCAGCTTTATTAAATACGACTTATGTGGTGAGCCGCTAATTAAGGGTTAATGCAGGACTCCCGACAGGAGTACCTAGCAGCTAACGTAAATCATCTAGACAGGGGTGTAGTAGCATGTGTGGTGCAACCCACTAGGGTTAAGCCAATAATAATTTCACCATCAGTGCAGGACAGTTACCTCCCTTTATTTCATCTGGCAACGTGAGATTAAATGGTTGTATGCATGAGGTAAATATTCTGAGAGACACAGGTTCTACTAGCACCCTCATGGTGAATCCTTACACTGAGTGCCCACCTGGCGAACCAGTTGTAATGAGAGGTGCTGGAGGCCAGTTTTATGCACACTTGGTAAAAGGCGAAATTGAATGTGAGTTACTACAGGGTGAGGCCACCATAGCTTTGTGTAGGTCCCAAGATATCCCTGTGCCTGGGGTAACACTCCTTTTGGGGAATGATGTAGCAGGTGAGAAGGTCCGACCAGACCCCATTTTGTCACTTTCCCCTGTTAACGAGCCACTAACCGGTGAGCTCGACAAGGAGTTGCCAACTGTTTTCCCTGTGTGTGCTGTCAGAAGTTCAATGTCTCAAGTAGCAGTTCCCTCAGACAGAAATGTACCGAATGTAAGAGTTGATGAAAGGGATGATGAGAGTGTGAATGATGCTCCAACTGTGCCTGATGATGTGACTGAGGTGGATTTATCTGACACCATTATGGCTCATCTTGACCCTAACGATGACTATGAAACCCCTCCAAATTGTCCTAGTGGCCTGGTAGAGCTACAGAGAGATGATAGTGAATGCAAGGAGTTAGCTGCCAGGTCCGTGAGTGAAGAGGAATGTGAGAAGGAGGGTGGTGAATGTTTCTACCTCAAAGGAGGAGTATTGTGGCGAAGATGGAGACCGCCACACAGACCAATCGATGACGGGGCTTGGGACGTCCATCAAGTAGTAGTCCCCAAACCTTGTCGTAGAGATATCATGGAATTGGCACATTGTATACCATTGGCAGGACACCTAGGTGTGAGAAAAACTCTAGACAGAATCAGAGCCCACTTTTACTGGCCAGGAATGCGTGCAGATGTAGTGGAGTGTTGTAGAGTGTGTCACACTTGCCAGATGACAGGAAAACCCAATCAGAAGGTGCCTGTACATCCTCTGGTGCCCTTGCCCGTTTTCGAGAATCCTTTTACTCGGGTGGTAGTGGATATTGTAGGCCCATTGCCTAAGACTTCCCAAGGTAACATTTATTTATTAACTATCATGGACATGGCAACTCGCTACCCAGAGGCTATACCCTTAAGGACTACCTCTGCTCCAACTGTCATAAAGGAACTGCTCAAATTCTTCACCAGAATGGGTTTCCCCCATGAGGTGCAAAGTGATCAAGGAACTAATTTTACCTCTAACATTTTCCAGCAGTCCCTGAAGGAGTTGGGTATCGAGCATGTTAAGTCTAGCACCTATCACCCAGAGAGTCAAGGGGTTCTCGAACGATATCATCAGACATTAAAGGGAATGTTACGTAAGTATTGTACAGAGACCGGAGTTGAGTGGGATAAGGGGGTACCTTTTCTTTTATATGCTACTCGTGAGGTTCCAACTGAATCCCTGGGTTTTTCCCCTAATGAGCTAGTTTTCGGTCACCAGGTAAGAGGTCCTTTGCAACTATTGCAGGATAGCCTAGTTGGCCAGGAGGGGAACCAAAACCTCCTCAAGTATGTTTCAGATTTCAAAACCCGGCTGAGATCCTCATGTGAGTTTGCCGCTCAAAACTTGACAGTGGCTAAAAGCTCCATGAAGAAATGGTATGACAGAAAAACCCGTGAGAGGGAGTTTAAGCCCGGTGATGAGGTTTTGGTCCTCCTCCCCCTTTTTGGCCAACCTATATCTGCCAAGTTCAGGGGCCAATATAAGATCATTCGGAGGGTGAGCATTACTGATTATCTAGTAACTACCCCAGAAAGGAGGAAGCCCACGCAAGTATTCCATATAAATATGTTGAAACCCTACCATAGGTCCCCTGATTCCTCTCCTCCAGATTCTCCCACTGTGGTAGTGAATGTCAGGACCTGTGAACAGCCTGGTGCGGACGAAGTCTTCAGTTCTCTTACTGACTCGCAACAGACTGTTCCAGAGCCTGAAGGTATCCATGCAGACTTTGACTTGTCATGTAGCCTATCCAACTTTCAGTATAATTCAGTGGCTTGGAGGGAATTACCATCTAAACTATGTCATCTTCCCTCTGATCAAGCGAACCACCTAATTTCTGTTTTATCTCAGTCTCCCAGTGTGTTCCGTGATACTCCAGGGCTCACTTCTTTGGCCGTGCACGACATCGATGTGGGGGATGCAACTCCCATTAAACTATCCCCCTACCGTGTCTCGCCACAACGCAGGAGTATACTGCAGGTCGAGCTTGACTTTATGTTATCTAACGAACTGATCACTAGGGCTTTAAGCCAGTGGAGTAGTCCGGTCATACTTGTGCCAAAGCCAGACGGGAGCCATAGGTTTTGTAGGGACTATAGGCAAGTGAATGCTGTCACAAAGAACGATACCTACCCACTGCCACGGATCAAAGATTGCATTTACCAGGTTGGCCTCATACAGAAATAAAGTTTAATTTAATGAGAGGATTTTGGTAATTAGCTCTCCCTTGTAGCGAGGTAAATATCATGCTTTTGTAGTGCGCTTTCAAGCCTTCAGCTGTGAGATAATGCCTTGCAGTTCGAATAAAAGCTCCAGCTACGTTCCGGCTATGTTCTGATGTGGTACCTGGAGACGTTGCCTACTTTGGGTGATATCCTTATTATATCCTCATTATAATCTTGCTGTTGCCAATCTGGTGGTGAATCTATTTATGTATTATGTTTAATATTATGTACTATACTCCTTAAACTCTTTTCTAGGGGGGAGGTCTGACATACGGAGCCCTGTATGTTAATTTAAGAGTTAGAATTAGAGTTGAAGGAGCCAAACTACCCAAACGGTGAAGCAGACTAGCGAGCGAGCGAGTGGGTAAACCAGCTCGTCTGCATACCTGCAAACAAGCCTTCACACCTGCGTGCGTCATAGGGGACCCTGCAAACTACCTCGATGACCGATGCTATGACGTATGATCGACGCCAGGAGCTGTGAGTGGACCAGGCACCTGTTATGCGACTCCAGGAGCTATGATTGGAGCGGGCACCACCCCCCGCCTCCTGATTCGTTCCTACACCATCATTGTTTGGTATATAAGACCCGAGTTGTGGGCATTCAAATCAGTCTCATTTGGAGTTGGGGAAGGTGAACTTGCAGCTGGAGGAAGACGGGGTGAAGTATTATAATGGGTTTGTGACTGTCAGTCAGATTATATAAGTGTGTGTTAAGTGTGTTCGGTGTAAACACTTACGTTATGTTGGTTAGTGAGATATGTGATTGGGAATTAACGTGAACGCTACTATTATGTGCTTAACTATTTGATTGGGAATTAACGTTAACGCTACTATTATGTGCTTAACTGATTGGGAATTAACGTTAACGCTACTATTATGTGCTTAACTATTTGATTGGGAATTAACGTGAACGCTACTATTATGTGTTTAACTATTGATTGGGAATTAACGTTAATGCTACTATTATGTTAACTATTTGATTGCGAATTAACGTTAACGCTATTATTATGTACTTAACTATTTTAGTTGACTAACTTGTGGACTAAAGCAACTCTTTAAGTAATTGGGTTATGATGAAAGTAATACTATTGTTTTATATTAATACTTACGAGTTCTTTCATTTTCTTTGAATTAAGCTTTCATTGCTTAACGGTGCTTAGTACGGTGATGCTATTGTCTCGTATTAGTAATATCGCCTTAGACTAACATGGCTGTGATAATATTACTTCTAGTGATTTCCAAAGCTGAAGAAAATTCTTTTGCTTCAAAATATTATATTTTGCTTTTCATATTATTTGAGTGAGACCTGAATCGAATCTATGAAGCGATCCTGTAACTTTATTTACTCATAATCAAACCTCAATGTTACGTGGTTAAGAAATACATTTAACTAATTATTAAAACACCTTAACCCTTGTGTAGCGGGCCCTCTGTGGCCGTTTTGGGCCTTTTCAGGCCGTTCTGACTGCTATATCAACCATCAGTATGAAAGGAACTGTATTGCGCCAAAAACTAGGTGGAAATCGCTACACAATGACGCCATATACAGCTACGTAGCACTCGTGGAGCACTGACAGTGTTACCTCGAAGATGGAAGTTTAGCTGATTTTGCTACCTTGCTCACTTTTAGCGAACTATTGGTTACACTGTCATCCTCCCGCACGGTGGGGGAACTGGAGTTAGTGTGGGCCGTAGGCCACAGATGTCGGATCATTACTATCCCACCCATTTTCACTCGATTTTCACCCTTTTTTCACCCGTTTTTTGCCAGTTTTTTCAACTCGACTTATGTTGCTCGGCCTATGCGGTTTATTTATATGTACCGCCCAGCGGGGTGTTTTTAGCCAAAATAGGGCTGTTTACGTGATCATTTTCATGCCTAAATAAGACCCAGAACGTAAAACAAGTATCTATCCCTGAAAGGGCATAAACAGAGCTTTCGAATGACACCATAACGATCCTTTTATGATGGCTAGTTTTCTTGCAATAACCGTGCAACGCGAGTGCAAAAAGCATGTAATTAGGCACTTTCCCCATACAATTCCTTATATAGCGAGTAAGAGAGGTAGGAGGGAGGTGAGATTCGTGTCAGTAGGTTCGCCGCGGTGGTCTGGAGCAGTCATACGCTCGCTACTCTCCTGCCACCACTTGTCTCTCTCTCTCAGCAACATTACGTGCTGAAATTGCCACTCGAGTTATGTCGAGCGCCACCACATAGTCCACCTTTATTTAACTCGACTTATGTGGTGAGCCGCTAATTAAGGGTTAAATATATATCTAACTTTTTATGTGACTTTGATATTACTCCTGATGATAATAATAATATAATCCTATTAACGTAAGACAAGAACCAAGAATAATTACATTAAATATAAATAAAAGGACATATAAGAAAACTATCTATTCATTTCAAAAGGGTAAGAGACAGAAATATTCTTACCTTAATATTTATCTTTCAAGACTTTTTATAAAATTAATAGTCCTTCTTTAGCTATAACTTATTCGGTTCATAACCATAGCCTACTAAGCTTCGGTTAAATAATAATTCTTTATAAATACTACATGACTTTAATTAGTTTCAGTATTTTTCATAATTAAAGAGTATCAGTCAATAAAGGATACCAAGTCCTAAGATCCAAAAGGAAAGGAAGCAACAACAGGAAATTATTTTATTAGATTTTACTTTTGTTTTGCCTTCAGCTGACTGATACCTTAATATATATCTCTGTGCTATCTAGATTCATCAAGTTAACCACTTGAGGATCAAGATACGTAACAGTATGTATATGTATGTGCGCACATACGTGTATATACGTATGTTCTGTATATGAGTAAGTAAATAAATGTGTATATGTACTGTATATCACTTACTCTCATGGTTATTTTATGATAATTTGTATTCTGCAAATGCATCATTATTGTATTTATTTATTTTGTTTGTAAACTAAGCTTACCATCCTCATATCTGTACATCTCATGTTCATCCACTAAATTGTAAAATGTGTATTTTCAGCTCATGAGGCTGCCATTCTTTAATAAACCGTTTATTATTATTATTATTATTATTATTACACACACAGAAACGGAAGGCAACGTTCAGTGTTAAACCCACATTCTTCACTGATTTCCGTGATAAAACAATGAGGTGTAAATAATTGTGTTCTTTTATCTAATTAACCCTTTCAAGATCCGATACGCATTTTTGTTCTGTGTTATGGTAATTATTAGACGATTTTATTCAGATTAGGAAGGGTACATGGAAGTCAGAGGGTTGATCGAGCTAGTCTTTACCCTTTTAATAACCACAGATCCATCCTATGCTGCATAAAATCGTCTAATGATAGCCAAAATAAAGTGCTAAAGCGCATCAGAGCTTCAAGGGGTTAACACTCTTTAGATAATACAGGTATGTTATAAGCTGCATCATCTTGCAGTGCTGGGTTATACGAGTAGTTCTATTTGCAACATCTGCATCAGGTAATATTATTAATGATAAGAACGTGTATTAACCCATACTGTACCGGCGACGTCCTTTTCTTCCTAATCTAGCAACTATTACGCGATTTTATGCAGCTTCGGAAAGACCTCTAGCCATAATAAGGCTTCAAAATATCTCAACCAACCCTTTTAACTACCACAGATCCTTCCTAAGCTGTATAATATCGTCTAAATATAGCTAGAATGAAATTGAAAAGACGTCGCTGGTATTCAAAGGGTTAATATACAGCTAAAGTTATTACTGTTTCTATTAGACACTATTAGAATATAAAAAAAATCTCGTTACCGTATCATGATTTTAGAACCTAACTTCGATGAAATTATGTCTACTATGGAAATATATGGGAGTATAACTAAACATGATTTAGTTTACCGGGTATATAATTTAAGTTCTATTTTACAGAATCTTACACACACACACATGTTTATGTATATGTATGTATATGTATATGTGCATTTATGTATGTACAGTATATGTGTATGTACAGTATGTGTGCGTATATGTGTATCGAGGCTCGAGCCCGGCTGAGAGTATTCTATCACACACACACACACACACACACACAAACAAACACACACACACACACACACCTACACTGAAGAATGTCCCATATTCTATAATTTCCCCCAGCTGTCTCTCCTTATTTGATATTCTTCTTTTGTTCTCTACCGAGGATTACCTCCCATTGTAGTAGGCTTTACCTGACCCTACCTGTACGGACCCGGACCCGTAGGCCATTTCGCCTTAACCCTTTTCAAACTACTCATTTGATCTCTTCCGACGTTTGACATTCCATTATAATTGGCTTTACCTGACCTACAGTCCGTTGCCCCATTAACCCTTTTCCAATTCCCTCATTTAATCTCTCCCAAGGATTTAACACCCATTATTAGCCTCACCTGACCCTACCAGAACAGTTTTTGTATGTATGTATGTTTGTTTGCATACGTGAGCGTTTATGTATACGGGCATGTGCACACTTACTGCATGTTCTTATGTGCTTATATATGTATGTATATAAATGCATATTTATGTGTGTACGTATGCGTATATATGTATGTTCTGTATATATATGAGTAAAATAAATGGGTACTGTATATGCACTGTAAATCACTTACTCTCATGGTCAATATATGATAATTTGTATTTTGCACTAGCATAATTATTGTATTAATTTCTTGTTTTAATGTAAAGTATATTATACTCACCCATTGTAAACTGAGCTTACCATTTTCATATCTGTACATCTCATGTTCATCCACTAATTGTAAAATGTGTATTTTCAGCTCATGAGGCTGCCATTCTTTAATAAACCGTTTATTATTATTTTATTAGTATTACACACACACACACACACACACAGTGGTCCGTAGCATATTGGTCAGCGCACTTGGTTCACAGCCAAAAGGACACAGGTTCCATTCCCGTGCAGGAAAGAAACATTTGGGCAATTTTTCTTACACAATGCGCCTCACTAGACCTAGCTGTATAAATAGGCCTCTGGAAAAACAGGCCACTTACGACGTCTTTTTTAGTGTTGGTGGTCTATTACTAGCTGGACGGGTACCGTACAGAGGCGCGTTCGGTAGACCTATCGCCGATTCGTCTGATAGCGCTTGACCGAACGGTGTTTCGATTTCACTACCGAACGACACAGATCGCCGATCGGTCTGCCAGAGCTTTGTAAACAATAACAAACTGATATCGCAACAAGAATTGCTTTATTTTTCGCCTATTTGTTGTAGTGTGTTTAATATTTACATAAATTGTATTCAAGAAGGGGAAACACAATACGCAATCTATAGTATTAGTAATATAATAACTTTAAATGTGATAGGCCTAGCTAAGAACCATCCGTCCATGAAAATTGACAAAAGGCGCCAAATCTATTACGCTACCAAGGTCCAACAGATCTACACGGACGCTATCCAGCCTATCCAAACAAGCCTACAACAAACAAGAGGATATGGCAGACCTCCCCCTGGCTGCAGGAATTGTCTGTGTCGCAGAGCTTGACGATAGAGGACTACTGGATGCCGTCGAAGCAGTCATTGCAAGAGACGAGGCCCTTGACGAGTACGTGGAAGCTGTAGCGGTGAGAGAGCGACCTCGACCTGTCACCATATCCCAATTATGTGGAACTCATCGTCCCAGCGTACTCGGATCTAGTATTCAAGTCTCACTTCCGCATGCAAAGGACCTCAGTTGAGGTTAGTCATTTATAATTAGGCCTATGTTTAGCCTACATACTTTAGTTACTTGATATATCCAGAGGCCCCAGCCTCGCAGTCGTGGTGCGCCACTGCTGTGTCAAAACTAGGCCTAATACTCATTTATGTTTTTCAAAACTAGGCTAGGCTACTGATTTTGACATCAAACCCTAATTGTGTTTTCCATTTCTGCATTAGATGTGATATTTTAAATGTTTAGGCCTAGGCTAGACTAGCCTATGCCTACTTTAATGTTGTTTTGTAATTAACTGTCCTATCAACGGTCAACCTTATCAACATAATTCATAATTCATTAGGCCTACCTAACCTACGTAGGTTAGGTCTAGGCCAACCCAAATTAATTTGAAAGCAACTTTGCATAGCCTAGCCTAGTTCAATGGATGCAATGATGATTGGATAGCCTGAATAGGAATATGTGAAATCGTAACAGGGGAATATCCTAATCCCAACACAAAGTACAGATAGGCTAGGCCTAGGATAATATAGCCTAAGCTGAAATATTTGTGAAGTCTAGGCTAGGCCTAACTTCTATTATGTTCTATAGGCTAGGCCTAAGTAAGTACTGTAGGCTACTGTAATGTTTTACAAATTACTGGTCAATGACAAGTTTATTATGTACATATAAAATAGGCCTAGCCCAGCCTTCACAAGATATATATATATATATATAGGCCTAGGCTATACAGGGTGTTTCATAAATACCTTTCATAAATTTCAGAATGAATAGACCTAGCAATAATAAATATAGTTTACTATGCGACGGTTTTGGAAATTTCTCATATTTACCGGGATATTACACATTTTAGTTTAAATAGGAAAGTCTAGGGGATGAACACAATCAGTAGATTACCATCACCTCAATTACTTTATTTTGTCATAAATGTTTGAACATCAATGTATTTTACAGTATTTACAATAGTTGCTCGAAGTTTCTCCCACCCTCATTGATACAGGCTTGGGCTCGGCGCATAAGAGACTGTCGCACTCTTTCAAATATCCCTGGTGTGTTTCTTACTTCTCTGCATGCCTCTTGAACTCGTTGCCACAGTTGCTGACGGGTGTTGATTTGTGTAGCATACACCCTGCTCTTCAAGTGTCCCCAAAGATACAAGTCAAGTGGAGTTAGGTCCGGGTAGGTGGCCATGCGATGGGACCACCACGGCCTATCCACTTATCAGGGTACATAACATTAAGGAAATCCCTTGTACCTCGTGCAAAGTGAGCTGGAGCCCCCCATCCTGCATGAACCACATTTGTCTACGTGTTCTGAGAGGCACATCTTCAAGTAGTATGGGTAAGTCATCCTGCAGAAATCTGGTGTAGGCCTACACATTGCCTGTAAGTCGTTGTGGTAACATAAAAGGTCCGATTAGATGGTCACCAAGAATACCGGCCCAAACATTAATCGAAAAGCGTTCCTGATGTCCCCTCGTTGTTGTTGCATGTGGATTTTCTGCTGTGATGCTGTTGTGAGGTGATGGTAATCTACTGATTGTGTTCATCCGGGCCTAGACTTTCCTATTTAAACTAAAATGTGTAATATCCCGGTAAATATGAGAAATTTCCAAAACCGTCACATAGTACAGTATATTTATTATTGCTAGGTCTATTCATTCTGAAATTTATGAAAGGTATTTATGAAACACCCTGTATACTGTATATATATATATAGCCTAGGCCTAGGCTATATATATATATATATATATATATATATATGTAGGGCCTATACACCGGTAAAGCCTATGTATTGTGGAAATATAGTAGCCTAAACCTGACTTTTAGCTCCAACAGCGATTTTAGTAAGTACTGGTACCCTATTTTGGGTTGTGTGTGTTTTTGTCCTTCAGATATAGCCTAGTGTTGTATTATAAAGATTTGGAGCAGAAATTAGTAGCCTATTTACCCATTTTCCAACTAGGCCTATTTAAAAACAGCCCTCACTAGTGGGGACTGGGGAGGGCTATGAACATCAAGGAAAATGTGGGGTTAAAGACAATAAAATTACAAGAATAAGCTAGGCTATATATGACAATAACAGTTAGCCTTGGGATACAGAATTCATCTCATCCCACCAGGACTTATTGAAATTTTCGGTAAAAATTTAATAGACCGTGGACAGACTTTTTACTAGGCCCTAGTTATTTTTTTACGGCATTTTATTTGACATAGGCCTACAGTCAACTTTGAAAAGACATTAGCCTAACCTAACAACCTTACCTAACCTATCCTAGTAGCACTCTTGTTAGGAGGGGGCGAGGGGATTGGGAATTTCATTTATTCAGAATTTCCGCAAGCATATAAAGACCTATCGCACGTTAAAGTACCGTAGGACCTACGTGTACTGTATGTCAAATACTGTAGAGCATACAGAACAATTAAAAATCATTTCATAATTGTCCTCTTCAAAAATTCAACCAACCAACATTATGCATAGGCTATAGCCAATAGCTTAGCCCTATGCCTGTGCTAAAGAATGAAATTATCAAAATTATTATTTGGATAAGGCGATGGCGCTCGCCGCAGCGACTTGCGGTCACGACCGTTACAAGTGTCTAATTTGACCGCTTTTTCCTGAATTATCCTATGGCCAGCTGTTATTTACTCCATGTTGGGAATGTATATGATGATGACAATAAGTCCTTGGGGGATGAGGACCCAAATGTGAGCAAATTAGACGCAAACGTAATGGTCGTGAGCACGAATGTGCGAGCCTTTTCCCTACAATTATTTGATCTTTAAATTAAGTTTCTTAATTTAATTATAATAGTTTTGTAAGAATGTTTAGTAACCTATGATTCTTTTGATGTGTGACCTTAATTTATCTCAATAATCACTTGCCGTAGCCTAACCTAACTTTAATTTAATTATTTGCGAATCACTTTGCATTGTTCAATTAATAAAATTTGGCCTAGATGTCTATCTATCTATTGCCGGACGCCGTGATCCCCGAAGGGGTGGCCACGAACGAAACGGCCCCATGCACTTCTGTCCCCAGTCAGTCGACGCCCATCCTTCCATCCAGCACCGCCTTCACTCATATACTTCATCCTTCCACCTCTCACTCGGTCTACCTCGCCCTCTCTGTCCTTCCACCTTACTCTTGTACACTCTCTTAGTCATTCTATCGCTTCCCATACATACGTTCCACATCATGACCGAACCTTCTCGAGGTACGGTACCGTATTCCTTTTCACACTTTCCAGCACATCTACATCCATACCACACCTCTGTCGTACTTCCTCATTCGTCTATCTATCCCTCCATGTAACTCCGTATGCACTTCTCAAGTAACTCATTTCCAACCCTCTCACTGTTGGTTTGATTCTCTTCACCAACATCCATGCTTCGCTCCCGTAAATCAATGTTGGGATTACCACACTGCCACACAAGGACTTCTTTACTTCCATGCTGACCACCCTATTTCTTGTTACTGATTTCAGCGTTCCTACCTCTTCCCCTGTTGCACCCTCTCCCGCACTTCTTCATCCATACTCCCATCTTTACTCAACACACTGCCCAAACACTTTAATAAGCTGACATTCTCGATAACCTGACCGTTCAACCTCACCTCACACTTGCTCTTCCTCGCATTTACCTTCAGATTCCGTTTTCACACACTGTTCTAAACATATTTACCAGCCCCCTGCAAGTCCCATTCACTGTGGTGATGGGCTGGCCTATCAGAGTGAGAACTGAGCGATCTCTGCCATACCCATAGCTTACTCTGACTGTTCCTTTTACTTTTATATTTTCTAGATCTCAAGTGACGGCGTCTCTTCCGTGGATTGACCTCCCAATCTACCAAGATTGGAAGCCAAAGTGTCACATTTTTCCTTTGCTCCTCAACTTTCTCTTCATAATTGCTGAGGGGCACGGCCCTGTGTGGGGCTTTGGTTTCCCGGGCGTTTCTGCACCCTCCTCAGCTCCCCGCCATGAGTGGCTTCGGTCACCCAGGCTTTATTGTGGTCGGCGGGGAGGGTTCTGTGGGGGCGCTCGGTTATGGCCTTGACCTTGCTCGGGGCCTTGGGGCTGTTCGGCCAGGCAGCTTGGGGAACAACAACAACTCCCATTCACTATCGCTCATCAGCAAACAGCAGTACGGGCAACCTCCACTCTTTTTCTTCCTTTATCAGAGGTACACCAACATCCACTGCTCTTCCTTGTACTGGGTATTTCTTTCATGACTCCATCCATATAGATATATATTGAACAGCAATGGGGACATCACACACCCTTGCTTTAACCCATCAAACAACTCGCTCTGCTCATTCGCCACACATACTGGCCTAGATGTGTGTCTATCTAAATATTGTCAGATGCCACCATCCCCAAGTTACTAATTTTGACCCCTGATTTATGTCACTCCAACAAAGTCATACCGGTAGATTAATTATTATTATTATTACATATATTATTATTATTTTGTTTAGTTTCTTCCTTTTCTGAAGGGCACTACTGTGTTCAGTTGCTCAACTCAGTAAATTTGCAGAAGATCAAAGAGCACCTCCATTAAGGTCAAATCTTTTCTTACAGGATCTGTGCCACCTGCTGAGCCCCTATCTTCTTGACAGAGTGATAACCACCGAGAAGAAGATTTTGGCAACCCTGTGGATGCTGGGAAACCTAGAAACCTTCAGAAGCGTTAGTGATCGCTTTGGACTAAGCAAGTCATCCCTTCACGATGTTGTCATGGAAGTGTGTAACGGTCTGAAATTAGTTCAGGATAACATACTATCTTTTCCTCAACCCAACCAATTTCAGGCTTTAGCAGATGACTTCCACGACAAATCTGGCATTATGGGTATCGTAGGAGCAGTAGATGGCACATTAATAGAAATTCCTGGTCCAAAAGATTTTAGGGAGTCATATGTATGTAGGAAAGGCTATCCAAGCATCCAGCTCCAGGCTGTTTGTGACAGCAATCTTAGATTTCTCGATATCAATGTTGGAAGGCCAGGTTCTCTTCATGATCAGCGAGTGTTTAAGAAGTCCCCTTTGTACACTGCCCTACAAAATGGATACTTCCCCGAAAATTTCCATCTTTTAGGAGACTCGGCGTACACTCTGGAAACATATATGTTAGTTCCGTATAGAGACAATGGTCATCTTACTGATGTGCAAAAAACATTCAATGCTCGTCACTCATCTGCTCGTGCTGTCATTGAGAGAGCCTCTGGTCTCCTCAAAGGTAAATTTCAGAGACTAAAGTATTTGAACATGACCTCAATAGACAAAATACCGCTAGTTGTATCAGCTGCTTGTATTATACACAATTACATCCTTTTGAAAGAACGGCTTGATGACCAAGATTTTGAATACCAGGATATAGAAGAAATGCCCCCAATGCCAGATCCTGAGGCTTTGCAACCTGCACAAGCAGCCCAACGTAAGCGAGATCAGATAGCACATTCACTTGCATAATTAGGATAATGTAGGGTACAGTATCTACTAAGGGGAGCATTGCCGCTGTCAAAACACTTTTTTTTGTATTGCCGCTGACAAATCACTTTTTTTGCATTGCCATTGACAAAACACTTGTATAAAACAAAACTTATAACTTGATTGAATATGCACTAATGTTTAACATCCAAAAACCAATGTAATCAACATTTGAACCAGAATAATCTGACTATTTTAAAGAATATTTGATGTGATACTCTTTATCTGAATTTTACAAAAATCACTACTGCTTTGCTGTTTCTCAACCATTTTAATCAGCATTTTCTGTAGACTTAAGTGATTGCTCCTTTTCTACATAGGGTGTATGTTTTTTTTTTTTTTTTTTTTTTGTCAAATTAATGAAAACTACTAAACAAAATGTAATGGTCATACAAAAGTCATCCCATCAAATACTCTCGTAAATTGTCAGATTGTTCTGCTTCGAATGCCGATTCCAATGGTTTTTAGATAAAAAGAATGGGTGCATATTCAGCCGTGTTAATACGCTTTTCTAATAAGAGACACATCAAGCTGCCCTAAATATCATATGACTTATCGATTGTCACTAGCCACTCCTTTGTCAAGGCCTCATCTCAGTGTTCTTCGGTCTACTTCCACTTACCCTTCTCACTTATCCTTGTCACATGTACAATCGGCCTAAACTATTTCTTGATATCTCGCCACCGGTGATGTACAGTCAATCCCTACGCACCCTCTCTACTCGGTTCTATTTCCCTAAAACCAGTATTACACAAGCACTTTTTCACTCAACATTTATCCCTAACACTGGTCTGGCAGCTCGTAAGGTAAACATTAAATATTTATCTGTTACCTAAATTCATCTACCAGCAGTCTAGTTTCCGATACCAGTGCAAAATATTCCAGAAATTTTGCCAGAAATTTGTTGATCATCGAATGTTGACCAACAGCCAAGCTGTAATTTGAACCATTTACAAAACTATTAAATCTAGGCTGCTATATGAACCATTATTCTGAATTATTGAATGTAAACATAATAATCATAAATACATTATTCAAGGCTATGTGTTTCTTGTTGTTGATCCTAAGGTCAGTTTTAACACCTCATTTATGCTCGTAACTTAATATTGAGAGACTTTAGGGCTGTTTGTGTATGATTATTATTCAAGAAAGTCTCGCAAAAATCGACGGTGACTACATGCGATACTCCATTTTAGGAGCTTATTGTGAGAAAACGGCCCAACACAATTTTTTCAAACGTTCATTTCCATAAACTACGTTTTCCTACGAAAATCAACCATCAGACCATTTAGTGCTAAAACACATAAATATCTGTGAGCTCTGGGACTAATATAAGAAAAGTAGTACTGTAAAAGGAAAGTAACGGGCAGATACAGCTAACGTTGGGTAGAGGATGCCAAACCTCACTCTGGATTGGACCAGCCCTCACCCTAGGGCTATGTAATGATTACGATTAATAAGGTTTTGTTCATTGAAAGTGTTCACTTTAAAGCCAAGTTCTGAAGCATCTTGGTTATCATAAGGCATGGTACAGTCTCATGCATTCGATATGGATTCAAATAGGTGTAGAATACAACTATTAATTCACAAATGTATATGTATACAGAAATATATTGGGAAATAATGCAGCACCATATTGTATAAGAAATACTTTATTAAAAACCTATTAAAAATAATGTATATGGCTATAAATTTTCCTTAACATGTAAATAGAAACACATTTATAAATATATTATAAGCCTTAGCCTACCTTGTATAAACCATAGCATTAGTTTCACCTCACTATTTACTTTTCCAAAATATACCCAATGCACTAGTTTACTCCTTATTAAAACTCTGATTTTCCTAATAATATATCTATCTACCAGCACAGTTGATAACATTTGTTGATAAAATTTGAAATAAAAGAACACAATCCATTACATAACGGGTGGATGGGACTCGTTAGCCTTGGTAGGCAACTCATCTAGGGGAGACAACCTTATACAAATCCAGGTGGATGGGACTCGTCAGCCTTGGTTGGCAACCTGTCTAGGGGAGTAAACCTGATACAAATCCGTACAGCTTACCTAAGGGTAAGGCAGGTTAGTGGATGGATTAGCCGAACACCACTGTAGAAAAATAGTGCTAACAAGATACACAGAGGGCCTCGGAGTCGGACGGATCCTAAATTGAGAGGTCAATCCTGTAATTCCTTCACTAAACTGGCTCGGGTTGTCCCTCTCAGAGGAAATGGGTCCGCTTGGGGACATTCTGTGTATGGCCACCCTCGTAAGGGGAGTAAGGCGGCCGGCAATAGATAGAATCCATTACATGAGCAAGTTAATATGGTTCCCAATCAAACTAATCGCACATAAAACGATGCACTATCGTCATGTTCAATGAATTAGTCAGTTTGGGACGTTCTGGTAAATTGTACTAAATTCTGTATGAATAAAGAAACTACAATTTGGTGCGGGGTACTACATTAGGCTACTTTGCGGATGGGGCTCAATGGGTTAAAGGCAAAATATATTTATGAGACTGTTGATTTTATAACAGTGCTTTTTATAAAGGTGTACTGTCATGCCAGGAAGTCTTTGACCTGGGGTAACTGCAGTACAGTATAGCTATGTGCACACACAGACCAGTGAAGATACAGGCTCGATTATTAAATAACAGAACTACTGTACCTGCAACACATAATTCACCCAGGATGATAATTATACTGTGTTCATATATATACTACTGTAGGCTACTGTGTTTGACCACTGTGGTATCTGTACCTGCCTGGCCTAAAACGTAATAACTTGACAATGCCATTGCACATCCATAAAATATTACAAAAGGCGTTAGACCTGTAGATGAGCAATTGATAATAACCAAAACATCCTGACAAAATAGTACACATAGCAATACAATATCTATTTCATCAGAGATACAAAATAATACTATTCTATATTTGATGAAGTAGACAAAAATGCATGTAAGATCACACTAAATATAAACATCCTAACTGAATATAAAGAGAAAAGAGATCATGTCATTTAAGTATACTGTATACTCACTACTCAGCCAAAATGTGTAGACAATAAAACTCGGAAAAACTGCCTCAATAATCAGATACACGCCCACTGCCAGCCCTGGATGACATACGCAACCATACACACCATTCACTTCACATGCCATCACAGCCCAGATGTCCAAAAGTAGAACACATGATTATTAAGAGGAGGGCTGATTTTTTTGGTGAACAAGCTGTTGAAGTAGCTGTATCATTTGCCGTTGCAACTCTCTCTGCTGGTCTTGTTGGTCCCTCTGGCTTCTTTGGACATGTTCTTGTAACAATCGGGTTTCTCTCAAATGCTCTTGTTGCAGCTGCAGCTGACGTTCATGCAAGGCTTCAAGTGCTTGATGATGTCGCTCTTGCATTTCTTGTTGTCTGATGTTTTGCTCACGCTGCATCTGCAAAAAGTCTTGATGTTGTTCAAGCATCTGAGTCATGCAGCGGTCCAATATATTATTGCGGGTTTCTGTGGCTGCAATTACGCGCTCCATGGCGACAGTTCTTTCAGAGAGAGTTGTTCTTAATTCGGCCTCCTCATGCTCTGATCGTTTCCGTTTACTGGGACGCTGATGGCTGGGCAAAGGAGGAGGTAGGCCTGTAGAGGTGGTGGCTTGTGAAGCTGCAGGTGATGGGCTTCCGAGTGGAACCTGCGTTCTTGCTGCAGTTGTTGGTAGCCGAGCAGAACTGCATGAAGGTTGACCCTCATGAGGTGATGCGGCAGTAGGACGGCACATTACAGGTAGACCTCCAGTACCTAAAATAAGGTGTTATTGTAATTCAAAGTTAATGAATATAATGTAACAAATTGAAATGATTTAAACTGAATATTTTATTTAGCAAACAAGTTACAAACATATAGTGCCTAAACGAGGTAACCAGCGTGTGAAAATCATACACTGTTGGAGTGGCTGTTGTTGTGCTCTCTGTAACTAGTGTAATCAGCTGCTAATGCTGACCAGGTGCAAAGATTCACAATGTAAATGTGATAAAAGGTCTACTTTACCCCTGATATCTGCTTATGCAGTGGGGGGTTAGAGGCCATGAACACTTATTCAGTGATGACTCGGTCCAGGACCTGCAGTCTAGTTTAGATTGCTGACTCCACAATGGTGACAATGGTCTTAATCAACATAGTGGAAGTAGCACTGAGGAGTGGGCAGTGGGTGCATGTCTGGGTAACTGGAGGCAAGGTGTCATACATTAAGTTCAGTATACTATATATACATGAAGTACAGTAGCTCCTAAGGGTAAGATGCCAAACGTCATATAAGATTTGCAAAGGAGTGAACAAGTACAGTAAGGTATAATACCAATACATACCAAGAACTAGACTGCTCTCCACAGCTTCAGTCTCAATGGCTGGGTCACCAGCCATCAGCACATCCATCACCTCAAAGTACTGCCAGTGATTAGCACCTCTTCCTGTCAGTCTGTTGGAGTCTTTTATGTTCTTATATCTGTGAAATATTGAAACAAATCATAATGTTGCATTTAACTGGTCATGAATACAATATATAAATATAAATTATCAAAATGAAAAACAAAAATTGTATATAACATTGATTGGGATGCTTCAGCCACCTGTAACCTTACTGAATTAAATAAGTACCGGTACACTTCTGAATTTATATACAGTACTAAAGTATGTATAGTGAGTTGTTCATAAAAGTGATATATTATATAGACAAAAATCAAAGACGAGCATTGTGTCAGAATTTTTGTAATGTCTATGTACAGTACAGTACTGTATTTAATGAACAAAAGTATATTAGGATAGCATTTCAGCTATATATACTAATACAGTATATATATCTTTGGATTCAAATGGTGTCCTTGACGCCACATACGATTACTCATTATTATTATTATTATATTTGTTGTTGTATTTGAGTAACAAGGAGATAAAAGGCAAAGTTGCCTGTAATTAGTGTCCCCCTAATTTGAAAGAGTGACAGACAATTTCAAGGTACATTAAGAGTCAAAATGTCTTGACATGCGGAGCTTGAAGCAGATTTGAAGAATGAGGAAGAGAGTTCCAGTGTTAACTTGTTGGACGGAAGACAGATTGGGAAATTAGTTCACTCTTGGGTTAGCAAATTGGACAGAATAGGGGTGTGTGCCACCTACTCTCTGTAAGGAGGGAGATATAAATTGAGGAAGCTCGGAAGAACATGATTAATAATAGCGGTAGAAGAAAGAGAGATGCAAACTTAGCACATTTATCTTTTCAAAGCTCTCTTTATCCAAACAATGAGAACCGTAACAAAAAAGTATTGTATGGTATAAGTAAGTACAGTACCTGTACTTGAGGTTTTTAAATTTCCTGTCGCAAGCTTCAGCGGTGAATTGGTGGCCGAAGTCTTGCAGCTTCTTGGCTATCTTGCGCCACACTTCCATCTTCTTGATGGTACTAGAGGAAAGGAGGTGGCGCAGTTCCCTGAAGGTCTCCACTAGTAGAAGTATGGCTTGGTGAGACCATACTCCATTGGCAGTAGCTGAAATGACATAGAATAAACTGTAAGAGAAGCAGATAAAGGAACATTTGCGTAAAGTTTTAATTTAATGGGAATGGAAAATTACTAGCATTGGAGAAGGGGAAGGTGCCTGAAGACTGGAAATCAGGCATAATAAAGTTCCCTAGTATAAAGGGAAAGGAGAGAGGAATGTGTAGTAATTACAGGAGGATACGTCTTCTTAACAAAATAGGGAAGATGTACTGTAGGATAGTGATCAAGAGAGTGATGGGTAGGTGAGGAGCAGGGTGGGTATGCTGCCTTCATGGACTTGGAGAAAACCTATGAAAGTAGATAGCCTAGAGATAGAAGGTTTGGAAAGTATTGAGATTATACAAAGTAGTTGGTAAAAGTTGTTGGAAGTGGTAAAGAGCATACCGGTATAATATTATGATGGTACAATGGCGGCAGTTGGCGGGTGCCCAACCCCGAAAGGGGTTGAAATAGGGGAGCTATCCCCCCGCCAAAGGCGGCTTTCTAGGGCCTTTCCTAGCTGATGCTGAGAGGATTGGGTTCTAGTCATGTGGTGATGGGCTGGTCTATCAGAGTGAGAACTGAGCGATCTCTGCCATACCCATAGCTTTCTCTGACTGTTCCTTTTACTTATATATTTTCTAGATATCAAGTGATGGCGTCTCTTCCGTGGATTGACCTCCCAATTTACCAAAATTGGAAGCCAAAGGGTCACATTTTTCCTTTGCCCCTCAACTTTCTCTTCATAATTGCTGAGGGGCACAGGGCCCTGGGTGGGGCTTTGGTTTCCCGGGCATTTCCGCACCCTCCTCAGCTCCCCGCCATGGAGTGGCTTCGGTCACCCAGCCTTTATTGTGGTAAGCAGGGAGGGTTCTGTGGGGGCGCTCGGTTATGGCCTTAGCTTTGCTCGGGGCCTTGGGGCTGTTCGGCCAGGCAGCTTAGGGAACAACAACAATGGCGGAAGTGCATGTACAGTAGAGGATGAAATTAGCAAGTTCACTGATCTATAGTTGTGCTAAAATTGGGTGTGACATGTCCCCATTGTTGTTCAGTAAAACTATGGATGGAGTCATGAAAGAAATACTAGGAAGATCAGTGGATGTTGGAGTACCCCCAGTGGAAGTTGCGTGTGCTACTGTTTGCTGATGATACAGTTGTGATGATTGATATTGAGTCACACTTGCAGGGTTTTATGAATATGTTTGAAACTGTGTGTGAGAAACGGAATCTGAAGGTTAATGTGGTGAAGAGCATGAGTCTGAGAGGAATGCATTCACTGAGTGTTAGATGAGGTTGTATGGTCAGGTAATGGAGAATGTCACCTCAATTAAGTATTTGGAAAGTGTGATCAGTTAAGATGGGAGTACATAATAGATGATGAAGTGCAAGAGAGGGTAAAACAGGGGAAGAGGGTTGTAGGAATGCTGAGAGAAATACAGTAACAAGGCGGTGATTTTGAAAGTAAGAAAGTCGCTTCATAAAAGGGGTGGAAATTAGTTACTTGAGAGTGGATGTGGAGACACATGAAGAAATAGATAGACAAATAAGGAAATGGAGAGCATAGTGGTGTAGATGTGGACATGCTGGAGTGTTATGAGAAACACCTTGAGGTGGTTCGGTCATGTGGAGCATATGGCAAATGAGAGAATGGCTAAAAGAGTGTATTAGAGTGAAGTGGAAGGGCAGAGGAAGAGAAAAACTGAGAGGGATTTGGAAGGATGGAGTTGCGAGGTATATAAATGACATGGATCCTAGAGGTGGGGAGGTGGTACGGTACTGGAACTGAGGGCTCCCACATAATAGCAGTACTGTATTGCAGTTGGGATTCCCGTCTTTGTTACCAAGAGTGCCACCTTTGAGTAACTAAGGGTCACAACTAAATGCATGCATACATCCATGCTTTTTTTAAATATTTTTTGTATTTTTCTTGTGGATTTTTAAGCAAATTCTATACTAACATATGTCCCATGGCTGGTTGAATTGGAAGATCCTCTCTGGAAACACTATGTGTTATAGGTGAGATTTGAAGTAACTACAATGAAGCAATTAAAAACAGCCTCAAATGTGAATATAATTACTGTAGGCCTACTGTATTCAGATATATTTCAGACTCTCTGAAAGTACTGGGTATCCAAGGTCTGAAAGAGAAGAGGTTTACTGTACACTGCTTCAAGGTCAGTAACCTTACACCAACCTTTTTTACTTGGTGTGCCTTGAGGTGTGCCTTGAGATGATTCCGGGGTTGCAAGACTGTCTGGAAGAGAACTGTGGGATGCTGGTGGTTCTGGAACAACAACCACTGCAACCAGCTCAGTAGTATCAGGTGGTGGTGGTGGATGTTGTGGTCTTGGCAATACTGCTTCTGCATCAGATATGGATAATTATATTAATAAAACTAGCATACAATATACACAAAATTGATACCGGTATATGATTAATATGGTATCCGTATATCTATTTACAATATATATACCATACCGGTACCTTAGTATGAAAATAACTATTAACGCCAGTCAAGATATATCCAGTACAACTTAAATACAATACAAGTGAGCATTAATATATATATAATGTAGTCATATTATAGGCTATTACATACTTATACTGGATATGGACATACTTATAATACAGAAGGCAATGTTCTTACCTGTACTAGATGTTCTATGATGACATAATTCTGCACATCTTTGGGCTGCCTCTAGTGTGCAGTAAATACCATGACAGATGAAGCATTCAAACATATCTCTGGAATGAGAGTACAGTAGGACTAATAATACCCGGTATCAATAATATAACAAAGTACAGTACTGGTAACAGTACGGTACCGGGTACCTAAGAGTTTTGAAAGCGTTTAATATATCCCACAAAGTTAATATATACATGATATTCTCCCCTAAGTGACATGTGGTAGTGGTGAGCAGTTGCTTCCATTCCTTCAGTCTCAGAGCCTCATGAGACTTTGGAGCAGGTGGACATGCCTGTAAACAGTTTATGGTTTGAAGCTTAATTTAGCGCTAAGCCACAATCAATTCTATGCGCCAGCATGAAGGCTGCAAACAAGGTCCGAACGTGATTGTCCTTGTTTCGTATAGGCTATAACTCATACTGCCTTCCACACATATTACTTTCTTCTCTAACTCTCTATCAACTTCCGGGTTTCATCAAAGTATAACGATGTACTAAGTCGAACAATTCTGATAAGAAGCACATTGACATATTTTGAGCAAAATTTTAGCGAAATAATAGGGGGACTATAAGTGTAGAAAAAGCTTTAAGAATATTGGGGAAGGATGTAGTATGTAGCCTACAGTAGTAACCGGGCAGTCAAAATAGACAGAACCATGATTGCCAATGTGCGAGTAGTGTAGACAAGGCGGGTGGTACGCCCGAATACTACATCCTTACCTAATTTTGTCCTCGTTTTCATGTAAATTTATTTATATTTCACATGTTTTCTTACATTTCAATTTTTATAAACCTATACCCAATGAAGTAAAAGTAAGGGCTATGTTAGCGGACGTACCGTCCACTTTGTTTACATAATCGCACGCTTGCAGTTAAGTTCGAGTCAAATTTGACTGTTTTATTGTACAAAATTATCTCACGGCCAGCTGTTATTTACCCTTTGCTGGTAATATATATGATGATGACATTAAGTCATAGGGAGTGCGGGGGGCAAAGCCCCCCCCTCAACCCATTATTGTATTCCACGGCCAGCTGTAGGTTAATAATGGGTTGAGGGGGGCTTTGCCCCTCTCATCCCCCATGACTTATTGTCATCATCATTTCTATTACTAGCAAGGGGCAAGTAACAGCTGGCCGTGGGATAATTTTGTAAAAAGTAAGTCAAATGAGACACGAACATAATATCTGCGAGCGTGCGTCTATGTGAACAAAGCGACGGTAGGCTACGCCCACTAACACAACCCTTACCGAAGTAAGCAAAGCTTGACTTGGAAGAAGAATGAAGCGTAAAATTAGCAAAAAGGCATACAAATTATTTAACCGAGCGGCTCCCAGAGTCGGCTCTCAGTCGACACACAAAATATGGGAAGGATGTAGTTACCGGGTGTACCACTACCGACATACAACATAAATCATCTATAAATACTTATAGTAAAATAAATCCTTATAAATCTATAGGCTTAATACTAGGTTAGGTTAGGATAGGTTAGGTTGTTTGGTTAGGTTAATGTATTTTTGTATCCAAAGACAGTCAAAATAGACGGGAACATGATGGTGAGCGTCCGCGTAGTGTAAACAAGACGGGCGGTACACCCGGTAATTACATTCGGTATTTATCAAGGAAACCGGCCACGAATTTTCCTGGAAATTTGGAAGCCACCCATCGAATGAACATAACCTATACATCATATTAACCCGTCCAGCCCCGGCTAGTTTTGTAATGTTTGTTCACCAGAACCCGGCCGGTTTTCAATATTTTTTTTACCCAGAAACAATAGCGAATGGGTTAGGAATGAAGGAAAAACCACGAAAAAACGCTCAAAAAGCTTAAAGAATGGTCCTACAGAGCCCCCGAAAATTTATTTTACAAGAGTAAAAATTTGAAGGCAATTACCTCCAAAAAACAGGTTAGTGCGCGCTCACGCGCACGCACGTGGACTTTGAGAGTTTTCAACCATCGGCACGGTTGCGTGGGATACGTACACAGTTCCCATACAAATCTGAGCCCTCTTGAGTGGCTACACCTGAGGTTACGGTCGGCGCAATTAGGATGCGCCAGGTGCGTCTCTGGGGCTGTGCGTTACATACATCGCCGATGCGCCAGGCGCGTCGCTGGGGCTGTACGGGTTAATATATGTTTCAACTTTCGGAAAACACGTTTTCAATTACTTTGAAAAAGTTAATATTTACCTCCTGTTATCCACAGCCAAAGCTGAAGATTGCAGATACCTAGACTTCATTCAAGTTTTTTTGGCGACGTCAACCTTTTATTAATTACATACCAAACCAGCGGGCCCGCGGGGGTGTGGGGGCGGCAGCCCCCACCTAATATACAGGTACAAGGTTAGGTTAGGCTAATATTACCCCTTATTTTCGTCTTTTACCCCTCAATTTCCCTGTACTTCATAGCCGTCCCCACTATCGGGGGCCGTATCTTAAGATTGTTGGATAATGGGGAAAACGGTTTTTCCGAAAGTTGAAACTTATATTAATATGATGTATAGGTTATGTTCATTCGATGGGTGACTTCCAAATTTCCAGGAAAATTTGTGGCCGGTTTCCTTGATATTTTCCCTACATTCTTGCCCAAAATATTCAGACTCACAGTAATCCCGACTAGGCTCCGTGTACTGTCATTTCTCAGCTGATGCACCTTAAACTGCGCACAAAATCTTGAAATTACTGCGAAATTACTGCGGGAGAGGCATTGGAACGGTGTGTCAGTTTTCCTGCGGTCTGAGCTCAGTTGTTGGCTACTGGACGGTAGTGCTAGACTTAATTGTGGCACTGCGCTGTTTGGCGGCTGCATGGCCCATGGCTGGGATTGGGGAAAAATAGGCTAGGCCTAGGCCTATGCTAATTTTAATTTAAAGGTCTGCAAGTCCCAGGGTTAACTATCCTAACTTAAATAACCTATCTTAGTTGTTAAAGTTGAGAGTTTAATTTAGGTTGCTTAGCTTAGTTACATTAAGCTAAAATGAGTTAGGTTGGTTATGTTGGGTTGGGTTAGGTTAGTTTGGTCGTTTGGTTAGATTGGTAGGCCTAACTCATGTTAATTTAGGTTGGTTAAGTTTGTAGTCAAATTAATTTAGATAAGGTAGGCCTTAAAGGTAATCCAGCAATTAGGCTAGCCTAGTATGAAATAGGTCAAAGGCTCAAAGCTCTCTCACTACTAGGCTATCATCTGGGATTAGGCTAGGCTAGTTTTATAAATAGGCTACTCCTTAGAATAACGAACATTTTTAAACAATTAGCAACACACCAAGGCTTTAAATGGATCAATCTTATTTTAGGATTTATTTTTATTATTTTTAGATTTTGTAGGCCTAATTGCTTACCATAACATGTTAGCGCTCCTAGTAGCCTACCTTATTAAAATTTCAGTCTTATTTTAACACCTTACGAGCGGCCTATGCGGTTTATTTATGTGTACCGCCCAGCGGGGTGTTTTTAGCCAAAATAGGGCTGTTTACGTGATCATTTTCATGCCTAAATAAGACCCAGAACGTAAAACAAGTATCTATCCCTGAAAGGGCATAAACAGAGCTTTCGAATGACACCATAACGATCCTTGTATGATGGATAGTTTTCTTGCAATAACCGTGCAACGCGAGTGCAAAAAGCAGGTAATTCGGTACTTTCGGTACATAATTGAGTATGTAGCGAGTGAGAGAGGGAGGAGGGAGCTGAGATTTGTGTAGTAGGTTCGCCGCGGTGGTCTGGAGCAGTCATACGCTCGCTAGTCTCCTGCCACCACTTGTCTCTCTCTCTCAGCCACATTACGTGCTGAAATTGCCACTCGAGTTATGTCGAGCACCGCCACATAGTCCAGCTTTATTAAATACGACTTAAGTGGTGAGCCGCTAATAAAGGGTTAAACATGGTAGGCCTATGTGGCTAACTCATCCCTCTATATTTCCTAAAGTTTATGCCAATACTTACGCAGTTGGAGGATCCATTATAAGTCCCTGTCACTTCAAATGTCACTAAGGTGGTCACAACTGTCAAAAATTGCGCCAAAAATGGTTTGTTTACATTCTCGGCGATCAATCGATCAACCTCCGAGGACCGATCGCTCTGATAGCTAAAACAGCAATCGTTTTCGATCGCCGATTCGTCGAATCGGCGGCTATCGCGTTCGGTAGAGCTATCGGCCCTAAACGATAGGTCTACCGAACGCGCCTCAGGCGTTTTATTTACCTTGAGTTTATCTAAACAATTCAATACTTCTCTCTCTGTAACGGTGAAATTACATCTTTGGAAGATATTAGGATAATAGGCATAAGTAGGAGAAAGAGGGGAGGAGAGGGAGGAATAGCACAGAAATCATCCAACGTGGAGTTTCTAGCGAAAGTTTCAGCCTTCAGCCTTGTCAGAGAATGAAGTGATGGTAGTGCCATCAGAGTAGAAAAGGAGACAGAAAAACGAGCAAGAAAAATTGTTGGAGAGGTTTTTGGCTAGATGCCAGAAAGCTTGGGAAGAGCTAGAGTTGGATAGTTCAGTGCATATATTATTGATGAAAGAGTGTTTGGCGAGTTGAAGAACAAATTTAGCTTGATTCCGGGCAGAAACATAGGTAGAATTTACATTTTTAGTTTTAAGGCGACGGTACCGTTTGAAAGCTTCCTCCTTATTCCAGACAGCAGTAGAACAAGTGTGAGTAAACCAAAAAAAAATTGCATTAGTCTAAGAAAAAGAAAATGGAATGTATGCCTACACACCCGAGAGGATTACCACGGTAATGCGATCAGCACTCTCTTTTGGTCCCCGGCCTTGGAAGCAAAAATAATTATATGGGAAATCAAAAAAGTAGTGCCGAAGATCTTCCAAGTCGGCAGCGCCAAAGTGTCACAAGTGCCACCGGCTGAGAGGATCAGGTAGCAAATATTGGAGAGATAGGAGAGGTGACATAGATAAGTTTATGGTCGGAGGATCCCAAAGGAGAGAAAGGATCGACAGTATAAGTGAAAGGGTTAGAAGTTTGAAACAAATCAAGAATGTTTGACCGATCTCCGAAGCGATCAAGGATACAGGTGGGATGCTGAACCAACTGTACTAGATTATTTAGGATAGAAAAGATGTAGGCTTGTTCACCAGGTTGGTCAGTAGAATGAGAGGAGAGCCATTGGTGCTGGTGAATGTTGAAATCTCCTAAGATGGAGATTTCTGCGAAAGGAGAGATGTATAGGATGTGTTCCACTTTAGAGTTTAGATATTCAAAGAATTTGGGAAAGTCAGTAGAGTTATATAATTATATACTGTATATTACATTGTATAATTCTAATATACATAACACTGTCATAATGTAATGTAAATACACTCACCAGTCATAGCCTGTTGTCTAGATGCACTTTCGGCCATGATTAAAGCCACTGCCGACCGTAGCTCACCGCTTGACTTAATTTCCAAAGTATTGAATACGTGAATTGCATATCCTTGCATTAAGAGACACCTTTCCTGATTACACGATTGTATATATATATATATATATATATATATTAATAGGTTAAGCATTCTCATCTTACATTATATCTATATATCTATTTATAATACAATTTTCCAAGAAGACACTTTCTCATTCAGCTGGAGACCGATCCATGGTAGGTGGGGTTGTTGGGTGGGGGGATATTTCCTTTCTTTGTGTTCCACTTAGTACCAAATAATATATTATATTTAAGTTCGAACTGCCTAATAAAGAGCGCAAGGATTGTGCAGTCTCCGTATCTATGTAACTCTATAGAACTGCCTATATCTCTCTCCACCCAAGGTTCTTTCATTTTTCTTCAGCAACTTCCTCCTCCATCACGGTTCTTCCTACTCCAATTTCTTCCCTTGTCTCTTTGCGTCCTGTCAGTTCCTTCCTCTTACTCGCTTTTCTTCCTTCTATCGTGTCCTGTCTTCTCGCTCACCAAATGTGTTCACTGTTACTTGTACTTGCATTAAAAGCCATCGTTTATGTAATATTTCCCAGCAACAGTGTGTGTTTATGTCATGCACTGCCATAATTTTCAAGATAGATAACTGAATACATGGATGTTATAAAGATGTCAAAGAGAAAGATCTTAGACGCCAAATAAGCCATGTCGGTGGAAGGGTTGTTCGTTAGGTAGGGATCGGGAGCCTCCAATCCCTTACAGTATAACAGAGAGTGTAAGGGTCATGAACTGATGATGTAGTAGTTGTTGTTGTTGTTGGTGGTGATGGTATAGTTATTGTTAGGGGTCATGAACTGATGATGTAGTAGTTGTTGTTGTTGTTGGTGGTGATGGTATAGTTATTGTTAGGGGTCATGAACTGATGATGTAGTTGTTGTTGTTGTTGGTGGTGATGGTATAGTTATTGTTAGGGGTCATGAACTGATGATGTAGTAGTTGTTGTTGTTGTTGGTGGTGATGGTAAAGTTATTGTTAGGGGTCATGAACTGATGATGTAGTAGTTGTTGTTGTTGTTGTTGTTGGTGGTGATGGTATAGTTATTGTTAGGGGTCATGAACTGAGAGTCCCACACACAAAGCATACTTATAGCAATCCCAATTATAAAAATAATCTCATACATATATAACTGTCATAGACTACAGTAGATCTGGACTGGACACGAAAATGGAACTTTGCAGTAAGGGACTCAAAATTGGAGAACAAACCTCCCAGTTCGAACCTCGAAACCGCGGAAATGTGATATTATCGCAATTTGAGGTTCAAACTTGGGGGTTCGTTCTCCGATTTTGGGTCCCTTACTGCAAAGTTCCATTTTCGTGTCCAGTCCAGATCTACTGTAGACTATGATACTGTATCTCTCTCTCTCTCTCTCTCTCTATATATATATACAGGGTGTTTTAAAACAACACTGACAGACCTCCTCTGCTAATTAGTAAATACAATAACGAAGAAGATTATCTAAGGACAAAATGCAAAATAATATACCATTAATGATTTAAACTGCATAGAGTAAAATAATTAGTGACACCCAGGTATGAGCTATAATCCGAACACGGGCTAGTGTCCCCACTCCCCCCCAAATAGCCTACTTCTTGCCTCCCATCCTAGTTCGAGTTTTTCTTCGAAGCTTTGGAGTCATAACGAATCTTCTCATGTGTTTAATCATCTGCTCGGCCATGGTGCTATCTTCGTCTGTCATAGTGATTTTATTTACCTTATAATATCACATAAATATGGATTGTCGTTATTAAGGTGTGTCTCTGCCATTGTTATGTTATACTCGTTAAGTCCAAGTGACGTAAATTGTTTGTTTTGGGTACCATTAGATGATTTTAAATATTCATTAGTGAACACCGTATACTGTACTGGTATGTCTACAGCTACGTAAAATCGTCAAACTTCAACCATAAAACTGATAGACATATTTCGTTAGTACTCTGTGATAATAGTAACGTAATGAGGTATTTGTATTGAAACAGTAAATTGCGCAGGAACAATTTTTTCCCATTCAAACAGTTTCACGAACGATTAAATTACCTATAGCAGTGTTCGGATACCTGACCCAGACTTGAGATTCATTATTTTACCTCTTGGTCATCGTTACAAATGGTTATTTTACGCTACTTGGATTATAATACTTAGCAGTTTTCTTCTAATTGCAAAATATCGTTACCAATTTTATGTTACTTTGATTTTTTAATTATTCATATGTGATTAGGTCATTAGATATCTCCTCTTTACCTTTTTTACTTGGTAATCATTCATATTATGTATCATATGTTTTGTGCTGAGCTCAGAACCCTGTTTTGCTACATTTCTAAATAACCATTTATCTCCTTTTGACCCGGGCTAGCCCTCCTAAGGACAGTGCAGGGTTCCCGGGCGATCTGGCCGAAAAACGTCTAGGCCTAGGCTACCGTATCTTTGTTATTTTAACTGCTAGAAATTTCCCACACATCTATAAACGTAGTGCGGTTTCCAATCTGTAGACTGGCGTTGAGTAGAGCTCTCTAAGTCAACTGGTTCATTTGTGATGACGATTTCAGTGGAGCGAATTTTTCCGCGATGTTGACAATATCGGAACTTTACAGACACTAATTTCGTCTGATTTCACAACAATAACATTGATCCAACGTCTCCTTATTGTTTTCGGAGGTGCGGTGATGCAACGATTGGCTTTGTTTACATGCGTCGGATGCACAGCGTTCAGGCCAAGCTGAATAGGCTTTCAAGCTTACAGATTTTAACAGGACACCCGGGTTCCTGCCCATCTGCTGCGGTGTCATTTTAACATGCTGCCCGGGCCAGGAGGGTTAATTATTATATTAATTATTATTTTTATTTGTATATATTATGATTAATTATGATGATTTATCCAGAACGGCTCCCGCAGCCAATGGGTTAAGATTAATTACGATTGAGATAAATTATTATAAAGTACTATTTCTTAAGTATTTTTTGTATTATCAAATTTACTTGGATAATGTATTATCTATTATATATATTTTGGTTATTATCATATTATGTTATTATCCTTCATTATCATTATCTTATAGTGTTTACAAGTACTATCGAGAAAAGGAAGATTTTAAAGTCACCAATTCAACACTAATAAATGTATTTACAAACCCAATAAACAAAAAGATAGTGTATGTACAATATAAAGGAAAAATAAATAGATAACTATGGAAATCCAAGACGTACTGGTATATGATTGTCCGATCGCTCACTGCTCGTTAGTTTGTCCAATATTAAATTATTCCAATGCTTATTCAAGTAGGCCTATCACTATTGTTAATAAAAATTACAACAAGGACGCATTGCACGTTATTTAAATATCAAAATATAACGTGCTTGACCAATTGATGAATAAACTACTAAATTCAGGATTCATTACTAAAGTCACCAATAAACCTCTCAATTCTCACACCGCATTATTAACCTTTCTAGATTCACAGTGTGACGTCTACCAGCGTGGGCAGAATCGCCTCTCGTTAGCCACTAGCGCTCGCCAGGGACATTGAAATGGGCTACAGTTATCCGAGAATGTTGTTCTTTCTTTCCTTGTGCTCGCATTGTCACAGACAGTCCAGTGGTGGTTTTTGTTTTCGTCTGTGACAACGGGAAGTATTTTATATCATTAGTAGAATATAAGATGCATGGTGTAAAGTTAAGGAGAAAGAGCGATAGAGGCAGCGTGGTGGTAGTATGTGCGTGTGTATGTATGTCCTGCCTCCCTCGCTCGGTGGAGTTTTCCCGCTCGCGCGGCCTTTCCCGCGCCCTTGATTGGCTGGCGGTTCCTGGCGCGTCTTAGGGGGCCTGCTGCCTTGTGACGTATAGGCCCGTGATTGGCCGACCATCGCGCCTTTGTGGACTCCTGTGTGACTTGCCTCCTGTGTGAGGGTCCACAGGAGCTGTTCTCCTCAGGACAGGCTTGGCGTGCATGCTTCTAACATCCCTTTGCATACTCTCTCCCGATCACCCCCTTTACCACTGTCTCTCTCTCTCTGACCTTCTTCTTTTCCATTGCTTCTCACCTTTATTCAATTACTTGTCCCCTTGGGTTCTGCATACGGTTTCCATAGCCGGCCCATTGTATTGTATGCGCCGTTCTCAGAGATATTTACATGTACTTAGAATAGGTTTTGAGGGTTCTTAGTTAGTAGAGGTTGGGAACTTAGTGTGTCTCCATTATTGATTTAGTGTTTCTGCTCTTTGATTTAATGCTAGACTGGGATAAGGTAACTGTAGTCATCGTCGCCGATGTGTGTATGGTTTGCTTATACCTACACGACTTCGAACGGTCCTGTGGTAGCCTGTGTTGTCTTTTCGCTTGCGTTCTTTACGAGTGCAGCATTGTGTTGACTGAGGGTTTTAGCCTGTTCCAGTTCCACACTTTGCTGCCTCTTTGCTTGTCTTTAGAGGGTCGCCAGGATAGAACCAGATACTTGTGATCTGGATCTATCAAGAGAGCACCCTAGTCAATTAACGTAACTTAAAGGATGCAGTCTTAAGGACATCGCTAGGCTACAAGCCTGTTTTGCTCCACCACAGTTCCTTACCTAGAGTATTCCAGCTAGACATTATTAATCGAGTAGACACTTATTAGTATTTAATATAAGCTCTTTGATATGTACGCATTATTATTCACAGCATTTATTAGTCTAGATTGTTGTTGAGTTGCACAACCATAGCAGACTGTTTCGTTGATGAGGAAGTACTTCTTTTAGTGTCGAGCATTGCTACCGTTGCGCATTTATAGTATTCCCTTGTCAGTTAACATTATATGTCCTATCTTTTAGTGTATTGAGTCTACACGTGTGGTGTCCTGCCTCCTGCCTTTATATAATTTAAGATACGAGCATCTTATGAGCATCAGACTTTCTTCAGAAGTTTCCAGGTCTATGCTGTAGGACTATACTTCACTTTCTTTCAGATAGGAGTGAAGAGTTTATTGTTGTTTAGAGTAACTATATTGAAGCATCTTTTTATTGTATTAAATCTTGCAGTGATTTAATTGATCTTTCCATAGATTCCTTTTTATGCATTTTAACGTAACTTGCATCTTGTTTGTTATAAGGCTATACCAGTGTGGGTTAGCCTGAAGTAGAGTACATTTATGCCCAGTTAAGGATACCCCATTATCGCAGATTAACTCTGGAGGGTATAGGTGTTTTTGTTCGCCGGCATATAAGTTCGAGGGTTTGGATCTAGCGTACCATTGTTGCATAGTGCCCTATTACTAGTCCAATCATTAAGTGCCCTTGTTTTATTAGTAGCCCTGGTCGTAACAAATGGCGACCTTGCCTAAGATAAACTAAACGACTAAGATAACAAATGGCGACCTTGCCTAGTATATTATCTTAGTCGTCATACTAAATGAACTAAGAAATAATTGCGGGATTTTTGGACATTTGTTTTTTGAGGAATATATTGGACACGTTGGAATTTTTTTGGCAACGTAGTATAGCACTTGAGTTGTCTTCAAGCATTTTTTTGAGTGAATAGTGCTACATGAGAGTTTAGGTATTTTTTTTTTTTATAAACGTTGAGGATTTCCGGTGGACCCTATGTCGAACGACGGATCAGTGCACAGTGAGGACACAGTACGGGAAGCAGGCGAGGAGGTGGAGAAGGTGGAGTTGTCTAGGGGCGCTTGGGTGGTGAACAGTGAGGAGGATGCTCGAGTATTTTTGGAGGAGCCTGTGTCAGCGGATCGTGTGTCGGGGCTAGACCGGTACGGACTACAGTGTGTAGCCACGGTCTTAGGGTTTCCCGGTACTAGCGGTTTGTCGAGAAGTGAGCTGGTTACCTGGGTGCTCGGTGGGGTGCGTGGGGCTTCGGGTGGAGCGGGAGCTGGGGCACCTTCTGCCCAGCCCCCATTCCACTCGACTCCTACCATGGCGCCCCCTCGGGCTCCGGAGCCGGGTACGTTACCGCATGCCGATACCCGCTGGCGGTTGGGTATGCCTCTAGATAATTCACGGGGTGGGTCCCCAATAGTAGCACCCCCTCCTCAAGGTTTGTCTGCCGAGATGTTGTTTCAGCTCGAACTCGCCAAACTTAACCAGCAGGCTGAGCAACGAAAGCATGAGGCTGAGCAACGAAAGCATGAATCTGAGCTTGAGATGGCTAAGCAGCAGATTGAGATGGTTAAGATTCAGCAGCAGCAGCGGGAAGCTGAGCTTCAGGTTGAGGCTACGAAGTACTGTGCAGACAGAGATCTTGAGAAGTCTCGGGTGGAGTCGACAGGGCAGCGTCTCGGTTCTGGGAATCGAGGTCTTGATCAGTCTTTATCGCACCATCTTAAGTTAGTCCCTGCATTTGACGAGTCGGGTGTCACCGAGTTTTTCCTGCGTTTTAAGAAGAAGTGCCGGGAGCACTAATGGCCCGAGGTTAAGTTGGCAGCCCTTGTTTCCTCTAGGTTGGTTGGCCAAGGACTCAAGGCATATGATGCGTTGCCCTTGGAGTCTTGCATCGATTATGAGGTACTGAAGGAAGCTGTCCTGCGGGCGTACGAGTTACAACCAGAGACATATAGGTTGAAGTTTCGGGTTGTTACGAAGTGTCGTGAGTGCACTTTTCTAGAACATGCCCGGGAACTGTCTGATGCTTTGAGAAATTGGCTGAGGTCAGAGAAGGTGACGACGTTCGGAGAGCTTGAGCAGGTAGTCCTTCTAGAGCAATTTTTCAAATGCACAGGTGGCGACCTGACTTTGAACCTCAAAGAGAAACGTCCTAAAACTCTACAAGAGGCAGCTGAGATGGCTGACCTGAGATTATCACTGATCCGTGGGTGCGGGTCTGCACAACGGACCGATGCAGTTAACAAGGGGCGCAACACCCCACCCCCCCGATTCAGTGATACCACACTTAATAACAAAAGCAAGAGCAACGATATACAATTTTGATCACAAACCTAAAACCGTCCCGTTTAAGAAAGGTCAGGGCCCAAGGGTGAAGTAGAGTGTTTAAGTGTCATAAAAAGGGGCATTTTGCACGTTCCTGCCCTAGTAACCAATCTACAGCAGTCGTGTCTTTGGCTAGCAACGTTGGGGTGTCTCTGAGGTCTTCTGCATTTACCCGGGGTGATATGTCAGATGCGGGGGCACAGCCAGTGAAGGAGTGTCCGGAAGGCTCGAAACCTGTCCGCGATGCTTTTTGCAACCATAGAGGGCGTGGCTGCGTGAGTTGGGCTGGTTGCAAGCATGGGTTGGAGTTGTTGCGTGATACAGGTGCATCCCAGACTCTGATGAAAAACTTTACAGGCAAACCTATAAACGCGGCACGGGTAGTTGTGGTGCAGGGTATTAATGCTACACGGTCATACCCGTTGGTTCGAGTAGAGCTGGTGGCTGAAGGTGTGACACGAGAGGTGGATGTTGGAATCGTGGAGAAACTGCCAGTAGAGGGCGTCGACCTTCTTCTCGGCAACGACTTTGCGGTGCCTACTTCTGAGGTTCCACCCTTAGTCGTTGCCGAGAGGGCGGCCGACGTGAGTAGGGAGGGCAGGAATTGGTCGAGAGGTGTCAATTACAGCAGATGGCGTGTGTTGTCACCCGTTCTCGTGCATCTAAAGTGTCACAGCCTATTCCTCAGTTTCTAGACCAGCGGAGGAACGGTCGAAAGAAGAAAGCTAAAGTTGGGAAAAGTTTTGAGAGTTTTGACCCAGCGGCTCTCCTTGGCAACTCAGTATTAGCATCATTGTTAAGGTCCGGAGTGGCCCCAGAACCTGTCACACTTGTTGAGGAGCTAGGGTGTGTGAAAACTCTGAGACAGCACCGCTACTCACAAAAGCAAGATAGGATCGAACAGTCCAGTACCGGGGGAGGCCACAAGTTGCTCCAGGAGCATCTCGATAAATTGGCTCCTTCGGATATCTGTCGGCTGCAGTTGGGTGATCCTGAGCTTCAGAAGTGTAGTAACGGTGCAATCGAATTTGAGGAGGACGTGGATGCAAAGCCGGGGGATTTCTTTCGTGTGGAGGGTATTTTGTACAGGCGTTTTCTAGATCCCAGACGGAGTTGGGAGGGGGGGTCGAGAGTGGTTGACCAGTTGGTTGTGCCTAGTGTGTGCCGTGATAGCCTACTGAGGTTGGCGCATGATGTACCGTTGGCAGGGCATTTGGGGGTACGTAAGACGGTAGCAGCCTTGGCGAAATTGTTTTGGTGGCCAGGTATTAAGGCACATGTTGAGTCATGGGTGGCAATGTGCAGTACCTGCCAGACAGTAGGTAAACCAAATCAATGTATTCCCAAGGCTCCATTACACCCTATTCCTGTAATCGGGCCACCATTCAGTAAGGTTATAATCGACATGGTTGGCCCTCTACCCCCTACTAGTGCAGGCAACAAGTACCTCCTCACAATCATGGATGTTACCACTCGTTATCCGGATGCATACCCCATGCGAAATGGTACTGCTAAGACTGTTGTTCGTAACTTGCTATTGTACTGTTCTAGGTACGGGTACCCGCAGGAATTGCAGTCAGACCAAGGGTCCAATTTTACTTCTAACCTTTTCAAACAGACCATGCAGCAGCACGGTATCAGTACAGTTGTCTCTTCAGCCTATCACCCAGAGAGCCAAGGGGTGTTGGAGAGGTGGCACTCGACTCTGAAAAGCATGCTGCGTTGTTACTGTGTTGAAAATGGCAAGGATTGGGATCTTGGGTTGCCCTATGTTTTATTCGCTGCTCGGGAGGTACCTGGTGAAAGCCTCGGATTCAGTCCCAATGAGTTAGTCTTCGGACATCAGGTCAGTGGCTCCCTCAACATGATTAGTGAAATCTGGGACGGCACAGCAAAACCATGTTCCATGTTAAAGTATGTCCTCGAGAGCAGAGAGAGAATGCTGAGAAGCCTAGAGTTGGCAGGTAGGAATTTGGTAGGGTCGCAAGCACTGATGAAGGACAGGTACGATGAGAAGACAAAACTCCGGTAGTTTAAGGTGGGGCAGGAGGTGTTGATTTTGTTACCTCTGCCAGGTCATCCATTGTCTGCTAAGTACGCTGGTCCTTATAAGGTGGTAAAGAGGATCTCTGACCTAGACTATCTTGTGGCTACTCCAGATAGGCGTAAAAAGAACCAGCTGTGCCATGTGAATCTGGTGAAAGAGTTTGTGAGGCGCCCCCCTGAGCCTCTCGCTGTCCCTGTGTTGACTTGCAGCGGTCATGGTGGAGAAGGAGTGAGGGACAGTGAAGCCCAGGTGGAAGATAACTGGGAGTGTCATGTCTCTGCTGACCAGTGCGCGGGGAACTCTAAACAGGTGGCTGACGATGCTCTAGTGCACCTGCCTGAGCAACAGCGTGTAGCTGTGCAGCGCCTGTTTGCTTCATACCCCACTGTGTTTGCAGAGCATCCAGGCCTCACAACTCGAGTGGTGCATGACGTGGACGTGGGAGATCACCCCCCCCCTTTAAATCAGTACCCTACAGAATTCCACCCATTAAACTCCCAGCCCTCAGAGCAGAGTTAGAGTATATGTTAGAACGGGGGTTGATTGAGAAGGGGGCAGTTAGGTGGACATCTCCTGTCACTCTGCAGCCCAAGCCTGACGGGAAGGTTCGCTTCTGCATTGATTTTCGGAGATCAACGGGTTGACTCCCACCAATGCTTATCCCCTTCCCCGGGTTGACGATAGTGTAGACAAGATTGGTAAGGTACAGTTTCTAACTAAGGTAGACCTCGTGAAAGGCTACTGGCAGGTGCCCTTGTCTGAGCGGGCGAAGGGGGTATGCGGGTTTGTGGTTGATGGGAACACCTACCGTTGCAATGTGATGCCGTATGGCCTTAAAAATGCCCCAGCAACCTTCCAGAGTCTTATGAATGAGTTAGTAGCTGACATCCCTAACTGCACTGTCTACCTAGATGACGTTATAATCTACGATGACAACTTTGAGAGTCACTGTGAGCACATAGAAGCCTTGTTTCGGAAGCTCAGTGAGGCCAGCTTGGTGGTCAATCTGGGCAAGTGTGACTTTGTCCGGGCAACTGTACAGTATCTTGGGTTTGTGGTCGGGTTAGGCCAGGTGTGCCCCCCAAAAAACAAGATACAGGCTATTAATCAGTTCCCCAGGCCATCCACCAAGCGGCAGATCATGAGATTTTTGGGCATGATCGGTTACTATCGCCGTTTCATTCAGGGTTATTCTACTGTGTTAGCTCCTCTGACAGATTTACTAGCAAAAGACAAAAAGTTCAAGTGGGCACCTGAGTGTGAAAGGGCTTTTTCGCTGGTCAAGCACCTACTATGCACTCACCCAATCCTCAGGGCCCCTGACTTTGAAAGACCATTCCAGCTGGCAACAGATGCCAGCGGTGTAGGGGCTGGTGCCGTCTTAATGCAAACAGACGAGGAAGGTTTGGAGCATCTAGTCAGTTTCTTTTCCAAGAAGTTTAATTCCGCTCAGAAAAATTACTCTGTGGTTGAGAAAGAACTGCTGGCAATAGTGTTGGCGCTCAGGCACTTTGAAGTATATGTTCCTGCCTACGGGCCAGTCATGGTGATTTATACCGACCACCACCCTCTTTAATTTCTGAACCAATTCCACAACCGGAATATGAGGCTGACACGTTGGTCACTCATGTTGCAAGAATACAATCTAGACATTCGCCATATTGCCGGTTGTGAGAATGTGATTGCAGACTGTTTGTTGAGGGTGGAGGATCCGGCGTAGATCACCACAGGTGTGTGGGTTTGAGTGGAGAAAAATCAGGCTTGCCCCTGTAGAGCAGCCGTGAAAAACAACATTAAAATTAAATAAAAAAAAATCACATAAAAACTCTTTCTTTTTGATAGTTAATTGTAAGTTGCCAATGTTATAGCTAAAGTCCTAAGTTGAACCTGTCTTTCACTTAGTAGGCTGGGCTCTGTGAAGCTCGCTCCGGCAGCATAGCAGGCTAAAAATTATACTATTATGTTTGGGAGGGGTTATAAGATTTTATTTATGCTAATATGTTGTTTTATGTAAGAATTGAGATTGCATTTCATTTCTGGTGGAGTGGCTAGGTGTGGCGGGTCTTGTCGGCATTCTACCTTGTCAGATATGGTGCTCGCATAATGTTGAGCGTCCTATATCTTGGGTAGGGTGTGACGTCTACCAGCGTGGGCAGAATCGCCTCTCGTTAGCCACTAGCGCTCGCCAGGGACATTGAAATGGGCTACAGTTATCCGAGAATGTTGTTCTTTCTTTCCTTGTGCTCGCATTGTCACACACAGTCCAGTGGTGGTCTTTGTTTTCGTCTGTGACAATGGGAAGTATTTTATATCATTAGTAGAATATAAGATGCATGGTGTAAAGTTAAGGTGAAAGAGCGATAGAGGCAGCGTGGTGGTAGTATGTGCGTATGTATGTATGTCCTGCCTCCCTCGTTCGGTGGAGTTTTCCCGCTCGCGCGGGCTTTCCCGCGCCCTTGATTGGCTGGCGGTTCCTGGCGCGTCTTAGGAGGCCTGCTGCCTTGTGACGTATCGGCCCGTGATTGGCCGACCATCGCGCCTTTGTGGGCTCCTGTGTGACTTGCCTCCTGTGTGAGGGTCCACGGGAGCTGTTTTCCCCAGGACAGGCTTGGCGTGCATGCTTCTAACATCCCTTTGCATACTCTCTCCCGATCACCCCCTTTACCACTGTCTCTCTCTCTGACCTTCTTCTTTTCCATTGCTTCTCACCTTTATTCAATTACTTGTCCCCTTGGGTTCTGCATACGGTTTCCATAGCCGGCCCATTGTATTGTATGCGCCGTCCTCAGAGATATTTACATGTACTTAGAATAGGTTTTGAGGGTTCTTAGTTAGTAGAGGTTGGGAACTTAGTGTGTCTCCATTATTGATTTAGTGTTTCTGCACTTTGATTTAATGCTAGACTGGGATAAGGTAACTGTAGTCGTCGTCACCGATGTGTGTATGGTTTGCTTATACCTACACGACTTCGACCGGTCCTGTGGTAGCCTGTGTTGTCTTTTCGCTTGCGTTCTTTACGAGTGCAGCATTGTGTTGACTGAGGGTTTTAGCCTGTTCCAGTTCCACACTTTGCTGCCTCTTTGCTTGTCTTTAGAGGGTCGCCAGGATAGAACCAGATACTTGTGATCTGGATCTATCAAGAGAGCACCCTAGTCAATTAACGTAACTTAAAGGATGCAGTCTTAAGGACATAGCTAGGCTACGAGCCTGTCTTGCTCCACCACAGTTCCTTACCTAGAGTATTCCAGCTAGACATTATTAATCGAGTAGACACTTATTAGTATTTAATATAAGCTCTTTGATATGTACGCATTATTATTCACAGCATTTATTAGTCTAGGTTGTTGTTGAGTTGCACAACCATAGCAGACTGTTTCGTTGATGAGGAAGTACTTCTTTTAGTGTCGAGCATTGCTACCGTTGCGCATTTATAGTATTCCCGTGTCAGTTAACATTATATGTCCTATCTTTTAGTGTATTCAGTCTACACGTGTGGTGTCCTGCCTCCTGCCTTTATATAATTTAAGATACGAGCATCTTATGAGCATCAGACTTTCTTCAGAAGTTTCCAGGTCTATGCTGTAGGACTATACTTCACTTTCTTTCAGATAGGAGTGAAGAGTTTATTGTTGTTTAGAGTAACTATATTGAAGCATCTTTTTATTGTATTAAATCTTGCAGTGATTTAATTGATCTTTCCATAGATTCCTTTTTATGCATTTTAACGTAACTTGCATCTTGTTTGTTATCAGGCTATACCAGTGTGGGTTAGCCTGAAGTAGAGTACATTTATGCCCAGTTAAGGATACCCCGTTATCGCAGATTAACTCTGGAGGGTATAGGTGTTTTTGTTCGCTGGCATATAAGTTCGAGGGTTTGGATCTAGCGTACCGTTGTTGCATAGTGCCCTATTACTAGTCCAATCATTAAGTGCCCTTGTTTTATTAGTAGCCCCGGTCGTAACAACAGAACAAATACAATTTAACACACACGGCGGCACGAAAGCTCACCTCAACACACTTGGTAGCTATAACCTGTCATCATTTAATTCCAAGACCACAACCACGCATGTTAATTAATTAAGTACAGTATCTTAGAGTTACAATTTAAAGTTAGGTTAAGCTAAATACTTTCACGTAAACAGAATACCAATACCACTTTAGTAATATAAAAAATATAAATCTTATCTGCTTACTGCCATGTCTGAACTCTCTCCTCCGTCGCCTCTCCTCACTTTCACGATATCAGCCGAGCCAGGAATACTACTAATTTCCAAACACCAGTCTACCCCTGAATACACATTCTATTTGTTTTTTAGCGAATCACCAAGCCCCATTATCATGACGTAATGGGGAATTCAAATCTCGAGGTGGCGCTTCAAATCAGATCGCTCGCGTCATGCCGCTGCCAATCAAAACATCTCTCCCCCCCCCACTCTTTTTCCCCGTCAGCACGGGCCGAAACCATCGAGGGTCATGGTGGGGTGAGTGTAGAGGACATAATTCCGCCAACTGGGCAGTTTATATCTCTAGACTGTCACACCTGCACTGCTAAAAAAGAGAATGCGACAAAGGGGAGTATTCGGTAAACATTTCTAGCACACAAAAGACAATCTGCCAAAACATACTGTACACCCTTGATGTGGCGATGTCAAGGGTGTATTCTTGTAGAAGTATGCTCCACCTGGTGAGGTGTTGTTTTTTGTCTCGAAACTTATTTAAGAATTAAAGCGGATGGTGGTCAGTATATACCGTGATTGGGCCAGGGGCAGATTGAACATAAACTCTAAAGTACTGAAGGTGCAACATCAGAGCCGAAAGCTCCTTCTCTATGACTGAATAATTACGTTGAGCGAAGTTAAATTTCTTACTAAAATAACAGATGGGATGCAAGGCCTTTGAGTCATCTTCCTTACTACTAGGGGCAGGGAAGTCCAGAATGGCATCCACCTTTGCAGTGGGAGGTACAACCTGACCCTGACCCACTCTATGCCCAAGATACTGTATGGTATTCTTAACCATTAAAAAGCGGCCCACCACTTAAGTCGAGTTAAATAAAGCTGGACTATGTGGCGGCGCTCGACATAACTCGAGTGGCAATTTCAGCACGTAATGTGGCTGAGAGAGAGAGACAAGTGGTGGCAGGAGACTAGCGAGCGTATGACTGCTCCAGACCACCGCGGCGAACCTACTGACACAAATCTCAGCTCCCTCCTCCCTCTCTCACTCGCTACATACTCAATTATGTACCGAAAGTACCGAATTACCTGCTTTTTGCACTCGCGTTGCACGGTTATTGCAAGAAAACTATCCATCATACAAGGATCGTTATGGTGTCATTCGAAAGCTCTGTTTATGCCCTTTCAGGGATAGATACTTGTTTTACGTTCTGGGTCTTATTTAGGCATGAAAATGATCACGTAAACAGCCCTATTTTGGCTAAAAACACCCCGCTGGGCGGTACACATAAATAAACCGCATAGGCCGCTCGTAAGGTGTTAAAGTCACATTTAGTTAATTTGACAACCAGGTTAGCTTCAGCATGCTGACCTGTACAGTCCCCTATTCTCAGTAATGGGTATGCTTCAGTCTTTGTTACCGAGTTGACATGCCTATAATCTATATATAAACGGTACTTTTCAACAGACTTTGGAACCTGTGTGACCAGGCTACTCACTCCACTGACTCATAGCTCTGGTAATTAATTGATTATCAAGCATATAATCTAGCTCTACTTGCAAAATTCCGCGACGCTGAGGGAAGACACGGTAGGGGAAAATCTTTATGGAGGCAGCATCTCCAACATCCAGGTCATGAGCAGCCAGTGAAGTGAGACCTGGTACATCCCGGAACACACATGGAGTCTGTGAAAGAACATGGATTAGTTCTATCTATCTATCTATCTATTGCCTGACGCCGCAATCCCCGAAGGGGTGGCCACGAACGAACCGCCCCATGCACCTCTGTCCCCAGTCAGTCGACGCCCCTCCTCCCAACCAGCACCGCCTTCATTCATATACTTCCTCACTCCATCCTTCCACCTCTCCTTCGGTGCACCTCTCCCTCTCTGTCCTTCCACCTCGCTCTCGTACACCCTCTTAGTCAATTTCTCACTTTCCATACGTTCCATATGGCCGAACCATCTCAAGTTGTTCCTTTTCACACTTTCCAGCACATCTACCTCCACACCACACCTCCTTCTTACTTCCTCATTCGTCTGTCTATCCCTCCATGTAACTCCGCACACACTTCTCAAGTAACTCATTTCCACCGCTCTCCCTCTTGGTCTAAGTCTCTTCCCGAACGTCCATGCTTTGCTTCCGTAAGTTAGTGTCGGGATTACCACACTGTCATGCAAGGACTTCTTCACTTCCATACTGACCACCCTATTTCTTGTTACTGCTTTCAACGTTCCTACAACCCTCTTCCCCTGTTGCACCCTCTCCCGCACCTCCTCATTCACAGTCCCATCTTTACTCAACACACTGCCCAGATACTTAAAAGAGCTGACGATCTCCATAGCCTGACTAGCTTTAGCAGGTGGAAGGTGCCACAAGTTATTGGGCAATTCCTTCCAGGCAACAGAATTATCCCCAAAAGTACTTAGATTACCTACGGTTAGTGACTAAAGACATTCTCAACCTCGGGATCAAGACCGACACATTCAGGACCCGGGACAGTCTGGTGTGAGGCTGATGAACACTCTTCATTTCCCACACCAGAGTGTCCAAGGTTACCTACATTAAGTATCTTAACTGAGGGAGAGTCGGGAGGAGAAGAGGCTTCAGCACACCCCTATCCCAATCTCCTCCAGGCTACTTATATAGATCCAACACCTGATGGACATCCCACATGCCATCGTTGACAGTCATATGCGGGCATCGCCATCTCCACCATAACCCATCATTCAAATCACAATTGCCAATTCCAGTTACATTATTTTCCTCATTCAAACAACTGGCAAACAAATTATTACATGCACTATCACGCTGCATTTCTACCAGGCCACTAGAACAGTTTGGAGGAAAGATATGGTCTTTATTAAGCTCGGCCATGAACACACCAGAAGGATTACTTTCAGGACTAGGCTCAGTTGGAGCACTATCCAAGGCATCAACAACATCCATCTCATCCTCACAGTTGAAGGGCCCGAGGACAAGTTCACAGAATCAAGTTTAGTTGGAACATCATTCAAGTCATCCATAACATCCATCTCATCCTCACACTCGGTTGAAGTGCCAGAGGACAAATTCACAGAATAAAGTTCAATTGGAACTTCATTATGCTCGGTTGGAGCATCATTCCCCACCTCCCCACTCATCTCTTCCTCACTCCCAGTTGAAGTTACAGAGGAAGGGGCATCGGGAGGAATATTGTGCTCAGAGGACGCTGTCGTGGACCTAGTGACCGCTCATACTGGGAAACCCAAAACTATCTCCTTATTAAGCACACCAGTCAGTAGCTCATCAACAGGGACGACCGACAGGACTGGGTCAGGTTTTACCTGATCCTCTGCTGAAAAGGAGATTCACAGTTGGCACAGGCAGTTCCTCTGCTAGGCCTACACAGGCTCTACCCTTAAACAAGTCGCAATCTATTGTAGTTCCACCAGAGCTATGGGAACACAAAAAGGTCCACCAGCACTCCTCAACACAACCTGGTCGTCAGTTTGACTTAAACCAGGGTTAGGATTCAACAACAGTGTGCGTGAGGCGCCTGTATCATGCAGAATTCTCACCTCATGCACACAACCATTCATCTTTACTGTACCAGATGAAATAAATGGGCAGTAACTGTCAGGAGAGCAAACAGTGGGAGGAAAGTTTACTACTGGTTTGGTTACAGCACATTGCATCACACATGCCACCACACCATTCTCACTGTTACTCCGAGCTTCACACATATCATTCCCACGAGAGTCCGACATCACTGCCAAAGATTCTCGTTGTATTTCATCCCTCTCCTTGACCCAACATTGATACGCCAAGTGGCCAATTTTGCCACAATAATTACATACTTTCTGAGAGGCAGTTCCTCTGTTACTATTATTATTACCTTAACTTCCATTACCATGGCTTAGAGTAGCAGTCCTGACTCGGGGAGCATCCTGAGGGTTACGAAAGTAAGACGGCACAACAGGCTTGGGAGAGTGAGTGTATTTACTTGCAACATGATTCCCATTTTGATTATATTTATTTAAGTGATTGCCATTAGTATTATCATAAGGCTTCTTACCCTGAGACTTATTGATTAAAACATAATCATCGGCCATGGCAGCTGCGGCTGTGAGACTGTCTACTTTCTTACCTCTCAAATGATAAGCCACCTGGGGTTCAATTTTCCACAAGAAGTTTTTCAGCAAGACCAGGTCCTTAAGACCCTCAAAATCAGAGACAGATTTACTATTTAACCAATTATTAAAAGACTTAACCCTTATTTAGCGGGGTCGGACTTAAGTCCGATACGAAAAAATTGGACTAAATGGCGGGGTCGGACTTAAGTCCGTGGGCGTATTCCCGCCCTAATTTAGGTGGAAAGCGAAACTTGGTGGTCAGGCGGTGTACTACAAGGGCCCACCCACACATCCCCACTGCGTGACCGTGACTAAGTGACCCTCAAGCAGCCATAATGGAAGGTCAAGATTTGCCCGTGTTCGATTCGGTGGCCGCCATCCCTAGTGCGTCGCGCCACCCTACTAACCACGCCCGGCTTACCACCCAGGAACTAGATATCATGCTGAACTCTTCAGAACTTTCTAATAAGCTGTTGGATGAAACCGTCGAAGGTCTGGGTGAGAGTTTTGGTAGTGTGGATGACTCGGAAGACGAAAATAACCCGATCATAGGCTTTCACCCCAAGCATAATTTGCGTGGGGTGGATCTTGTGGTTGATATTGGACAGACCCTTGAGCAAATTGGAGACGTTCCTGACGAAGAACATACTGGTGTGGGTGTTGGTAAGTACAATTTATATTTTATAATTGCTTGAAAATGTGATTGCAAGCATTTTATCACCTTACGAGCGGCTGGTGGAGTATATTTCACTGTGCCGCCCAGCGGGTTTTTTTGTTTACCCTAAATGGGGTTGTTCCGTGCTCTTTTTCATGCATAAACAAGACCCAGAGCGTAATACAAGTATGTATCCTGAAAGTGTGTAAATTGAGCTTTCCAATGACACCCGAACCATCCTTTTACGATCACTGGTTGTCTTTCAACGATCGTAAAACACGAGTGAAAAAACCCTAAAATACGGTAATTTCCTTATATAATTCCCTGTGTGGCGAGCGGTCTTGAGGTAATTTATGCTCCTAATCACCGCTCCGCTCTCTCTCAGAGCACATTACGTCCTCAAAATTGCACTCTACAAGAAATTTCCTTTGCATTTTATAGCGTATTATTTGTAGGCCGTTCGGTAAATTTCTTACGGTAATACAAACAACGAAAGATTGAATATTTGTGCTTGGCATTATATGATTGTGGGGAACAGATGTAGGCCTACCGTATATATTATGTTTTCATATATATGATACATGTGTAACATTTTTATATTATCACGACTCTCTCTCTCTCTCTCTCTCTGTCTCACTCTCTTTGTTTGTACTCCTTTGTACTCTCTTTGTCTGATGTAGGCCAGGGCACGCCCCTAACTAATCTCTTCCCTCTAGGGAGAAATCACACCTAGCAGATGTTTTTGACTTCCCCTCTCTCTCTGTCATTCTCTTCCTCTCTGGGTCTACATATACTGCATTTGACATTGAAATTGCTTGAGAGTTTGATTGCAAGCATTTTATAGCGTATTATTTGCAGGCGTTCGGTAAATTTCTCACGATAACCAGGGTGTATGGTACATTTCTCACGATAATACAAGCAACAACGAAGCTTGGCGAAGATTGTGGTCTACAATATACCTTTTTATAATTGCATGTGACCTTGTAATTGCTTGAAAGTTTGATTGCAAGCATTTTATAGCGTATTATTTTCAGGCGTTCAATAAATTTGATAAATATATCAAAATAAGTCCTGTGGGACTATGAAATAGCTATTATTGGACAAGGACAATATTTTGTTCATCCCTCCACTGGAACATCAACAACAATGTCAACAACGTATCACCGTCGGCAATCGTAAGATTCAGAGTCGTAAAGATTCCAGGACGAGCTCAATAGAAAATGAATGAATGAAATGAATGAGTGTGCAGTACTGCCAATACGTATAGCGACTTCCGCTAGATCTAGAGACCTTTACTTCGATCTAGCAGCGGTTTTGTTTTGAAATTTCAGAACAATTTCGAAGTGATATTATATGGATTTTGCCAATTCATATTTCTAGTGGTATTTATCATGTCTTACATCTAACAATATATGCTAGCGGATTTAACTTCAATTGGTAACCCTCCCGCTCGAGTCGGCTCCAAGAAAATCGATAATGGTGGCACTTTAGTAAACAGGTGATAAACAAAAACGCATGCGGATCGGTTTGGTGTATCGGTATTATGGTAAGTTGGCTACCTACTATTGTTTATACGATATAGTAAGTAATGATAAGTAAATTAGTATATATTATATATAAAAAAAAAAAAAAAATCCTGCAAAGCGAGCGAAACAGAGAGAGAGAGAGAATGCAGAAATTTAACTGAAGAAAGAGTGAAAAAGATATAATAATACAGAAATATTACAAGCAAATAAATGAAATAGAGGGATTAGTTAGAGAAAATAATAATGAGAAATACATAATACGGATGAGGAAGAGGGGAAGCGAGCGAGCCAGAGAGAGAGAGAGAGAGAGAGAGAGAGAGAGAGAGAGACAGGAGTGAGAGAGATTAGAGAAAATAGAGAGATTGCAAGCATTTTATAGCGTATTATTTGCAAGCGTTCAGTACATTTCTTACGGTAATACAAACAATGAAAGATTGAATATTTGTGCTTGGCATTATATGATTGTGGGGAACAGATGTAGGCCTACCGTATATATTATTTTTTCATATATATATGATACATATGTAACATTGTTATATTATCACGACACTCTCTCTCTCTCTCTTGTCTCTTCCTCTCTGGGTCTACTTATAGCCTACATTTATAATTGCATGTGACCTTGAAATTGCTTGAGAGTTTGATTGCAAGCATTTTATAGCGTATTATTTGCAGGCGTTCAGTAAATTTCTTACGGTAATACAAACAACCAAACAACGAAAGATTGAATATTTGTGCTGCACATCCCTCATACGAAATACCATTCCCACCGTATAGAGAGAATACAGAAACTGAACTGAAGAAAGAGTGAAAAAGATATAATAATACAGAAATATTACATGCAAATAAATGAAATAGAGGGAGTAGTTAGAGAAAATAATAATGAGAAATACATAATTATACGGATGAGGAAGAGAGAAAGGGATCACAAGAGAGGGAAAGCGAGCGAGCCAGAGAGACAGACAGACAGACAGGAGGAGTGAGAGAGATTAGAGAAAATAATAATGAGAATTACATATACGGATGAGGAAGAGAGAGAGAGACAGAGCGCGCGAGAGAGGGAAGGCGAGCGAGCCAGAGAGAGAGAGAGAGAGAGAGAGAGAGAGACAGACAGACAGACAGGAGTGAGAGAGAGAGAAAGAAAGAGAGAGAGAGAATACAGAAATAAGGAGAAATAAGAGAAAAATAAGACCGATTACCGAAGGAATAGTAGACGCGCGAGAGGCCGAAGTCAGGCCAAAGCGAACGCAACCGAACGCGCCCGGGAAATAGACCAAAAAGTACCTCCTCTTCCTCACCTCTTTCCACCCTCCACACTCATTCATAACATCCATTCATAGACTTATATGGGGAGACGAAGAGTTGCTCTTTCCAAAAATGATAGTTTCGTTCGCATTGGAGCCATAGTAACGGCGCTAGGGCGAGTGAAATTGAGCGAATATTTCGGGATTATGCCCGCTGAGCAGTACAGTGTAAAATACCTTACCACCCGCTAAATAAGGGTTAATCATAGTCCTTGAGAACACAGCATGAATCACTTCAGACTTCTTATGAACCTTTCGGAAGGTTTGCCTATAGGCTTCTGGGCTCAACTGGTGTGCCTTCAAAATGGCTAATTTGAGGCGATCATAGTCATGTCTCACATCCCGTTCTACCGCTACATAAATTATGTGGTGCGGGCTCATCCTGTCAAAACAGTTTGGAGTATAAAAGGCCATTGCTCTCTGGTCCTATTCATGTCCCTTGCAACATCTTCGAACAGTACAAAATAGTCATCAACATTATCACCGGTAAACGGGGAATGACACTACTCAGAGTTAAGCCTTGAGGCGGAGAGGGAACCGAGGAACTGGTGGTGCTCTGGGCAGCCAACTGAGCTATTTAATATTAATGATCTTGTTTAGCTTGTAACTCTACCTGAGCTTGTTGGGCTTGTAACTCTGCCTGAGCTTGTTGGGCTTGTAACTCTGCCTGAGCTTGTTGGGCTTGTAATGCCTGAGCTTGGGCGCTAATTCTAGCCAACTCCAGATATCCTGCTTCGGTAAAACCTGGCGGCATATTTCAGGAGGGGTACGTATCCTCTCATGACTCCGTTCCGAGTCATCAACAAGCCATCTAGAGTCAACCAAGTCACCAACAGTTGCCTCATCCAACCCACCCTCAAGTCTCTGCCTAGTGTCATGTATCCCGAATATCTCCGTCTTAATGAAGTTGGATAACATGACCTTTGTTAACCCGGGAACGGCGAGAACACTCTTAAGAGGTTTTGGTGGGCAAGGGCGAGGAATCTCTTATGAGGTAAGGCCTGAAAAAAAACTTTTAAAAGGCCCCAGTAGCACTTATTACAAGTGAAATGGTCATTAAGTGAGATAATTCCCCTCCATACCTACTATCACTCCTCCACATCTGTCAAAATCTCCTCCTTCCACCCCCACTTCAATTATCACCTATTTTCCATGTTATTCCCTTGTTCATTGGTATATTTTTGTGTCAACATCTCCAAGCCGGTTCTATGGTGTGGTCATGTGACTAGCGAGTGTGTTGCGTAGGGTACAGTGTGGGTGAGTGAGTGAGTCAGGCTTCAGGCCTCGCGAGGGGAAGGTCTGCCTCGCTCTGCTCCACAATTCATGAATGGACCGGCCGACAATAATTTGCAATTTTGACCATCCAAACACTATTCCCACTTGTTTTATTGTTGTTACATGTTACTATCTTTAATTAAACATTAAATAGGCGCATATGAATAAGTAATAACGATACTTATCGTAAAATTACGATTTTAGGTGGGAATGGGGCCTAATATTGTCGTCTGGTGGTAGGGTGTCCATTACACACAGCTCGCCTTTAACCCTTGGGATCCGGGAGGCCTCATATGAGGCAAAATGGTCACAAAAAAATCGCCGCTATAATCATCAGAACTCGGCAACCACGCGTTGTAGCGACGTCATCTCTACGGAATTCTACAGACAACAAAAAGTTCTACAATTTGCAAAAACATTGACTGCTCTAGGTAGTCTCAATCAGTAGCTACTGAATTATGAAGTTGATTTTACCAAAATTCATATGAGGCCCCCCGGATCCCATGGGTTAAGGAGTTAAACTCTCGTAGGATGGCAAGTTTAAATAAGAGGCGAGCACCCAAAGCTTGTCCCTAGATAGGAGGTCTACTTCCTTAGCTGTGGGATTTGAATCTAGAAAATTATGTGCGTCTTCCTGATTAATTAATATAGGCATAATAAAGTTTAAATTAAAATGCTAAAGATCGTAAATGATTTGAATAACTAGCAGCAAACATATCCACGGAACAATCTATCCTGGCGAGGTCGCCAATTTCTGTTATGACCCTGGCGGCCACGAAGCAGTTGGATCGCTTGACCAGAGTGGTAACAGCGAGTTTATATGATTCTCAAGTATCTGGTAGGATTTTGGCTGTCTGTTGTCGTTTGCATTACTTTCACTTCAAATAAATCAGACAGCTCAAGAATTATATACTAGTCATAAAGGAAGCTTAGCTAGATAAATTATAAGTTCCAGAAGCACTTTAAGATCATATTTAATTTACTTATGATTATCACGATTATAAAGATAAATTTGATTATTTATGTTTAACACCCATCGGACGGGGCCGTTTGTAACATCTACTACCTGCCAAGCGTGCAGATTTACCCTAAAGAGCTTCATTCCATGCTCTTTTTCATGCATAAACATGAGCCAGATTGTAATACAATTATGTATCCGTGAAAGGGCGATAATTGAGCTTTCCAATGACACCTGAACCATCCTTGCACGACCACGGGTTGTCTTGCAACGGTGTTGCAACGCGAGTACAAAAACCCTAAAATACGGTAATTTCCTTACATATTTCCCTGTCTAGGGAGGCAGTGAATGTGGATGAGTATGGAAGAGGGACCAGTCGCGGTACGGGAGCCGTGCCGAATGGTCAGAGCCCACCCGTGCTCCTCCCACTGCTCGAACTCTCTCTCAGAGCCAATTATGTGCTCAACATCGCATTGGACTTAAGTCGGGCCCCGCCATTTAGTCCTTGGTTCTCTTGACCGCCTTAAGGGGAGCGTCCGGTTCATACTCGTAATAGTGCTCAAAATGGCAATATTGCGCAACCCGATATATGGCATCATCACCCATCCCTCTGTCTTCAGTTAAAATCCTGAGGCAATATTCCGTCTGGAAGCATGTTATTTCTGGGCTAGTTTAAAGTTTTCGCGGGTCGCGGGTCGCGCAGACGCGTAGAAAATGCATTATGGGTTTCGGATCTGCAAAAAAATAAAAATAAAACCATGAATTTTGGTGAAAATATGACGTTCTTAGATATATTGCCTAACAGTATCTGGTACTCAACCCGGGTAACAACGAAGGGTGTGGTGGTGGTGGAGGAGAAAGAGCAGTGTGGTCCAAGCCGCGAGAGAGGTAGGGTGCGGCTGGCCGGCTGGCTTGCAACAGCCCTCGTGCCTTAGTACCTCACGTAAGAAAGTTCACTTGTCGGCGCAGTTCTGACGTAACCAAACATGCTACAACAATGTTTCTGGTGTCATTGGAAAGGGCATGAAATTCTCTACAACTCCACGTCTCCATTTGTTTTTATTTCGTTCCCATTTCGACACAGCACCCTGAGACATTTGTCACCTAATTTGTACCTAATTGTAAATGCCCTAATTCTACAATTAGATACAAAATGGAAAAAAGTATCAACGTACAATTGAAACTACACCTATTATTAGTACCCCCAATGCATTAAAACAATCAAGCAACAACATTTAAATGAGATTCTGATTTTACAAAAAGTCATAAATTTACACACCTAACTCAAAAAATAATTGCCCTAGAGAATTAAAATTTTGGAAATATCTTAGTTGTTAGGTCCCCTATACGTGTACAAAATCTTATGAAATACAGACAATATCCACTGACACGTTCTAGAGTAAAGACCGGACGTTCCCCTTAAGTCGGGCCCCGATAGACAAGGGTTAATTATTATATTCATTGTAGTATTTAATTTAAATTCTGTTACGGTACTACTACTACGGGGGATAAATCGACAGTCATTTAGAAGTTTGTATATCTTATTTAACAGACTTCCTAACTACTCTAATAATAGGTTCTTGGTTCGGGCCGAGATGAGTTCAAGACACGGATTGAATATTGTGTTGATTCACGATAGGTTGCACTTTGGACCACTAAAGTTCCCGTTACTCCCTAACTGAATTCCCGCTATTCAGGTATTGACTCAAGTCGGCTTCGATCCTACGACCGTTATTAGTGATTAATCTTAAACAGTTTAATCGGAGCCCTTGTGTGTCTTCTACGGAGACCAGGGCCTAATGAAACATTTGCTCTTTACCTAATTAAAACAAATGTGATATTCTTTCTTCTACTACCCACGTTTAACTGACGTTAAACTGACGTTTAACCCACGTTTACTGAGCCTTCTGTATCCTTTCTCAAGACCAAGGCTATAACACATATATATAATCTATTTCCTCAACACATAGAATCTATTTACTCCTTTGACACAACCGTCGTTACTACACAAGTACCTCAACAATGATATAAAATCATACAAATTACCGACTGAGATTACAAGTTCCCTCTCATATATAATATTTTGTTCCGTCACCCAGTTACTTCAACAATATAGGTTTACAATCTTTACCGCAATGACACTATTGGGTTCCGTCACCCAGTTACTTCAACAATATAGGTTTACAATCTTTACCTCAATGACACATTCCGAATTTACCCTCATGTAACCCTATTACAAACACGCTATTTTTACCTTTCACCTAAATCAATAACCGTTCTAACAAAAGATGAAACGTGCCTCAAAACGCCTACATGGAATAGTTTCACAATTATATTCCTTTATATGACTTCTGAGGAATTCTTTGTTATATGGGCACCCCTAACACTTTTCCCAGACTGCCTCTAGGAGTCTCTCGATTTCTATGAATACAGCGCCCCTTTTAAACTTAATAATCCCGTATTTAACATTGGACTAGTGTCCTTCTCAATAGTTTCCTTTTACACAACTTAATGAGTGATTCATATGGACTAGTGTCCTTCCCTAGCTATAGCTGATCTATCAGGCAATTAAACAACTGTTTCCCCCTTGAACTTATTGGTTGCCTCATTTACTAAAAGAATTATTCTTTCCCTCCCCTCTTTACTTTTACTCTTTAATCTTTAAACTCCTATCAGATCCTATATAATAACTCTTTCGGCATGGCGCCGTTGCTAACAAAAATAACTGATTAAGAACACATCATCATCTTTATGGATTCAGGGGTGTCTAAATTCATTTTCCTTTAGTCTTGTCCTAGAAGGATACATAAATTTTTATGGGAATCACCAGGTTAGTCAACAACATCTCTCTTTCTTCCTTTATCGTATGCGAGCCCAATATGGGTCCTTAGACAAATATATTCATGTATGCTGGATCAGGTGTGTGTGTGTCTGGAACTGTGCTTTACCACCTCAGAGCTGGCCAGTAGCTCTTCTGGAAATCCTCGCTTCCGTCCACCTTCTGCCGTCCCTCTTGAAGCGCTTGACTGTATGTGTGCAGGCTAGCGATGTGACGACAGGCGGCAGGATACTGATGGTGCATCCTCCGAGTGGGCGAAAGTGAGGAGAGGTCAGGGGTGGTCTGTGTTGTGGCTTTAGTTGAGGGCAGGGTAACTGGAGAAGATGGTTCCTGGTTCCCCTTTGTGCCCGGGCGAGAGAGAGCAAGTGGGTTGCAATGTGGTAACCTGGTGAGTTCCGAGGGGTGAGTGACCCCAGTAGCCCATGCGCGGCAGCCTTTATAGTCACGCCCCCCGCTCTCCCGCGCTGTGATTGGCTGGCTGGCAGGCGCGGTGGCAAGCTCGCCCTGAATTCTGGCTTCCTTCACCTCCTCTCTTTTCTCTTCAAAATAAGTCCCAGGAAGCTGATTATAAACCTCTTTTGGTGGCATACGGGAGTACAGGGCTGGCACCGAGGTATTAGTTTGTGGATAATCAGAAGGAACTGCTCGGGAAGAGAAAGAGAGAGCGACATTTTTGATATGAAGTAAGAAGTCCAGCTTCGCGCTCCGACAATGGAGGCCGCTGATAGGCTGGTGGGCAAGGTGTGGCATGTTGTAGCCGTGTGCTGTCAAAATCAGCTGACAGTGCAAGCAAGTAAAAGTGAGCGCGGTGATTGGCGGAGGGCTTTTCTACTTTATCACCCCCTACTGATTTTAGGCGAGCTCCTGATCGACGCAACACCGTTCCCCTAAAATTTACGCCATCAGTCTGCCACTCCACCAGTCCACTATGCTCACAGAGACATTTATGTAAGTGGAGGGCAGGATTCTGATTTTCCACGATAGTTTTGGCTATTAAAACCTCCCCGAGCTGACTGAGAAACTGTTTGAAAGCTTGAGTGGTATTGATTCTTTGCCCTTGCCCGTCGACTATTGCTACCAGTCGAATGAGTCGGTACTGAGGGTCAGAGGGGAGAGGCATGGTGCCTTGCAATTCACAGGCACGTGCCCGGGGGTCCTATTTATAGCCTCGTCCGGGTACCTGATTGGTGGGCGGCTAATCCAACCACTACGAGTAAGAGTTTCGGTGGGGCCCGTGAACTTAGTCGCTCTAGCGAGAGTCTTATCCGGAACATTAAGCAAGGGAGTTCCTTTGGATTCACTTACTTTAGCTGTGGGAGAACCGTTTATACGTTTGCTGTCAAAATATACGCCTCGCGGTTCTACCTTGTCTCGAAAACACTCTTCCTACTACTTAAAGTCCTATTTAAATCTCTCGGGAAAACTGAAACTTCGCTGTCTGGGACTGTAGAATTTTCATCCTCGGTATGCTCATAGAAATCATCTTCCCCACTAAATACGATCTCTTCGCTTCCTATATCTCCTTCTGGCTCAACCTCAGGAAGACCCTCTTGGTTTTTTCGACTAAGTGACCACCAGAGTGGAGAATCCTCTAGGTAGTTCCGAGTCGGAGTAGGACCTCTAACGTTGGGTCGAGCTGAGGAAGTATCGTCAACCCTGGATTCTGTTTCCTCTTCGCTCCCTTCCTCGCTACTCCACTCGCTCATCTCTGGGGGAAAATTACCATCATATCGTTTGGTATGACGAATATGAGTAACTGACACGATATCTCCATGATGTAAGTATAACACTTGATAGGGCCCGTTTATCTCGACAACCCTGAAAGGACCCTCATATTTCTCCTCCAGTTTACCAGCTCAGGTGGGATCATGTCTCTTGACCAGAATATATTCCCCCCGGTAATAAGGATTATTTAGAGAAACTTTCTTAGGCTGTTGCTGAGCAATATGATCATGCACTTGCTGTCGTCGCTCCCCTCGTTCCTTCCAATATTTTCCGGGTTGGGAATACTGCGTGTAGGAACGGGGGTAGGGCAATAATCGTTCTTGAGGCAATTTCGGTATGTTGCCAATGATAATCTTATAGGGAGAATACCCCGTAGTTCTACAGACCGTGGTATTTATTCCCCAGACAATTTCGGGCAAAAGTTCAGGCCAACCCCGGACGATTTTCTCCCCTTGTGAGCTCAGACTAGCCCGGATGCAGTTGGCTAACACCCTATGATTCCTTTCACAGACAGCATTTCCCTGAGGGTAATACGGGGAGGTGTGCTGTATCTGATACCCCAAGGTTTCTCCCAAGTGTTGCCAGATCTCATTATTAAATTATTTTTCCCTGTCACTCAGAATACCTCCCGGGGTGCCATACACAAAAATTATATTTTCCAGGATAACCTTGGCCACCGTTTCAGCTTTCTTGTCCGGGATAGCGCAAGCAACCGTGTATTATTATTTTCTCTCCACCAACCAACTCTACTCCTAAAATCGATTAATGAAATTAACAGACACATGTGGCAGTCCGGGGACTTGAACCCAGGATGCTCACACCGAAAATCAACACACTATGCACTGCACCACGATGACAGTTAAAGAATACTGTACAAGCCTACAATTTATTATGCAGTTTTTCGAATCCTGCATACCAATCTTAGCATGTACAATATCCTAACTGCACTCTCGGAGGCTATGCATAGGTGAGAGGAAATAGTAATTAATGGGGCACTTAACCCAAGGAAAGACCTCTCGATAAATTACTACTGAACCCGAATGAATTATTATGTTCTCTCCACCAACCAACTCTACTCCTAAAATCGATTAATGAAATTAACAGACACATGTGGCAGTCCGGGGACTCGAACCCAGGATGCTCACACACTTTAGAGAAAATGTCGACACAGGTCAAGATGTAACTTTTGTTTGTCTGTCTGGGCAGAGGTCCCATAATATCCACTGATAATTTGGCCCAGGGTGTACCAGCGGTAATATGTCCGGGCAGCTGTCTAGGTCCCCTTCCATCTTTGCCCCTCTGGCATCCCAAACAATTGTGAACGACTTCTTTAACAATCTGGTCGGCCCTCTTGGTCCAGTACCTTTCATTGAATTGTTGGAGAACCCTAGACTGTCCCAAATGAGGCCCCCCTTCCCTTTTGTCCGTGGAGGATTTGGATCATGTGTTTTGCCTCTGAATAATCAAGTACGACCCGATCTTGAGAATCCCTCCAGGCTCCCTCTGAAAACTTTACTTTCACCAAGGTCTAGGGTCATGTTTTTCCCCATGAGTTTCAGTGGGTTGAACGGGTGCTACCGGTAGTCGAGACAAACCATCAGCATTAGTGTGTAATTTACCTGGTCTATGTCTAACTTCAAAAGAGTACTCTTCCAAAATCCCCTTCCACCTGACAAATAATCTGTTTTCCGTTTTCATTTTTCGGAGCCATTGTAAGCTATGGTTGTCCGTAATAACTTCAAAGTGGAACCCGGCTAGGTATGGACGGAAATATTGTACAGCCCACACTAGAGCCAGACATTCCTTCTTTGAAACGCTATAATTCTTTTCGCCCTTATTAATAATAATAATAATAATAATAAACGGTTTATTAAAGAATGGCAGCCTCATGAGCTGAAAATACACATTTTACAATTTAGTGGATGAACATGAGATGTACAGATATGAGGATGGTAAGCTTAGTTTACAAACAAAATAAATAAATACAATAATGATGCATGTGCAGAATACAAATTATCATAAAATAACCATGAGAGTAAGTGATATACAGTACATTTACACATTTATTAACTTACTCATATACAGAACATACGTATATACACGTACGTGCGCACATACATATACATACATATATAGGAACATAAGAACATGCAGTAAGTGTGCACATGTCCGTATACACAAACGCTCACGTATGCACACAGACATACATACATACAGAAACTGTTTTGGTAAGTGAGGTAAAGAGGTGTCCGGCTAGCACAGGCCACTATGCTTTCCTTTCCGTCCACTTTCTGGGCCAGGACGGCTCCGAGCCCTTCATCAGAAGCATCGGTGTATAGTTGAAACGGCTTGGTGAAATCCGGATGACAAACTATGGGGTTAGACGTTAATTTTTGCTTCAAGTGATCAAAAGCAACCTGACAACTCTGATCCCCGTCGAACCTCCTCCCTTTTTCTAGTCACTGAGTCATGGGGCGAGCAATCTTAGAGAAGTTGGGTATGAACCTTCGATAGTAGGAGGCCATTCCCAGAAACGCTCGAATCTCTTTGACAGAGGACGGAGGTGAGATTTCGGCAATAGATCTCACTTTATGTGGGTCCGGTTGAATACCTTTACTGGAAACCACATGCCCTAGATATGCCACCTCACGGGTCCCTGATTGGCATTTTGAAGGTTTCACTTTAAGTCTTGCCCCCCTGATTCTTTTTAACACTTCTTGGAGTCTGTAATTATGTTCTTCCTAACTAGCGAAAAAGATTATAATATCATCTAAGTACGCCAAACAAGTTTTCCAGGTTAATCTCCTCAATACTTCGTCCATGACTCTAGTGAAACTGGCGGGGCCATTGCAAACTCCAAAACGGCAAGACAGTAAACTGGTAGAGTTTGCTTTCGCTCATGGCAAAGGCGGTTTTCTCTTGATCCTCGGACCTAACTGGTACTTGCCAGTATCCACTCTGGAGATCTAGGGTAGAGAACCAGGTCGACCCATTGAGGGATTCGTCGTCAATACGAGGTAGGGGCTGAGCGTCTTTGATGGTGACATCGTTTAATTTCCGATAATCTACACAGAACCGAGTAGACCCATTTTTTTTTTTAACTAGGACTACTGGAGATGACCACAGACTGTATGATTCCACTACTATCCCCTGTTTAATCATGTCCTCAACTTGTTCCTTTTCTTTTTGTCTCATAATAGGGTTTTGTCGTCGGTAGGGTTGCCTAATAGGAGGCCCTTGCGTGTGTATCTCATGGGTGTGTCGGGTTCGAGCCGATCCGTGGTCCCCTTCGTTTTGAGCAAACACATCTCGGTACGTCCAGAGCAATTCATGTAAGGTACTGGCTTGACACGATGTTAATTTTTTCGGGATCTCAGGTAAGTTCACGGATCCGTCAGTTCCAACAGTAGTGGGTTGAGCGGGTGTGACTTGTCCTAACAGTTTCCTTTTTTGATAACTAATCGTGTCATCACCGAAAGTAGCTAAAACTAGTTTCCTCTGGTAGGCAGTAATGAAGGTGGGAGATATTCTCACCCCATTCTGTGCGTCAGGTTAAAAAATCCCGGCAGTCATGCCTGGGTTTGGGGGAATCTATATCATTTTCCAAGATCTAGGAGGAATAGATAGTTTTCCTGTGGTAGCTACTATTTGAGGTTGGAGAGTGGTCGTTGTCTTTCGGCCCACACTGAATAGTTACTCCCAACTGACTCATGAGATCTATCCCTAGATACCCATCGACACCACTACTTGATTTTCTCGATAAAACACAAAAATCGGTGGTGAAGGTAATTCCCTTCCGCTGCACTACCGTAGTTTTTCCTAGGATTGTCAGTGGTTGACCCCCGGCTCCTGACAACTGAATACTGGTTTGATTTAATGGGCCCATTTCTCGCTGATTATTTTTTACAAAATTCTCTGGGAGACAACTTCGGTTTGCCCCTGTATCAATCAACATGTTCGCGGCTTTCCCATTTATGACTATAGTTTCACAAGGCGTTTGTCTCTCTAAGATATTGACCTCACTATACCGCCCTTCTATGTGAGGTTTCACAGAAAATGTTCTCTCTCTTCTGGCATCATAACTTTTGGCTGGTTTTCAGTCTCCCGGTAGTCTACCGATGGGGATTGTGGATGGTTGGTACACTTCCTAGCTAGGTGTCCGGTCTGTCTACAAGTGAAGCATCGAATCAGGGCTTTCGGATACCCTTTCTTTGGGTTCTCCTCTTCCCCTTATTGTTTTTCCTCTTTTACTTCTCGAGCCTCCATAATCTTTTTAATGACCTCCATCAGTTCCTTAGTAGTGTTAACCTTATGAATGATGCAGTGTTTCCTAACTTCTACCGGGCAGGCTTGGATCATGATCTCCCTGATCTCAGTTTCCTGGCTCTCTTGGTCCATATGGGGATATGCTAGTTTAACATTCTTAGCGATTTCCCTCCTCAGGGCTCTCACATTTTGGCCATCAAGTTTCAAACTCTTCAGTTTGTTTCTGACTTTTCTGGTGGAAGTCTCTCGGCCAAATTCTTCGATTAAGGCGCTCCTGACTTCGGCCCATGATACTAGTCCTTCCAGACGTACTCTTAGATCATTCAGGGCCTTACCTAAGTGTGCCTTTCTATAGGCGATTTTCTATCCATTTTCCTATACGTCAAGTAGTGTGAACTGACATTCTAACTGCTCAATCTAAAGCTCGATTTTTTCTTTCCCCTCTTCCCATAATCTGAATGGTAACACGCCCATCATTCTATTTGTTCTGTTAGATAATTACACTCAATCTAAATGATTTGTCGAATCCCACCGCTTGCCACCAAAATGTAGTATTTAATTTAAATTCTGTTACGCTACTACTACTACGGGGGATAAATCGACAGTCATTTAGAAGTTCGTATATTTTATTTAACAGACTTCCTAACTACTCTAATAATAGGTTCTTGGCTCGGGCCGAGATGAGTTCAAGACACGGATTGAATATTACGTTGATTCACAATAGGTTTCATTTTGTTCTACTAAAGTTCCCGTTACTCCCTAACTGAATTCCCGCTATTCAGGTATTGACTCAAGTCGGCTTCGATCCTACGACCCGTTATTAGTGATTAATCCTAAACAGTTTAATCGGAGCCATGCTGTGTCTTCTACGGAGACCAGGGCCTAATGAAACATTTGGTCTTTACCTAACTAAAACAAAAGTGAAATTCTTTCTTCTACTCTTAAGAATTACCCACGTTTACTGAGCCTTCTGTATCCTTTCTCAAGACCAAGGCTATAACACATATATATAATCTATTTCCTCAACACATAGAATCTATTTACTCCTTTGACACAACCGTCGTTACTACACAAGTACCTCAACAATGATATAAAATCGTACAAATTACCGACTGAGATTACAAATTCCCTCTCATATATAATATTGGGTTCCGTCACCCAGTTACTTCAACAATATAGGTTTACAATCTTTACCTCAATGACACTATTGGGTTCCGTCACCCAGTTACTTCAACAATATAGGTTTACAATCTTTACCTCAATGACACCTTCCGAATTTACCCTCATGTAACCCTATTACAAACACGCTATTTTTACCTTTCACCTAAATCAATAACCATTCTAACAAAAGATGAACCGTGCCTCAAAACGCCTACACGGAATAGTTTCACAATTAAATTCCTTTACATGACTTTTGAGGAATTCTTTGTTATACGAGCACCCCTAACACTTTTCCCAGACTGCCTCTAGTAGTCTCTCGATTTCTATGAATACAGCGTCCCTTTTAAACTTAATAATCACTTATTTAACATTGGACTAGTGTCCTTCTCAATAGTTTCCTTTTACACAACTTAATGAATGATTCATATGGACTAGTGTCCTTCCCTAGCTATAGCTGATCTATCAGGCAACTAAACAACTGTTTCCCCCTTGAACTTATTGGTTGCCTCATTTGCTAAAAGAATTATTCTTTCCCTCCCCTCTTTACTTTTACTCTTTAATCTTTAATCTCTCCTATCAGATCCTATATAATAACTCTTTCGGCATGGGGCCGTTGCTAACAGAATTAACTAATTAATAACACATAATCATCTTTATGGATTCAGGGGAGTCTAAATTCGTTTTCCTTTAGTCTTGTCCTAGAAGGACGCAACAATTTTTATGGGAACCACCAGGTTAGTCAACAACATCTCTCTTTCTTCCTTTATCGTATGCGGGCCCAATATGGGTCCTTAGACAAATATATTCATGTATGCTGGATCAGGTGTGTGTGTGTCTGGAACTGTGCTTTACCACCTCAGAGCTGGCCAGTAGCTCTTCTGGAAATCCTCGCTTCCGTTCACCTTCTGTCGTCCCTCTTGAAGCGCTTGACTGTATGTGTGCAGGCTAGCGACGTGATGACTGACGGCAGGATACTGATGGTGCATCCTCCGAGTGGGCGAAAGTGAGGAGAGGTCAGGGGTGGTCTGTGTTGTGGCTTTAGTTGAGGGCAGGGTAACTGGAGAGGTGGGTTCCTGGTTCCCCTTTGTGCCCGGGTGAGAGAGAGCAAGTGGGTTGCATTGTGGTAACCTGGTGAGTTCCGAGGGGTGAGTGACCCCAGTAGCCCATGCCCGGCAGCCTTTATAGTCATGCCTCCCGCTCTCCCGCGCTGTGATTGGCTGGCTGGCATGCGCGGTGGTAAGCTCGCCCTGAATTCTGGCTTCCTTCACCACCTCTCCCTTCTCATCAAAATAAGTCCCAGGAAGCTGATTATAAACCTCTTTTGGTGGCTTACGTGAGTACAGGGCTGGCACCGAGGTATTAGTTTGTGGATAATCAGAAGGAACTGCTCGGGAAGAGAAAGAGAGCGACTTTTGATGTGAAGTAAGAAGTCCAGCTTCGCACTCCGACAATGGAGGCTGCTGATGGCTGGTGGGCAAGATGTGGCATGTTGTAGCCGTGAGCTGTCAAAATCAGCTGACAGTGCAAGCGAGTAAAAGGGAGCGCAGTGATTGGCGGAGGGCTTTTCTACATTATTAATTATTATTATTATTATAAATTATGATTAATTATGATGATTTATCCAGAACGGTTCCCGCAGCCAACGGGTTAAGATTAATTACGATTGTGATACATTTCATAAAGTACTATTTTATAAGTAATATTGTTATTTCTAATTTACTTGGATAACGTATTATTTATTATATATATATGGTCATTATCTTATGTTATTATCCTACATTATCATTATCTTATTATATTATCTACAAGTACTATCGAGGAAGGGAAGATAGTAATGTCACCAATTCAACAACAATACATGTATTTACAAACACAATAAACAAAAATATAGCGTATGTACAAAATAAAGAAAACATAAATAGATAAATATGGAGATCCAGGACGTACTGGTATATGATTGTCCGATCGTTCACTGCTCGTTAGTTTGCCCAATATTATATTATTCCAATGCTTATTCAAGTAAGCCTATCACTATTGTTAATCAAAATTACAAGGACGCATTGCAAGTTATTTAAATATCAAAATATAACGTGCTTGACAAATTGATGAATAAACTACCAAATTCACGATTCATTACTAAAGTCACCAATAAACCTGTCAATTCTCACACCGCATTATTAACCTTTCTAGATTCACAGAACAAATACAATTTAACACACAAGGCGGCACGAAAGCTCACCTCAACACACTTGGTAGCTATAACCTGTCATCATTTAATTCAAAGACCACTAGGTCCATATTTCTAAAAAAATATTTAATTTTACATCCGTTAGTAAAGACAATTCTAATATTGACTGCTGGAAATTTCGAATGAAGAATTTTGGCAAGTTTTTTTCTGGGATCGTAGCTCGCATGACCATAAAAAGGCAACATTATCATTCAGTTGGAACGAAGACCCCTCACAAGCTAGACAGTCACTATGTAAGTAACACAATACTGTATATTTATCAACGTATTATCATGTATGTACTAGATAGGTTAAGTTTTACACAGCTTTAATTGTTTTTATGGATAGGCGACGAGCAGGGAGGTTTTAGGAAGGGAAGAGGATGTGTAGATCAGATTTTTACCCTGAATTGTGTTGTGGAGAAGTATCTGGAGAAGAAACAAAAGGTGTATGTTGCCTTTATGGACTTGGAGAAGGCCTATGACAGAGTGGATAGAGAAGGTTTGTGGAAAGTACTTAGAATATACGGAGTAGAGGGCAAGTTGCTGAAAGCAGTGAAGAGCATGTATGAGGGTGCAAAGGCGGCAGTACGTGTGGAGAGTGAGCAGAGCGAGTTCTTTGACCTGAATGTTGGTTTGAAACAGGGGTGTGTGATGTCCCCGTGGTTGTTTACTGTATATATGGATGGAGTTATGAAAGAAATACTATCAAGAGCAGTGGATGTTGGTGTATCGCTGAAAAGGGAGGGAATTGAGTGGAAGCTACCTATACTGCTGTTTGCGGATGATACAGTTCTGATGAGTGATAATGAATGGGAGTTGCAGGGTCTGGTAAATGAGTTTGGAACAGTGTGCGAAAAACGGAATTTGAAGGTAAATACGGGGAAGAGCAAGGTTATGGTCTTCGAAAGGGGTGAAGTCACAGAGTGTGAGGTGAAGCTGAACGGTCAGGCTATGGAGATCGTCAACTCTTTTAAGTATCTGGGCAGTGTGTTGAGTAAAGATGGGACTATGGATGAAGAGGTGCGGGAGAGGGTACAACAGGGGAAGAGGGTTGTAGGAACGCTAAAAGCAGTAACAAGAAATAGGGTGGTCAGTATGGAAGTGAAGAAGTCCTTGCATGACAGTGTGGTAATCCCGACACTGACTTACGGAAGCGAAGCATGGACGTTGGTTGAGAGACTCAGACCAAGAGTGAGAGCAGTGGAAATGAATTACTTAAGGAGTGCGTGCGGAGTTACATGGAGGGATAGACAGACTAATGAGGAAGTAAGAAGGAGGTGTGGTGTGGAGGTAGATGTGCTGGAAAGTGTGAAAAGGAACAACTTGAGATGGTTCGGCCATATGGAACGTATGGAAAGCGAGAGAATGACTAAGAGGGTGTACGAGAGCGAGGTGGAGGGACAGAGGGGGAGAGGTAGACCGAATATGAGGTGGAAGGATGGAGTGAGGAACTACATGAACGAAGGCGGTGCTGGTTGGGGGGAGGGGCGTCGACTGACTGGGGACAGAGGTGCATGGAGGCGGTTCGTTCGTGGCCACCCCTTCGGGGATCACGGCGTCAGGCAATAGATAGATAGATAGAATTGTTTTTAATCCTTAATTCATGTTGTAATTCCTTAATATGCTTTTATTATGGTCAAATTATTTATAATACTCATAAGAAAAAAAAACTATTTTTTCATAAGACCGGCTATGTTTTGAAAGCCTGATGATGGACAAGGTTAGTCCGAAATATTGCAAGATGTAAAGACGTCAAGATGAACACCGTCGTTGCTCTGATCCTTCTTTTTATACTGAAGATCCGGTACCCTAGCGGCCAACCCACATATATATATATATATATATATATAGATAGATATATAGATATAGATAGATAATTTGACAGATATATGTAGATATATATACATAGATATCCTATAGATAGGTACAAAGTACATAGGAGTGACCCCTCTAGGCTGCTTGTCCTCCAAAACACTGAGGATCAAGTGTCCAAACAGTGGTTTAGAGTGGGTAAGGGAAAATTGGAATGGGAACTTCTGCCCTGTAGCTAATGTCCGTGGCATGATTAGGATTAGTAGGGGACAGATGGGTTAGTAACATAACACATTTATACGCAATCTTTCATATATCTGGAAAACAAGAGTAATGTCTTAGTAATATATAAACACAATAATCTTTGATGAATCTGAGGGGGGAATAAAATATAATTATTAATTTACAAACGCAGTTAGTCGCAGGTTTGAGGAAAGATATTTGTCTAGAAGTTTAAAAGAATCAACGGTGCTGCAGTCTATAACGTCGAGAAAGTCCATTCCACAAGTTGGCAACTCGATTGAAGAAGAAATTCTTAGATTAGTGTGAGTTAAGAGATTTACCAATAATTTTGCAACCATTTCCCCGCATGTAATTAGTTAGTCAATAGTGAAGTACTTACTACTCTTCATATTGTCGATGCCTTTGATGATTTTGAACACTTGAATAAAGTCGCCTCTTAATCTACGCTGGGTTAAAGGAAATATATTTAATTCTCCAAGACGCTCTTTGTATGGTTTGTTCTTTATAGTCCAGTCAAATTAGCTGATATTTCCCCGAACCCACCACTAATTGCAACAGAAACGAAACCTGTTGGGATTTGTTCAGTAGGGTACCCTTCATGATATACTAAAAGTCCCACAATTTTTTTTGAGTGGATCAATATTTTTATCAGGGTTGAACTTTTGGATTTCTGGATTTTTTTGGATTTTTTTTTGGGGGGGGGGGATTTTTTGTTTGGATTTCATTTTTGGTGAATGTATGACATCAGTATAGGTAGTAATATTCATAACTATATGTATGTTTTCCCATAATGCCTCTCTGTCTTGAATAAGTTTGAAACCTGCCGCCTTCCCGATCCCAAAAACCCTGGATGTGGTATCACACCCCAAGAAAGCATGCACAAAGAGAATATGCCTGCAAACTTGGACCCCAAGCTTATGCTTGATCGAATTAACACCCATGCACCTGACTTCTGCTCCTTTCTTTGGTTCAGGTCGGAAGTGGATGTCATGTTTGTTTTCTCCTGCAAGGTGGATGAGGAGAACAAGTAGGTCTGTGTCGTCTCCGACTAACACAGTTTCTCTGTCCTCAGAGATTCTCACTGCAGTTTGGACAATAAGAGTATCTGCATCCCCTCTGACATGGATAACTTCACAGCCTTCTTTGGCCAGGGCATCTCCCAAAAGTTCAAGAAAGCATTGCTTGTTCTCTTTGTTTGAGAGGAATTCCTTCTTTTTTAACTGGAGTTTCGTGGACAGATGGAATGTCCTTCCTACCCTCACACTCCACTCGACGCTGATGTGTGCTGTCTTTTGTTGAAGGTCCCGCCTCATAACCATCAAACACAACCACTGCCTGACCATAGTGTTTTGTAACATATCTGGTATAGTCCTGCAATATCTTGTCGTGTGTTTCACCAAGTTGCCATGGAATGCGATGGAGAAGAGCACCTCCATCAAGGACGTATGTGATATTTTGACATGGTGCTGGGTTGTGTGGTACCTCGGACCAGATGGCGTCAGCTAGTTGTGCCTTCACAGCTTTCAGGAGCTTTCCCTTCCCTTCGAACAAGGCAGGTGGGTAGTTGCAGAGCTCATAGGTGAGGGCATTCGGAAGATCATTTGCCTGAGATCCTGCAATGATGAGTCGTTGAAACAGAAGAAAGAGGATCTATCTGTCCTTCCCCATCACCTATCTTGACTGCAGACTTAAGGCCGCGTCATACAGAGGCCGAACGTACTAGGACAAAGTCCCGAATAGGATGACTTGCAAAAAAAATCAAATTTCAGGCGGGTCGGGATTATTCTGCATAATTCGGCATACCTTCCGTACTATTCGTGGGTTGGTCTGATGTTGGTCTGATGTTATTCATGTATGTTGCCGACATTCCGGAGAGTCGGGAAAAATTTAGTGGCTACACTAAATTTCTACGAACATTCGGGTAAAAAACCGTTTACAAAATGGTCGGATGTTGGTCGGGAATTATTCGTAACTCGTTCGGAAGTTGTTCTGATTAATTCGTAGTTCGGTCTTCTGTTTCGGGACTTGTTCGGTACTTTTTTCAATTGCCGAATTTGTTAGGAACTACCCGAACAAATCCCGAACAATTCCCGACAAAAATTCGATAAAATTACGATGATTCCTTCGTATTCCAGAATAAAAACCCGCACGAGTTACGAATTTTCAGAACAAGTTACGATCAAATTCAGACACATATACGAATAATGTAGGATGTCTGCTCGATGTATCTTGTTTAATTAGGAATTAAATCCGAATTGATTTCGAACAAGTAGAATAGCTTCCTTCTAAAAATTGAGGTTCGCTATTGCTCGCCAGGAAAAAATCGACACCTAAAAGGCACGAAATGTCTTATAGGCTAATATTGATAACAGAATGAGGCGAAAGGTCTCAAAATAGCCAAACTAACGGAACGAACGTCTTAAACCTCAAAACGAATATGCTAAACATGTGGGCCTCTTCTAAAATTAGAGGTTCGCTATTCCTCGCCAGGAAAAAAAATCGACACCTAAAAGGCACGAAAGGTCTTATAGGCTAATATTGATAACAGAATGAGGCGAAAGGTCTCAAAAATAGCCAAACTAACGGAACGAACGTCTTAAACCTCAAAACGAATATGCTAAACATGCGGGCCTCTTCTAAAATTAGAGGTTCGCTATTGCTCGCCAGGAAAAAATCGACACCTAAAAGGCACGAAAGGTCTATAGGCTAATATTGATAACAGAATGAGGCGAAAGGTCTCAAAATAGCCAAACTAACGGAACGAACGTCTTAAACCTCAAAACGAATATGCTAAACATGTGGGAGAAGGGGGTCCAGAAAAAGCAAGCATGTTATAGATACCGGTACCGTACCTCTGTTCTGCCTCTGGGTTCGAACACTACGATTATTTATGGGTATATCGTTATTCTGGCCTTCATTAGTTGCTTTTATTGAGATTAGGAAGGACAATAATTAGGTTAGGATACGTTGGTCTTACGTTAGGTGGTACATTATAATACAGTAAACTCGATTACAATACTTTGTTATTATAGCCTACATTTTGTCTAGGTGTATTTGAAAACGAATGATAGTTGGAAGGATGGAATGAGGAAGTACATGAACAAAGGCGGTGCTGGTTGGGGGGAAGGGCGTCGACTGACTGGGGACAGAGGTGCTACAGTCGTAAAACAGTCTGATGTTGTTCTCATAATGTTCTTCTCTATCGGTTGTTTGTAGATATCTCATCGGTTAAGTTCGGTTAATTATCCTAAAGCATTCCAATGTCATTCGGATCTGTGTCTGATGATTCGGGTATGGTCGAAAATCATTCTTTGCATAACGAGTGTAAGTTCGATTCATGTTCGGTAGTTGTTCGAGATTTTGTCGTAGGTCGTTCTTGACTATCGGATATTATTCTGAACTCGTTCGGGCCATGTTCGTAATCTTCAAATTTCGGGAGAGTCTCGGCTGTATTCGGTAAAAATGTGCAAGTCATCCTATTCGGGACTTTGTCCTAGTACGTTCGGCCTCTGTATGACGCGGCCTTTAGAGTCAAAAGTCACGGCTTTCCTTTTGAAACTGTACTTGACCACATGTTGTCCAACCATTTTATTAAGAATGTCATATCCGATCCTTTTTGCATCATCCACATTAACCTCGGAACCAGCCGAGATTCCGCTGACTATGTTGCGGAGGGATGAGTCTGCTTCGAATGGAGACCTCCAGTCAATGGAGGACAGCAATGTGCTACAGTCACTACTGTCCCTTGTTTGCCGAGCTTGTGATATATCTTTATGCTGTTCACTCTGTCTGGTATGTGATGGATGTCAGCTGTTGCATTGCCATGTTTACTTCTGCACAAACTGGCCTTGAAAGACACCAGACCAGTCTTTGGGTTTCCGTCATTCCCCTCCCTCTGGTGAGACCTCCACTCGTCTTCAGACGTCTCATAAGTGCCTGTTCGATCACCAGGTCTGGAGACAACCTGCCCAGAAGCGGTCACTCCTCCTGACTACATGTAGTCCCTGAACTGTTGGTAGACATTGGGGTGTGTGTCTTCCAGTTTTGTCATTTTCTGCAGATAGAGGTGTTACGAACTGGCACTCGGGTACACAAGGGCTCTCAATCAGGACTCGAATACGGCTCGCTGCCACAACGGAAACACACGATCCCAACCCCTGAGTACTGCCAGCCGAACAAAAAACACCAATACCCTCCAGAGTTCAATCTGCTATAATGGGGTATACAAGAACTCGGTACTAGTGTTCAACAACAGACTAATAAAGAGACAGGAATTATCTAGTCTGGTCAACAATCAAACAATGAAGTAAAAACAACAACACAAAAGAATAGTGTTGGCCGAAGCCGAAGTAATCCACCCTTGACTATGAACTTAAGAAGTCTACCACCCTCTACTTCGGATCGGCACTATTACGTTACGTTAATTAATAGTCCTTAAGCATCGAGCAAGGAATCTTCTGAAAAAGTTAGATGCTTCTCGGATGCTCGTAAGAAGTACGTATCGGATTTTGAACAGTAATTCAATAAGCAAAAACACTGGCAATTAATACTATTAAAGGTTTAAATTGGCATAAGAATAATTAAAAGAATATGCAATAGTAAATGGCAAACATTAAAAAGGAAGTACTCCGCAAATGCAACGGCAATAGCCTACTCGGATTGTGCTCGTGGGCCACTAATCACTAAAGTAGCCAAGCTTGCAACACATGAAATCAATAGTGCATAAACAATATCATACATAAGGAAAGCTTCAATACTATTCTGTATCTACTAATCGAGTAAAGTCTAGCTGGGGTACTGTGGGCAAAAGGTAGCAGTGACTGAGCAAAAACGGCTCGTAGCCTAGCGAAGTCCTCACGACTGTTTAAAGTATTATGTTAAAACTAACAAGTGCACTTTGAGAAATCCAGATCCCTTGTATCTGGTTTTCTCCCGGCTCCTTGACAAAGTAAAAACAACTGTTAATAAAATACAGGGTGGTTAGGCTCTTGCCCTCACGCACTGTAAATTATTAACTCAACACAGTCAGCCGCGAAGACAACCTAGGCTTCACTGAACCAAAACGAGTATGCAGGTTTATCGCTTAACCACTGCATCAAACAACAACTCGTAACACAGAAAAGCCTTACCCCAGTCTAGCATTACCTAGACTAGCAGAAAACAGGAATAATAATAATAACACACAGGGAAATGCATATACAAGTGCAACAAACATAAATCAATCCTATTCTAAGTCAACCCTTCCAAAATAGGCTATCTAATAGGCAAGTATCTCGTGAGAACTCAAGCGATAATACGTTGGCTGACTAGCTCTGCACCAACGGGACCATGGAAGTTAAACAGGGCAGGGAAAAGAGGAAATAAGAATGTAAGGTAGTAGAGAAAGTTCACATCAGTCAGAAGAATATAAATAGTTAGCAAGGGAAAGGAGAAGTCGCTCTGCCTAGTGAGTTCTGATGAAAAAATGGCTAGACATCCCTTTTTATACCCCGGCCCCTTGTGAGCCCCAACTGAACTACTAAGGACCGCCCACTGACAACCATTACGTCATTTCTCTCTCTCCTCTGGGATACACAAAGGCTCCCCTAGCACTGAGGGAGGGAGGAATGCAAGTGAGTTAGGCCTACCTCCTGCCTGGCGTAGCCACTCTGCCCTAACTGTGGCTGTTTCTCTTCCCATCATTACAAATAAGTTTTACACACAATACTTATAACTAATGATATAAAATAGAACTCGTTGACTCAGATGAAAACAAAATACATATTCATAATACTTATAGTACAACGGCTCACATGAACTAAGTTAGGAAACTCTACATAGATTACAGCCAAAGTTGCTGCCCTGACGATCCTAGCGAGAGTGGGGCATGACTAGGCGTTCTGTACAGCATGCTCACACGTGGACATGCGTCACACCTCCCCCAAGATTTTACTTGCTCAACCCTGAGCTAAAATCTGACAAACACAGAACCCCATCAAGCCCCTCACACCCAGCGACCGCATGGCACTAAAACAAAGCTGAGTTTATCACCAAAACACATCTTATTATTAAAACAAAAACAAAATCACATTTTATAAATCCTCCCAACAATAGCAAAAAGACACAATATCATGCTCCCAGAGCGAGCTTACAGCAGCTCAGCCGTTTGATAGTTTGTGGACTACTCAAACTCTATAGGCTATGACAAACTTATACGATTACCTATATCAAAAGAAAGAGTTTTTATATGATTTTTATATTTTAATATGTTTTTCCCGGCTGCACTATAAGGGCAGCCTATTTTCCTCCACTCAAACCCACACACCTGTGATAGCCTACGACTGATCATCCACCCTTGATAAACAATCCGCGATCACATTGTCACATCCAGCAATATGACGGATGTCCAGGTTATACTCCTGCAACATCAAAGACCACCTGGTCAGTCTCATATTGCGATTGTGAAATTGATTCAGGAATCTCAAAGGGTGATGATCAGTGGAGATAACCACGACTGGGCCATAGGCTGGAACATACACCTCGAAGTGCCTGAGCGACAGCACAATCGCCAGTAATTCCTTTTCTATTGTAGAATAGTTCTTTTGTGCAGCATTGAACTTCTTAGAAAAGAAACTTACTGGGTGTTCCACACCTTCATTGTCTGTCTGTAGCAAGACGGCACCAGCCCCTACACCACTAGCATCTGTTGCCAGCTGAAAAGGCCTGTTAAAGTCTGGGGCCCTGAGTATCGGGTGAGTACATAGCAAATGTTTCACCAAAGTGAAAGCCTTTTCACACTCAGGTGCCCACAAAAACTTTTGTCTTTAGATAACAAATCTGTGAGAGGTGCCAACACCGGTGAGTAACCTTTTATGAAGCGTCTGTAGTAGCCTATCATACCCAAGAATCTCATAATCTGTTTCTTGGTTGTTGGGTGCGGAAATTTATTGATAGCCTGTACCTTGTTCTGAGGAGGGCACACCTGTCCCCTTCCCACTACAAACCCAAGGTACTGCACAGTGGCTTTTACGAAGTCACACTTTGCCAAATTTACTACCAGACCTGCTTCACTAAGTTTCCGGAAGAAGGTCTCAAGGTGCTCACAATGGCTCTCAAAGTCGTCATCATAAATGATTACATCGTCCAAATATACGGTGCAATTCGGAATGTCCTTTACAATTTCATTCATCAGGTTCTGAAACGTTGCTGGTGCATTCTTAAGTCCGTAAGGCATAACATTGCACCGGTAGGTACTCCCGTCCACAACAAAACCACATACCTCTTTAGCACGCTCGGACAAAGGTACTTGCCAGTAACCTTTTACTAAATCTACTTTAGACAAAAAACGAGCATTACCAATTTTGTCAACACTATCATCAACCCGAGGAAGAGGATATGGGTTAGTTGGAGTCAAACCGTTTAACCTACGGAAATCAATACAAAAGCGTACCTTGCCATCTGGCTTAGGCTGCAGTGTTACGGGGGAAGTCCACTTAACGGTGCCTTTCTCTATCAACCCTCTACCGAGCATATACTCCAACTCATCCCTCAGAGCTGGTAGTTTTATAAGGGGCACACGGTAAGGGATTGACTTAAAGGGGATATGGTCCCCCACGTCAACATCATGCATAGCCTGAGTAGTGAGGCCTGGGTGTTCAGCAAATACAGTGGGGTATGAACCGAACAACTGACGGATAGCATCAAACTGCGGCTCAGGCAAATGAGCTATAGCCTCGTCAGCCCTTAGGCTCGAGTTCCCCGCCCACTGATCCGCTGAAACATGTTGATCCCAGCTATCCTCCTCCGAAGCTTGACTGTCCCCCTCTCCTTCTCCACCACGGCCGCAACAAGCCAACACAGGGACAGTGAGAGGCTCAGAGGGGAGCCTCACATACTCTTTAATAAGGTTCACGTGACATAACTGGTTCTTTTTCCTCCTGTCTGGAGTGGCAACAAGGTAATCTAAGTCTGAAATTTGTTCTACAATTTTATAAGGTCCAGTGTACTTCGCAGAGAGGGGGTTACCAACCAAAGGCAACAAAAATTAATACCTCTTGTCCTATAGTGAACTTCCGGAGCCTCACTTTGCGATCATACCTGTCCTTCATCAAAGCTTGTGATTCTGTCAAATTTCTACCTGCCATCTCCAGACTCTTAAGCATACGCTCATGGCTTTCAAGCACATACTTTAATAATGGACAAGGCTGCACAGTCCCCTCCCAAATTTCTTTCAGCATGTTAAGGGGGCCCCTGACACGGTGTCCAAAAATCAGCTCGTTTGGACTAAATCCCAGGCTCTCACCAGGTACCTCCCGAGCAGCAAACAGCACATAAGGCAATCCAAGATCCCAATCCATACCGTTGTCAGCACAATAACACCTGAGCATGCTTTTAAGTGTAGCATGCCACCGCTCAAGCACCCCTTGACTCTCAGGGTGATACGCTGACGATACTACTGCTCGTATCCCATGCTGTTGCATTGTTTGCTTGAACATGTTGGAGGTGAAATTAGATCCCTGATCAGACTGAATCTCCTCCGGGTACCCGTACCTTGAGAAGTACCACAACAAGTTACTGACTACCGTCTTAGCCATTCCATTTTTCATAGGGTATGCATCGGGGTATCTAGTGGCAACATCCATTATGGTTAACAAAAATTTATTTCCAGCCTTAGTGGGAGGGAGTGGACCAACCATGTCAACAATAATTTTACTGAAGGGTGGCCCAATCACAGGAATAGGGTGTAACGGAGCCTTAGGAATAACTTGGTTCGGTTTCCCGACACGTTGACAAATATCACATGAGTTTATCCATGACTGCACATGAGACTTCATCCCCGGCCACCAAAACAATTTCCCCAAAGCCGCCACCGTTTTCTTGGCACCCAAATGTCCTGATAATGGAGAATCATGAGCCAACCTAAGCAAACTTTCCCTGCAGCCCTATGGCACGACCAGCTGGTCAACTGTACTGATCCGCCCTCCCAGTTCCTTTTAGGATCTTGAAAACGGTGGTATAAAATTCCTTAAGAAAAAAAAATCTCCTGCCTTTGCATCCCTATCCTCTTCTAACTCCACAGCCCCATCGGTACACTGCGAGCTCTGGATCCTCTAATTGCAACTTTCGAATGTCTGTGGGAGCCAACATGTCTAACTGCTCCCGTTCAACAACTAATGACCTTCCCCGACATCCAACTTAGACATCCGGTTTTCTCGCTGCAGGTAACGGTGCTGTCTCTGAGTCTCTGCCTCCTCCACTCTTTATCGACTGTGACAGGCACTGGAGTTACAAGAGACTCGGTCAAAGGTGCTAATATTGGGTCTTTTGGGAGAGCCGCTGGTTCTAAACTCTTCAAACTTTTCCCAGCCTTCCGCTTCTCCTTAATTCCCTTCCTCCGCTGGTCTGTGGCCTGGGAGATACGCTGGGATACCTCAAATGCTTGGGATCGAGTTACGACACATGCCATCTGTTGTTGACAACTCACGACCACTCTTGTTCCTCCCTACTCACGTCGGCCGGCCACTCGGCAACGACTAAGGGTGGAACTTCTAAAGTAGGCACCGCAAAGTCGTTGCCGAGAAGAAGGTCCTCGCCCTCCACTGGCAATTTCTCAACGATCCCAACATCTAAGTCACTTAATCACACCATCAACTTCCAGCTCCACATGTACCTACGGGTATGCCCTGGTCGCATTATTTCCCTGTACAACTACCACCCGTGCCGCATTAGTTGGTCGCCCCGTGAAATTTTTCAAAAGTGTCTGTGAAGCACCAGTATCACGCAAAACTTCCACCTTATGCTTGCGCCCCGCCAACTTACCCTACCCGTCCCTCTATGGGCGCAAAAGACATCCTGAGCAGGGGACGAGCCTTCCTGAGTCTTATACATAGCCTGTGACCCTGCCGCTGGCAAACTACCCTGGGTAACTCCAGACGACATTTCAGCCACACCAATGCTGCGCACCAAAGACACAGCTGCAGTTGGCGGCTTGCTAGGACAAGATTTTGCAAAATGCCCCTTCTTTATGACAATGAAAACATTCCACTTCCCCTATCGGTCTCCTTGGTAAGGGCGGAGTTCTGACCCTTCTTAAATAGGACGGCTGTAGTCTTTGGTTCAGTCCTGGTATCTTGGCTCTTGTACTGAGGTTTATATCTATAGTGATTGTCCTGAGCTTGAGGGTTTGGAGTATCGCGCCCCTTGGGAACTGCCTCAACACGCTTTACAGATTCACACCCCTGATTAGCGACAACCTGAGGTCAGCCATCTCAGCTGCCTCCTGTAGAGTTTTTGGGTTCTTTTCTTTAATAGTTAAAGTCATTTCTGCACCAGTACACTTATAAAACTGCTCGAGCATAAACAGCTCAGTCAACTGTTCTGCCGTCTAAGCTTTCTCAGAACGTGTCCAGTTTTTAAGTGCATCTTTTAAGTCCCGGGCATGTTCAAGAAAGGTCGCCTCCCTAGTCTTTGTAACACCCCGAAACTTCAATCGATATGTTTCCGGTTGCAACTCGTATGCCCGTAGGACAGCTCTCTTCAATTCTGGGTAGTCAATTCAAGACTCTAAAGGCAGTGCATCATAATCCTTCAGACCCTTACCCGTAAGTCTTGAGGAGACTAGAGCTGCCCACTTCTCTTCAGGCCAATTATGCTCCCTACACTTCTTCTCAAAACGATTAAAAAATTCTGTGACTTCAGTTTCACTAAATACCGGCACCAATTTGACTAAGTGGGCCAAGGACTGTTCTCTTACTTGGCCCTCACGGCCCATCCGAGTCCCTGTCGACTCTGCACGAGACTTATCTAAATCTAATTTAGCACAATATTTCTCCGAGTCGTACCTAAGCTCAGCCTCATGCCTCCTGGTCTCATCTCAATCCTCATGCCTCATCCTCCTGGTCTCATTCTCCTGCTTCCTAGCCTCAATCTTAGCAAGCTCAAGTCTAAATACCATATCTGGAGACAGGCAGGAAGAGGGAGCTGCCACTACTGAAGGAGGGGGGGCAAAAACTGGGGAACCACCACGTGCACCACCCGAGGGCACTCCAATCTGCCAATTCTCATCCCTCTGTGGGAGAGTGCTAACCTCCGGTAACTGAGTGGACGGCACTGTGGGAGTCGAGTGAGAGGGGATCTGGGGAGGAACCCCCCCAAACGCCCTCTCCTCCGAAACCCCATGTCGCCCACGCAACACCCAGGAAATCAGCTCCCCCTTGGACATCCCTACTACATTGGAAATGCCCAAAACCTTGGCTATCAGGTGCAAGCCACAAACATCCACCCCAGTCAGCCTCTCCTCCGTCACGTGGTACCGCTTACTCACAAAAACTCTAGCATCCTCCTCACTGGTTACTAACGGCACACCTTCAAATGACATCTCTCGCTCATCGTCAGTGCTAATGCACGACATACTGAAGTCCACAAAAAAAATTCTCGAGACAAAAGTGTTAAACTTCCTATGCAAGCACTAATTACTAAATTAACTGGAGTGTCTTAAATGCTTTACTAATTGCCATACAAAAAAAATATTCTTCAATATGCACGCTAAAATACAAACAAACAAATGTTGTACAACTCTGCAAAAATTTATACTGTTCACAAAATCCTAAGCAAGGTCGCCATTTGTTACGAACTGGCACTCTGGTACACAAGGGCTCTCAATCAGGACTCGAATACGGCTCGCTGCCACAACGGAAACACACGATCCCAACCCCTGAGTACTGCCAGCCGAACAAAAACACCAATACCCTCCAGAGTTCAATCTGCTAAAACAGGGTATACAAGAACTCGGTACTAGTGTTCAACAACAGACTAATAAAGAGACAGGAATTATCTAGTCTGGTCATCAATCAATCAATGAAGTAAAAAACAACAACACCAAAGAATAGTGTTGGCCGAAGCCGAAGTAATCCACCCTTGACTAAGAACTTAAGAAGTCCTCCACCCTCTACTTCGGATCGGCACTATTACGTTACGTTAATTAATAGTCCTTAAGCATCGAGCAAGGAATCTTCTGAAAAAAGTTAGATGCTTCTCGGATGCTCGTAAGAAGTATGTATCGGATTTTGAACAGTAATTCAATAAGCAAAAACACTGGCAATTAAATACTATTAAAGGTTTAAATTGGCATAAGAATAATTAAAAAGAATAATGCAATAGTAAATGGCAAACATTAAAAAGAAGTACTCCGCAAATGCAACGGCAATAGCCTACTCGGATTGTGCTCGTGGGCCACTAATCACTAAAAAAGCCAAGCTTGCAACACATGAAATCAATAGTGCATAAACAATATCATACATAAGGAAAGCTTCAATACTATTCTGTATCTACTAATCGAGTAAAGTCTAGCTGGGGTACTGTGGGCAAAAGGTAGCAGTGACTGAGCAAAAAACGGCTCGTAGCCTAGCGAAGTCCTCACAACTGTTTAAAAAAGTATTACGTTAAAACTAACAAGTGCACTTTGAGAAATCCAGATCCCTTGTATCTGGTTTTCTCCCGGCTCCTTGACAAAGTAAAAACAAACTGTTAATAAAATACAGGGTGGTTAGGCTCTTGCCCTCACACACTGTAAATGATTAACTCAACACAGTCAGCCGCAAAGACAACCTAGGCTTCACTGAACCGAAACGAGTATGCAGGTTTATCGCTTAACCACTGCATCAAACAACAACTCGTAACACAGAAAAGCCTTACCCCCGTCTAGCATTACCTAGACTAGCAGAACACAGGAATAATAATAATAACACACAGGGAAATGCATATACAAGTGCAACAAACATAAATCAATCCTATTCTAAGTTAACCCTTCCAAAATAGGCTATCTAATAGGCAAGTATCTCGTGAGAACTCAAGCGATAATACGTTGGCTGACTAGCTCTGCACCAACGGACCATGGAAGTTAAACAGGGCAGGGAAAAGAGGAGATAAGAATGTAAGGTAGTAGAGGAAAGTTCACAATCAGTCAGAAGAATATATATAGTTAGCAAGGGAAATGAGAAGTCGCTCTGCCTAATGAGTTCTGATGAAAAAAATGGCTAGACTTCCCTTTTTAATACCCGGCCCTCTAGTGAGCCCAACGTGAACTACTAAGGACCGCCCACTGACAACCATTACGTAATTTCTCTCTCTCCTCTGGGATAGACAAAGGCTCCCCTAGCACTGAGGTAGGGAGGAATGGGAGTGAGTTAGGCCCACCTCCCGCCTGGCGCACCCACTGACCCCCAACTGTGGCTGTTTCTCCTCCCATCATTACAAATAAGTTTTACACACAATATTTATAACTAATGATATAAAATAGAACTCGTTGACTCAGATGAAACAAAATACATATTCATAATACTTATAGTACAACGGCTCACATGAACTAAGTTAGGAAACTCTACATAGACTACAGCCAAAGTTCCTGCCCTGACGATCCTAGCGAGAGTGGGGCATGACTAGGCGTTCTGTACAGCATGCTCACACTGGACATGCGTCACAATATATATTCCAGAGTGTCAACTTTACTTACAAATAGTTTACGTCAATATTTTAAGTATTAGAGAATGCTTACATTAAATGCTTTGAGAAACTTGCATCAAACAATGTTAACCGTACTAAATTAATATATGTCATGATTATATATAAAGCCTATACATACTCGGTAGACATATACACAAATACAATCAGTTCAGAACATAATAATCAATACAGAGTTGTCGATAATTATTGTCATCTTATTAATTCTGATATCTCTCTCTCTCCCTTTCCAAGTATCCGGTAGTGTGTACATAAACAATCATGCCAGGTTGTCGTTAATGATTGTCTGGTCATTCATAACGCTGTATGGGGATGAAACAGCCTTTGTCGGCGGTAGATGTAAATTAGTTCTTCGACCCACATCAATACAGGTATTGTGGGTGTGTGATTATTATTTTTGTTATTGCGAGTGAGAGGACATCAAATATTAAGTATGATTTATACGACGACGCGATATAGTTTGTCACGTAAGCGTCGAACAGCCAATAATGAGGGTTTCATGTGTAATGTCCCCAGGTCGTTATCAAAGCCAAGACCTCTCTCTCCCATTGACTACTGTCGTACTCATTCTATTGATTACCTTCATATCGATACAACATACTAAATTAGCCAAATTATGATCATATTCCATCCACCACAAATTAACGACCCAGTGTTTTGAACTCACTCTTCCTAATATTGATAACCTGATAATTCGTAGCATTGAAGTATTGGCGTATAGTAGCGGTATACAGTCGTTATGTCGGTGTATGTCGTTTCAGTCCGTGTACAGTCAGTGTATGTCGTTACTTTATAAGGCTGTAACCCTTCATTTATGAGTTGGCATGTTGAACTTAACTCTCTCCCCCCTCAATCACTCTTTCCTTCATCTGATGACTTAAGACTGCTTCAAGCTCCGTATATCCGTAAAATTTGACTATAACGCACTTCGAATTGGCTCTCTACCATTCTTTCACATTGGGGGTGACGGGGGTGGAAGGCTCTTGTTACAGTCAGCTTTGTATTTTGCTTCCCACATACACATAAACAAAAGTAAAATCGAAGAATACCTCTCTTTATCGCTTAAGCTTCAACCAAGGCAACACTTTAATAAACATTCACTCCATAATATCTTGCTTCTCTTCGCCAGAGTAATATTTCCCCTACCAATATTTTCAATCTATAATAGCAATAAACTGATTGTCACATGTTTGTATTTTATGAAATATTTATTAAACTATTATATGCTTAACCTACATAATTAAGGAGAGTACAAATACATAATGTATAGGCCCTGGTTAAAGTCTGAACCTTAGGATCGTAATGTTTTCGTCGATGATGACGCTTAATTAAATCTTATAACCAGGACATGCAAGTATTTCAAAATATATAATATAACAATATATGCAATTTATGACATACATATCATAATGCAAAATATGATATGATGGAAATATTGTAGATATAATCTGTTATGGAGTATATAGTTTACAAGGTAAACAATCAATCATAGATTTGTTTTAGTGAATCCTGTGAAGATTGTAAAAATATGTGGTGGTGTATGAATACAAAGTCTATAAATCAAGAGGAATTACTTTAAACTATCCATTAAGTTAATGTCTCGTGGACCAGGCAGTATATGATAGATCACATTGATTGGTGCTGCTTACCCACGTCCCTTACATAATAATTTTGAGTCAGTGAATAATATGATCATGATGATTAAGGCTTTTTGGAAGTCTAGGAAATCATTATATGTATCGTAATTATTCTGAGATGCTAAACCAAGTGATTCAAGACGTCGTAAGTCATTGCTCAGTGAATAAGTAGAGTATATAAAACTGTTTTCATTATATACAAATTCATTCATTATTAGTAGTTGTAGTATTCAAAACATAGCAATATACACACTAGTTAACTATCAGTTTATTGCTCCCTCTAGGGCTCTTCCTCCCCTATCTTCATCACCCTCCATGCCAGTGCCTTTTTCTGCAATATCTTCTTTAACACCTTATTAGCGCCTAGCGGTTTTATATGTAACCCAGCGGGTGTTTTTACCCAAAATAGGGCTGTTGACGTGATCATGTTCATGCCTAATAAAGACCCAGAGTGTAAAACAAGTATCTATCCCTGAAAGGGCATAAACAGAGCTTTCCAATGACACCACAACGATCCTTTTATGACGGCTAGTTTTCTTGCAACAACCGCGCAACAAGAGTGCAAAAAGCATGTAATTCGGTACTTTCCCCATACAATTCAGTATGTAGCGAGTGAGAGAGGGAGGGAGGAGGTGGGATTCGTGTCAGTAGGTTCGCCGCGGTGGTCTCGAGCAGTCATACGCTCGCTACTCTCCTGCCACCACTTTTCTCTCTCTCTCAGCAACATTACGTGCGGAAATTGCCACACGACCTATGTCGCGCGCCGCCGGATAGTCCAGATTTATTATACTCGACTTATGTTGCGCGCCGACATTTAGGGGTTAACATTATTCTCCTCCACTGCCTTCTCTTCCTCTTCTATCTCTTCCTCAACTGCCTCCTTTTTCACCTCCTCTCTTAGGTAGCGTGGAGGTTGTGGGGCTCTTCAAACAAACAAACAAACTTACACCGCCTCACAAAACGTCAATTATGCTATCACAGCGGGATTAAACAGAGGGGCGTACACGAATCACTCTCACACGCTCTCTCTCTATCTCTCTCTAAATAAATAAATAATTAAATACTTATATAGATATATATATATATATATATATATATATATATATATATATATATACTGTATATATATTGTCACATTCCCCTGAACTTATAAAACCTTAGTTCAGTTGTATGTGTGTTATAATAATTTACATAGCCTGTGTTATATTGGGAGAGAGCCATGTTTTCTCTCTCGCTCCCTGTATCCCTCGTGTCCAGCAGTGACGTCATGGTTACCATGTGAGGGGCCTGGTAGAGAGGCTAGCGATCTCTTTAGGTGCCACGAGTATAATTACTTCTTTTGTTCAGCCCTTGGGGGGATTATTTCGTTTATCATACGTTTACACAATGATGCCTTATATTTACTTGATTACTTTTGTATAGTTAATGAGAGCCTAGGAGCTTATAATAATTGTTGAGTCTAGCAATTTTTGGAGCTCCCTTCCTCCTTCTCGAGGGTTGCCCAGTGTTGCTGCCTCACTCCGAGTGACTCGTGAGACAGACACCATACTGAGTGCATGTGCTATGTGGGCTGTCACAGGCTTGCCATATAGTTCCCTTGTTATCCGCATTTACGATCTTGTTTCTTATTGAATAGTAGCATCAGTGCTTCCACTCCTCAAATACCGATATCCTTGCCGGAGTTGCCATATTTCCTTAGATTTCCTTAAACATTAAATTCAATTTCTTTGGAAATTTCCTTATAAATTTTTCCAATTTTAGCAGGTGTTTTACGTTATTTTTAGTGGAAACAAAGTATATAATTGTTTTATTAAAAACATTAAGCTAATTGGTGAAGTAAAAAGTAAAATACAGGGAAATACTGTAAGCTAGATTAGCATATAATATTGGTTAACATTATATAGATAATACATTAAGGTACTGTTCCCATTGAAAATTTTCTTTTGACAGATTATACAAATGGCATGGGAAGATTTGACGGAAAATATAATTATTACTATGTAAGGTTATTGGAAAAAAAAATTATTACCATGTAGGCCTAATATTGTTGGAAAATACAATTATTACTATACAGTATTATACATATGACATACCGGTAATAAAAAATAAACTCATGAATTACTTTAGCTTGGTTGTTCTCTTCCCTGTGCCATATCCCTTAGAAACTACTGTCTTAATCTAGTTACTTGAGTATTGGCTGTCATTCTAGCATGAAGTCTGATCATTGATTTTGGAGGATCTAAAGCTGCAGCTTGATTCCTTCCTTTCCTCTGGAAAGTAAGCTTTGTGGACATAAGGGCCTATAAACTCCCGTCTTTGAGGGCAGCCCGGTGTTCGTTTTTAACCCCTAACTATCGGCGGGCAACATAAGTCGAGTATAATAAATCTGGACTATCTGGCGGCGCGCGACATAGGTCGTGTGGCAATTTCAGCACGTAGTGTTGCTGAGAGAGAGAGACAAGTGGTGGCAGGAGAGTAGCGAGCGTATGACTGCTCCAGACCACCACGGCGAACCTACGGACACGAATCCCACCTCCTCCCTCCCTCTCTCACTCGCTACATACTGAATTGTATGGGGAAAGTACCGAATTACATGCTTTTTGCACTCGTGTTGCGCGGTTGTTGCAAGAAAACTAGCGGTCATAAAAGGATCGTTGTGGTGTCATTGGAAAGCTATGTTTATGCCCTTTCAGGGATAGATACTTGTTTTACGCTTTGGGTCTTATTTAGGCATGAAAATGATCACGTAAACAGCCCTATTTTGGGTAAAAACACCCCGCTGGTGACTACATATTATATACCGCCTAGGCCGCTCATAAGGTGTTAAAAAGCTTCAGCTGGCTAAAAATCCTTTCTACTGCTGCATTGCAATAGGGAAATGAAAACATGATTGATAACATCTTAGATAATTGAGGATATAGGGGACAACCTACTGCATTTTTAGCATTAACAATGGACTGCCATAATGTCCACACATCCATAGTCTGTGAGACAAAAGAACATAATGATACTTGTCTCCATCAGCCTGTTGAACATCAACATCTTCCATATATGGTAGCCTCTTAAAAACAGGTGTCAACGTGGGAAGGCTCCGATTTTAGCTACTTCAGGGGATAAGCATGCCAGAAAGTCAAAATTACCAATACTATAAAATCGGGACCGTATCTGGCGTATACACTCAATTAGAAAAGATCTGCAATGGTTATAGAACAACTTTATATCATCATGATCATGCCCTATATCACTAGCAATGCTCTGTATTATACTGGATGCTGCTATTCCAACATAAGTCATATGGAGTGGCAGGAAATGTAATTCATCATTTGGATAGGAACTGATCGTGTTCATTCAGATACACTCTCCCCAATAAGCTGTTGTTTTGAACGGTTCTCGTACCGATCCTGTAGGGACCAACATGATCTAAATCAAGTCTCGATCATGTACGCTCTGTATCATTGTATGAATGAGGAAATTTCCTTGATTGTGGAAACACTGAGTAGCATGGCAAGTCTGGGAGTCATTTAACCTAACTGTTATTAATATAACTTTATTATTTTGCATTTGCATACAGGAGCTTTCTGCATTTGTTAGAGATACTGCATTTCTTTCCCTTGGCAATCTAGAATAAAAGCTTCTCCTTTTATTCCTCCATGTTCTTTTCCATTATTCTGTAGCATTGTTTCACCATTCTTAGATGAGCATATTATTCATGGTTGATATCACGGGGGGGATTGGATGGCTGGACTGTTTATCTCTGTTTTTGTCAGGTCTTTGAGTACTGAGGTTGCTGGGTGTGTGATATGGTAGGAGGCTAAGCCTTTTTCCACCACACAGCATCCTTTGACTCGGGTCTTATCCAACCCTTTATTGGGTGGCAGCCAGCTTCCAACTTCCCCAGGATATCAACCCTTGTGCCTTGTTTAGTTTTTAGCAGCAATACATTTGGTGCAGTCAGGGACTAGGGGTGGAGCCTATTACTAGGTGAGGTTGTCCCCATTTCACTCATTTGTATTGAGCTAACCCCAGATGATGTTGTTATGGTTAAGTCATTAAAGTTGTTTACCCCTTACAACACCACCGCCGTGCTGTGCTGAAGAGAGCCACTCGGTGTATTATTAGGACATAGGCTAGGGATAATAGGCTTGGCACAGAGGTTTATTGCGCTGGACTTTCCATGGGTTTTTGCTCTGTATTGTTCTCAATTCCTAAGCGATTGGACATGATATAGATTGTTCTGGGAGTCTAGTAGTGGTATGTTTAGGTAATATTTGGGCAGCTTAGAATAATCTTAGAAGTTCTCTTGCATACTACACGCACTGTGGACTAGACTCGGGGACCATAGATATTTGTGTGTCTCCTTGTTACTGCTTTAATAGATCAAAGAGGAAGATAACCATTTTTCCTACAGAACCTGCGTTTTTTTTTTTTTTTTTTTTTTCTATGTGATTGAGGGAGGCAAAAGGCAGAACTGCCTATAGCGATTGCCTCCTTCATAGTTGAAAGAGTGACAGGGCCAAAATCAAGGGACATTCGAGCCAAAATTGAGTCAGATATTAAGAGCGTGTCTGTTGCAGAGTAGTTCGGTGCTGTGGGCTAGGCTATTGGAGCATCTGCTTGCCCCGGCTCCCCTTGTAACAATATATATATATATATATATATATATATATATATATTATATACTCCCATTTAAAGCTTACTTCACCAATTTTATTCATTTAATTACTTATTTACAGGGAGTACATGTGAGAATTCGATAGTAAAACAAAGCGGAATTTACGTATAAACTCACAGGAGTTAACTTACTTTATTTGTTGATAGGGATAGATAGCTCAATGATAGTGGTAGGAATAGATAGAAGATATAGTGGCCACTAAGATATAAGAATTAGGATGACTTAGCAGGAAACAGGTGGTTGTATTGGAGCGGCTAGGAGATCTTGATGAGGTCGTAGCGGAAAGCGATTCTAGTTTGTCTTGAAGCGAGGGACCCTCAGGTTCCCGAATATGACGCATGCGCAGTTATCTTATCTACCTATGCGTCATTTAACTAACTACGAGATATACCAGATTTATTATAATAACAACCCGATATAATAATAGATAATAAACCCATAAAGACTTAATACTAAATAGTATATATCTTTTATATAGATATATAACTTAGCCTAATACTGGCGCCTAATTTGAACTTCCAGTATGTTAACTTAACCTAAACTGTCGAGTTACTTACGAGTCTCGACACATTCCCACCACCAATATATACATTATCAACAATAATCCCTCAGCGATGTTAGATCTCCAAAGCTGTGAAGAGCTAACAGCGGCTCGGCGAAGAGGTAATCTTCCAACAGGATCGTTACTGGCAGATGGTCCAGCGACCACTGGTGACATAGGAGTGGAGTCGTGAGAGCTAACACCATCACCAGTGACCGCCGGTTGAGGGATCGAAATGCTTTCGATTTCCTGTTCCAATGGATACAACTTGACGATGGGTCGAGTGATCAGGCCAGTTTTTGTTCTAATCTGGACCACTCTGACCAGATCATCTCATCCGGGATAGAGTCTAACTACCCTACCAAGTTTCCAAAGGACACGAGGTCCCTCGTCATGTATAAGCACGATGTCATTTATCTTTGGCCATACATTGCTTGATGAGCCTCTTTTATTCTTATAGGCTTCTCGTAGTGATGCCAAGTATTCACTAGACCAACGCTTCCATAGGTCCCGGATCAACTTATTGATGTAATTGTACCTGCTATGTATCGCTGCTTTACTATCGTAACTAGGTTCCTGCAGCTCATCCAGATGAATTAGGTCCTTTGGGAAGTCACGAAGTCTACGACCTTTAACCAGCATGGATGGAGTAATAAGGCAAGGGTCCTCCAGATCACCCGAGACATATGTTAAAGGGCGATCATTCACGGTAATCTCCAGCTCCAATAGGACAGTAGTTAGTTACTCAAAGGAGACTAGAGCGCGACCTAGTATCTTTTTAAGCCCAGCCTTCACAATACCAATGGCTCTCTCCCAAATAGCCCCGAACCAAGGCACACGTGCTGGGAGAAAACGGCATTCACATCGGATTTCGGCAAGATGAGCCTGAAGACTGGGATCGCTTTGGATGTCTAACAAGTGTCTGGAAGCTCCCACAAATGTAGCAGCATTGTCGCTTAACATTATCTGCGGAAATCCCTGCCTACTACAAAATCTCCGGAATGCATGGATAAAGTTGTCATAGGTCATATTGCTAACTACTTCAATGTGGATAGCTCTTGTAGTAGCGCACGTAAAAAAAAGCATATAAGCCTTGTTGTGTGAGCCCCGGACAGGAATTGCTCCTGTATAATCAACCCCCGTAACCTCGAAGGGACCTCTAGGAGTAGTCCTGATGTCTTGTAGAGGAGGTACTCTAGCTTTCGCGTAGGTATTACCCTGTATTTTACGACAGGTTATACACTTACTGGTCACTTGTTTTACCGCTTGTCTTATCTTAGGAATCCACCACCTTTGCCGTATACAGTATATGCGACCGTGTGATTAACTCCATAGTGACAACAGACACGATAACACATATTGATGAGCATGGTAGTGAAAGGATGTTTGGAATCCGGAAGAGCCGCTAACTTCAATCTACATTCACATACAATTAATCCTCCTTTCATGACAAGACCTAATTGGTTTACCAAATTATTGCGAGTACCCTTGTCACCAGACAGCATCTGGTACACCTTTGGGAAGCATTCCTGCTGGCATCTTTGAGCTATAATCTTTTCTGCTACTTTTAGCTCCTTTATGCTGAGGAGGCACTGTCTGTGGGAGACGTCCCTTTAATTTTTGCCTTCAAATTATTCTTGTATCGAATAGTCCATGCAATTACCCGAATGAATTTGTCATAACTGCCATATTTTTCCCAGTTCCATAACCGTGTGTCCTGTTCATCATTAGTCCCAATGACTTGGCTAGTTACTTTTGGCATTGGGTCATCTGGTAATATGTCTTCTGGCCACTCGTCTTTGCTTCGGAGCCACATGGGCCCCTCCCACCAAAACGCAGAAGATTTCAGATGTTTTGCCGAAACACCTCTAGACAGTAAGTCACTAGGGTTTTCTTTAGAGGACACGTACCGGAATTCGACAGTCGGAAGAAGGGATTTGATTTTTGTCAACACGGTTTGCGACATACACTGGAAGCTTCTTCATACTACGCAACCAATGCAATGTAACCTGGCTGTTGCACCATAATACAATTTTGTTGACTTTTACAATTTTATGATAGGTTTCCTCCACAATTTTGATTAATCTGGCGGCTAGCAAAGCAGGAGTTAGCTCTGGTCTTGGTATTGTTATGGATCTTATGGGAGCGACCTTTGCTTTAGCAATGACCAGACAGCTATGTTCCGGGCTCACAAAATATATTGCAGTGCCATAGGTGACACCCCTTGCATTGCTAAACGCATGAAGTTCCACCGAATCAGCATATACCGTCCTCCGAGGATAAGTAAAGTCACAGCAGAGGTGCAGGTCCTTGGTAACTGTAGACCATTCGGTAGCGCAGTCGTCAGGTAGCGGATCGTCCCAATCTAGTTTCAGTCTCCATAATTGCTGTAAGAAAATTCTGGACCTTATTGTAACGGGCAGTAGTACACCGAGTGGATCGAACAGTTGCGCCGCCACTCTTAAGCACTCTCTCTTTGTTGCCTTATTGGTCTCTGGGAGACTAGCGTTGAACGTCAAACAGGTCAGAGTCAGGTAACCATAAGAGTCCTAATGTCTTCACTCGCTCTGGATTCTTGGCAGCAACACCATCCAATTGCAGGAGGTCTCGTAGCTGGGGACTATTGGTAGCCCATTCTCTGAGATATAAATATGCTTGAGACATTATTCTTTGGGCATCCCAGTAATGCTTAATGACAGTCTCTTCATCACTGCCAGTACCCTGGAGGTTGTCAATGTACAAACCTTCCTTAATAGCCTCCACAACTCGGGGATCCTCTTTAATAATGGAGAGATGTTTAAAGATCGTGGCATTAAGAAGAAACTGTGAACAAGTCGCCCCGAACAACACTACCTTAAATCGGTAGCAAAGTAAGGGTGAAGATAAATCCAAGGGATCCTTTGGCCACAGAAATCGGGTGTAGTCACGATCTTCTTCATGAAGTCTCAACATGAGAAAGGCCTTCTCGACGTCACTTATCCAGGCACATTTGTGTACCCTGAATCGCAGCAATATTTGTGCTAGATCTGGCACCAATGATGGCCCTGTGTAAAGGCATTCATTAAGACTTGGCCTGCCTTTGCCAATACTAGCGGAACAGTTGTACACAATACGAACGGGCGTCGTTGTGCTATTCTTGGTGACCCCGCGATGTGCCAAATAATGACTGTTTTCAGTAACATCGAAAGGAACCTCTTCAATAAAATCACGATGAAGTTGATCTTGGATAACGTTAGTGTAGTGACTACAATAGACAGGTTATTGTTTGAAACGCTTCTGCAGACCCCTTAGTCGACCCGTTGGTAAACCATAATTAGAAGGCAGCTTCTCTTTATGTTGGTTCCATGGCAGTCTGACTTCATATTGCTGATTCTGTGCAGAGTATTTACTGTCTCCTTGTATATGTCCAATGCAGTTATGTTTTCCTTTGAATCTTCGTTTGGAGAAATTCCTAGATGATCCAGTTCCCACATACATTTTAATTCATTATGACATGGATCACTTGATTCCGTGGATATATATTGATCCATCGGTGTGACCGCAACTTTCAAAATTGTAACTACCTCTACATGGGTGCTAGACTTGTCATTATGGCAGGAGCCACTTAGTGCATAAACCAAATTTAGTGGGCAAGAGAATTATGTCACCCTCTTTCTTGTACCCTGGCCGCATTAAGTCATAATAATAATCGGAACCAACCAACAAGTCCAGTCGAGATATCTGTGTCATTAGAGGATCAACTAATTTGTAACCCTTGTTTTGCAAAACTCTCATGTCTGCTTCAAGGCATTCTGATCCATTGTGATCCGGGAGAGTTTCTACCACAACTGCTTGTAGAGGATAGTTTCTGCCCCGGAACTTGTATTTGAAGGACACTACTGGGTACTTTCTGCTCTCACATGCTCCGGTAAACCCTCGCAACTCTAGCTCTTCATCACCCACTTTTATATAATGGATCGAGTCTAGAGCGGAATTTAAAATGAAGGTGCGCTGTGAGCACTGATCCAGCAGTGTTCTCATCTTGACTGTTCCTCTTGATTCCTTAACTGTTGGCAGCATAACAGTTGGGAGGATAATACTGGTCTTCTTTGACGACACAGACATCGTGGTAGTTTGCGTCTTGTTCTTTGTTATCTGTTGAGGTTTTTACTCCTTCTTTGCACCGTCCCATTGAGATCTGGACTGACAGAGTATACTGTATGGTATTGTCTGTTTTGACAGAACTTGCAGCTGCGGATGTCAGGGTTCACACAACCATTGCTCCCATGGGTTGAAGGTAAGCACCCGGTGCAAAGGTTGAGTTGCTTTGCCCGTTTTACTTTCAGAGCACTGGTTTTGAATTTGAGACACTTAAACCATGCATGTGCCCCTTCGCACAACTTGCAACACTTCCTTCGCACCGAGGTCTCCAGCACCGCAAAGGATGCTGAAGCAACTGGTATGTGTGGTGTAGTCCGTTCTGCTACATTTTCCATGTTGAACACTTCTGTCTGGTAAGCCTGGACAAACCTTTCTAGGTCCAGACCTTCTTCACCTAAAGTTCGCTTTAATGTTTCCTTTAGTGGGATGGCAATTTATTCATGAGAATTACAACACTAGCTTCATTAAGGGTAATTTGTAGGGTCTCTATTGACCTCAGTGTACTTTCAAAACTAGCATAGAATCCCTTTAGTTCCTTGACATTGTAAGAGGGAGGATTCAAAGTAGTAAGGTTAGTTATATGTGCCGCCTTAATTCTATCCCTGTGGCCATAGGTTTTCTTTAGAAGGGCAACCAATGTTTGGAAGCGGGCTCCCTCAATTGCGAAACCTTTAATGTGAGTTGTTTTGCCTCGCCATTCAGTTGACCTCTTAAGTAGGTGAATTTTTGGATGTCACTGAGCTCCGCATTGCTGTGGACACTACAATGGAACATATCCCAGAATCCCAACCATAGAGTGGGATCACTGTCAAACACAGGAAGGGTTATCTTCGGCCATCTTATACCGGCATTTCTGTTGACTGCAGCAGAATTTGGCACCTTGTGTTTTAGCTTACCTTTGAGGAGGATGATAACTTTATTAAGACACTTTATATAATCCACGTCTGTTTCTATGTCCGCGAAATACTCGGCGTCATCTTCATAGAGCGTTTCCATTTCGCGGCGACATAAATTTAAATCTTCGAGCTGTCTTAATACCGAAGCCAATATAGCCTCAATCGCATCATTATCTGCATCAACTAAAAATGTAGCAATATCTTTGGTGATCCTAGTCAAACCACTCTTGATACCCCCCTTGCGTCGCTTGTACTAGGACAGTGTCAACGACATGATGGCAATACACAGGAAATAGAATAGAATAATACTATATCTTACGTATATGGACGTAAAGCGCACTCAGAAAGTTAGCTGACGCCAATAAAGGCAAGATATAGGGAACCCCGACTTAAACGTAATAATAAATTAAACGTATGATGCCGGAGTAGGGCAATAAGCAGGAAATATGACGCGGAACGCAATAATAAAAGTAAACGAACGCATAAATATCTCCCACTTAAATTTAAATGGTAAACCTTATATTAAATGCGGCAATTTATGTTATAGTACACTAAGGAAGGTGAGGCCAAAAAGGGTGTAACAAGCCAATTTAAATTGTAAACATATAATAAACTAGGCTAGCCCAAAATGTTTTTGGTAATTTCCCCCTTTAAATTTAGTTAAGACCGAACAAATACAATTTAACCCTTTTAATACTACATTACATTAATTTAATTGTTGCAATTTTATATCTATAGCCTACCACCTAATTATTGTTGACGTGGCTCTCCCAGGCCGCAGAAGACGCGATAGTGTCCACCCTAGCCTCCCTTGTACAAAGTTACCACCAGGAAAAATGGGTGGTACATCGGCTGGCGGCGGCCCATATGGTCGGGTGATAATAAGCGGGACCCGGCGGAAATTAGCCACAGACAATAAACACCAGCCCACAAACCTACAGGGGACACCAGGGAAGCGGAACTAGGGAACAGAAAGAAGGAATAGCTAGGAAATAGTAGACAATATGAAAGCAGAAGAAAGAAAAGACAAAGAAGAAAATTCAGCATAAGGCAAAATTCAGAGGTATCGAAGGACCATTTGTGAGAATTCGATAGTAAACAAAGCGGAATTTACGTATAAACTCACAGGAGTTAACTTACTTGTATTTGTTGATAGGGATAGATAGCTCAATGATAGTGGTAGGAATAGATAGAAGATAATTATAGTGGCCACTAAGATATAAGAATTAGGATGACTTAGCAGGAAACAGGTGGTTGTATTGGAGCGGCTAGAAGGAGATCTTGATGAGGTCGTAGCGAAAGCGATTCTAGTTTGTCTTGGAGCGAGGGACCCTCAGGTTCCCGAATATGACGCATGCGCAGTTATCTTATCTACCTATGCGTCATTTAACTAACTACGAGATATACCGGATTTATTATAATGACAACCCGATATAATAATGGATAATAAACCCATAAAGACTTAATACTAAATAGTATATATCTTTTATATAGATATATAACATAGCCTAATACTGGCGCCTAATTTGAACTTCCAGTATGTTAACTTAACCTAAACTGTCGAGTTACTTACGAGTTTCGACAGTACATGTATTTTAATATTTTATACTGATATTCCCTTTATAACAGCTTATATTGTTATCATTGTAATTTCTTGTATTAGATACAACTGATATAGACCGAGGGGCGCCAAAATGTATACATTTGACCTCTCAGGTCATGGGAATCATCTATCTTACAAACGAGCATCTTTCTGCCAACAGATAGCACACTGTGGGGTGTGTGGTTGTGAAGGTAGAGGGTGATGGGGGAGAAGAGGGGTAAGAGCTGTTAGGGGTCGGAAGGTGGGGACAACTTGTGTGTAGGTAAATAAAATATTTTCATCAGTTTTTTAAGTCAATTGTCATAATGATCCGAATTTGTATTAACACGTGGTAATCTGTTATATTTGTAACACATGGCAAACGACATGATCAAAACACATGTGCAATCAAACAATGCCAATATTTGAGTAAATCCACAAAATACCGTGAATTAGAACTCTCACTCTCTCTCTCTCTGATACTGTTTTATATGACAGTTAACCTCTTCTGTACCGGCGACGTCTTCTGAATTATTATATTCTAGCTATACTGTATTTAGACGATTTTGCAAAGCTTAAGAAGAATCTGTCGTAGTAAAAAGGGTTAAGGAAGATAGTTCGAAGCCTGTTAATTGTTGGGGGCTCTTTTTAAACGGAATAGAATCGTCTGAATGTAGCAAGATTAAAAGTTAATCGGACGTCACCGGTACAGAAAGGGATATTCTAGATAACTACAACAGTTACTTCTCAATTACAGAATTTCTTTTGCTCTGTCTTACTCTGGGGATCTTGCAGTTGCGTGGACAAGTGCTACTTTTGAAATTGCTTAAATTATATTTGCCCTCCCATATTAAATTCTGAGTGTCCACATTCCACACCTTTGTTTACCGGCTCGTCGTCCGACTCAAAAAGAAGAAGAAGAAGGGTTGTGTGGATACCACGGCCAAGCTCTTGGGACCTAATGATTATTTACCCGTTCTGTACCGGTGCTGCCCTAGTAACTTTATTTTGGCTACTATTAGATGATTTGACCGAGTTTAAAAAGAGCCTCCAGCAATTAACATAACAGGCTTCGAACTATCTCACTTAAGCCTTTATACTAGCACAGATCCTTCTTCTATCTATCTATCTATTGCCTGACGCCGTGATCCCCGAAGGGGTGGCCACGAACGAACCGCCCCCATGCACCTCTGTCCCCAGTCAGTCGACGCCCCTCCCCCAACCAGCACCGCCTTCGTTCATGTAGTTCCTCGCTCCATCCTTCCACCTCATATTCGGTCTACCTCTCCCCCTCTGTCCCTCCACCTCGCTCTCGTACACCCTCTTAGTCATTCTCTCGCTTTCCATACGTTCCATATGGCCGAACCATCTCAAGTTGTTCCTTTTCACACTTTCCAGCACATCTACCTCCACACCACACCTCCTTCTTACTTCCTCATTAGTCTGTCTATCCCTCCATGTAACTCCGCACGCACTCCTTAAGTAATTCATTTCCACTGCTCTCACTCTTGGTCTGAGTCTCTCAACCAACGTCCATGCTTCGCTTCCGTAAGTCAGTGTCGGGATTACCACACTGTCATGCAAGGACTTCTTCACTTCCAAACTGACCACCCTATTTCTTGTTACTGCTTTTAGCGTTCCTACAACCCTCTTCCCCTGTTGTACCCTCTCCCGCACCTCTTCATCCATAGTCCCATCTTTACTCAACACACTGCCCAGATACTTAAAAGAGTTGACTATCTCCATAGCCTGACCGTTCAGCTTCACCTCACACTCTGTGACTTCACCCCTTTCGAAGACCATAACCTTGCTCTTCCCCGTATTTACCTTCAAATTCCGTTTTTCGCACACTGTTCCAAACTCATTTACCAGACCCTGCAACTCCCATTCATTATCACTCATCAGAACTGTATCATCCGCAAACAGCAGTATAGGTAGCTTCCACTCAATTCCCTCCCTTTTCAGCGATACACCAACATCCACTGCTCTTGATAGTATTTCTTTCATAACTCCATCCATATATACAGTAAACAACCACGGGGACATCACACCCCTGTTTCAAACCAACATTCAGGTCAAAGAACTCGCTCTGCTCACTCTCCACACGTACTGCCACCTTTGCACCCTCATACATGCTCTTCACTGTTTCAGCAACTTGCCCTCTACTCCGTATATTCTAAGTACTTTCCACAAACCTTCTCTATCCACTCTGTCATAGGCCTTCTCCAAGTCCATAATGGCAACATACACCTTTTGTTTCTTCTCCAGATACTTCTCCACAACACAATTCAGGGTAAAAATCTGATCTACACATCCTCTTCCCTTCCTAAAACCTCCCTGCTCGTCGCCTATCCATTTCTCAGTTCTCACTCTCACTCTCTCAATCACTACCCTACTGTATACCTTCCCTACTACGCTTAGAAGACATATTCCTCGGTGGTTACCACACACTCCTCTTTCCCCTTTGCCCTTATATATGGGGACTATTATGCCAGTCTTCCAGTCATCGGGTGCACTCCCCTTCTCCCATGCTAGTTTGCACATTTTCCATACCCATTCTATCACTATCTCACCACCATACCTCAACATTTCCCCACACACTCCATCTGTTCCTGGTGCTTTCCCCAACTTCACTCTTTTCATGGCTTCCCACACTTCTGACCTCCTGATCCCCACCTCCTCCTCCACTACTTCTCTTCTTCTTCTTCCTCCCATACCATATCCAGCTATGTTTGCTGGCTCTTCATTCCTTTCATTTAGCAACTCACTGAAGTACTCCCTCCATCTTTCGACTCTCTCTTGCTTCTCGGCTAGCATTCTCCCATTCTTATCTTTCACACCCTTACTGTTTCCCTTGCTACCTTCCCTAACTTTCTTGACTTCTTTCCAGAACAGTTTCTTACTCTCCCTCCATTTTACACTCAGATTCCTTCCAAATTCCTCATCCTTCTTAAACTGCACAAAATCGTCTAAATATAGCTAGAGTAAAATTAAAAAGACGTCGCCGGTACAAAAGGGGTTAACCAGTTAGCGTTCTAAATAGATGACAATACAATAGGTCGTGACCTCCGGCCAACCTGTTGAGCTATGACGAGCAGGTAAAGAAATTTGTGAAATTGACTCTGAACATTTTAAAAGGGAGAGAAAATACAATTTTAGCAATTACAAAAATAAGACTTGACCGACGAATTGTAAGGTCCCTTGTCGTATACACCCATGATAATATCTAACTCACGTTTTATTTTATTTTCTGAACAGTATTTACGAAGACTCGGTGCCATATGGCCTTCGTCGCTTGGCGCTGGAATGTTAATACTCTTATCCTATCCAGCACCGGTGACATCCTTCTCATTATATTCTGACTACTATTAGGTTATTATATTCAGTTTAGGAAGGACGTATACCAGTTATATGGCATCGAACCATGTCAGTTAATCCTTTTTAGCTACCACATATCTTTTTAATCTTCATAAAATCGCGTTAACCCTTTGAGACCCAGGACTTATTTGTGTTATACTCTGGCTACCGTTAGACGATTCCCTGTATTGCTTAATGCAACTCTTGGTCTCGCAGGTGGAAATACGATCTCAACATGCCCTCTGAATTAAGTAGGTCCTTTTTCAACTGCATAAAACCGTCTATCTTCAGCCATAATGAAAGGTAAACAGACGCCCTGGTAGTGAAAGGATCAATATTGCTGAAATAAAGTTTAGAATACATCGCTGGTACTGGAAGGGTTAATGCTTTCCACTGTGGCCCATCATATCATTCTCATCTTATTCACTTTTTTCGTGATATTTGGACATCCTTGTTCTTCATACGTTTTACTTATTAGTTAAGTATCACATCACGCTAGAGTTTATTAACCAATCTAGTACCGGTGACGTCTCGTATATTATATGCTGACAGTGACAATTCTATTTAGTTTCGTAAGGCGGTCTACAAAATTGAACGTTATATTATATATATATTGATCCCCGTAGCTGCCACATATTTTTCCTTATCTTCCTTTTTATCGCCTACTTGTAGTTGAAACCAAATACCAGAAAGAGCATTGGTACTGGACGGGTTAATGTAACATAATGTAATGAACATTTTTAGTTATGGAAAATGATGCTATGTTACCCTGACTTCATAATTATAATATTTTTATATTTCACAACAACATTAATTATACTAAAATACATTCGGCATATCATATCAATATGTTGTTAGCCCTTTCTTTATATCATAGAGCATGTTTTTTACTTCATTCAAGTTAATATCAGACTAGTTTATTCGACTTCAAAAACGATCTGTCAGTCAGTCAGTAGCCAGCACTTCTTTCCACAAGGGGTAGGGAGGATCAGCCCATAGAATACAGATTGCATAGAGAGGCAAGCTCGGTATTTTGCCGCGCGTCCTAGGGATTTGGTGGCAGCACTGTTGTACGATACAACAACCAAAGCACCTCAGTGGCTTGTCCTTATTATGGATAGTCTGTGCGCCTGCCAGCTGGCTTGCTGCAGTGTTACCAAAGTTAAGGGAATATCCGCAAAACGAGGGAGCAATAGATTAAAGAGGGAACGTATTTAAGAGTTAATTAATGTTGGTAAAAATACTTGTAAATTATTTAGTATAAATTATATATATATAAGCAAGATGAAAACATTAAGTATACATATACAATATAAAACATACTCATATATGATGCAAGCTGTATACCTTCAAGCAACACAACAAGAATTAAAATGTAATTTTGAATATATAGTATTATGTTACATGTTATGTAAATGTTAATTTGTAAAGTAGCACTAAAACTGGATATTTATACTTATGACATCTAGGAATATTTTGTCCCACTATTCACGTATGGGGCTGAGACATGGGCTCTGAAGAAAAAGGAGAAAAGAGGGCACGATTGTGATGGAGATGAGCTGCTTGAGGAGTATGTGTGGAGTTACTCGTAGAGACAGATTGAGAAATGAAGAGATACGTAGGAGAGTGGGGCAGCAGGAACATTTGTCAGCCAGAGTGGACAGAAGGGTGCTGAGCTGGTATGGTCATGTTGAACGAATGGGAGATGAAAGGCTTACAAAGAGAATATGTGAGTCAGGTACAAGGGGAGATAGAAGGGCAGGAAGACCCCCATTGAGATGGAGAGACTGTGTAAGAAAGGCTTTGGATGATAGAGGAATGACTATAGATCAGGCAGGGGAAGTGGTGGTGGACAGGAGTGAATGGAGAATGCTTGTGAATAGTTGAGTGAGGTCATTTGGAGTAAGGGGTCGGGCGCAAGTTGGACTAGATAATAGTCCATCAGGCGCCTGGCCCGGGGAGACGATTAATATGAAGGGTGTGCCTGGAAGTGTGGTGGGAGGGCTTGTCGCTTTGGCTCCGCTGCATGTCTGCCTGCCGAGATCGGAACCTCTCCTGGTGGTCAGGGGCCGGGGGAGTGCTGGAGCGACCTTGGTAACCCTGGTCTCTGGGTCTTCTCCTGGGTGACCTGGATGTGTGAGAGTTTGTGTTTTTTATCTGTGTTTATTTTTTGTTTTATGTTGTTTTTGTGTTTTCCCTGCTCTGTCTTGAGTCGGCTACCCCCAAAATGGGGATGGAGCCTGAGCATATAGATAGATAGATAGACTATTGACGTTGGCAACTCCCGAATCTTACATCAACAATGGCGGGTGTTGGAGGATGTTTGCCTGTGTACCTCCTCATAATGACGACAATTTCACGATGACTGGCCTTTACAGTAGCCTCTACTTTTGTCTATTTAACTAAGTCATGTCTGCAAAGTCTCTGGATAACGTTCAATTGATTATTAATAGCGTTATTAGTACAAGGTAGGGATTATTACGAATTAATGGGGACCAAGGATAGTCAATATAATGTCTTTGTGGGGACCCTCCCCTCCCATTGTCATTTCCGATCGTGCTGCCATCTCTCGAACGCGCGGATCATTAATGGTGGGATCTACTAATTCCTCGGTCACGTCCCAACGGGGCACTAGGTCTAGTCGTCTACCATATAACAAATGAGCCAGAGTTAAGGCTTCAATTTGCAAATTGGAGTCGTCTTGATATGTTAGTGGCCTCTTGGTTCTATCTCGGTGACAACAGTTCTTAACTCATCCAAGGTGACTCTTGATTTGTGAAGAACCTTTTTCAGGCACGATTTCACGATGCCTATCATTCTAAATCCATATTGCCAAGGGGCTCTGGGAGTTGTGAATGACCAATAACAATTTCTATTATCTAGCATTTGCTGTACTCCGTTGCTCTTTAATAGTTCATAAACTAGCTGGGATGCACCCACAAATGTTTGTACCATTGTTACTAATCAAACGTCTGGGACAACTTCGCCGAGCGGCAAATCTTCGGAACAAATTTATAAAGGTTTCCGAGCTCATGTCCTCCGCTATCTCCAAATGTATCGCCCGAGTGCTGGTACAGGTAAACAGACATATGTATACCTTATTGGGCGGTCCATCATCTCCTGTGAGAGTGATGGCACCAGTATAATCTATACCTGTTACCTCAAACGGTTTCCTTTGGTGAATGCGGGAGAGATGGTGGACCAGGGTGTCAAACTCTGATATGGACAGTCTTACTTTAAGTATTACATCAAGTATTTAGTATTAAGTTCGTGGGATCAATGGTTTATAGAATAATTAAGAAGTTAATAATTATGTTCTATATTGGATATTGGGTAGTCTATCATTCCTATGAACTTAGGTAATTATAGTTGGGTGGGAAAATATATTCCTACCCATTTGCGCATGCGTGATATTGGCGGACCTCTCGCGAATATTGTGAGGGTCCTGCACTCTCTACCTAGCCGCCACCACTACTAGACCGTTTGCTTACACTCTCGTGTTTCACCTCATATTTCGCCCCATTAGTGATAGTACTTGGCTCATCAATTCTCCATCTATCCATACTAATCCATAGATCATTAATCATCATTCCCATCAATCATTAAGTATAGTGGCCCCCTTCTTTATTCATCAACTCTATCCTAATAGCTAACACACCCGTTTCACACACCATCTTGTAACATCATCCCGGCTCAACAGGTCAACTAAGATCTACAGCACTAGTTCCAGTCTTCAGGTGATATAAACTATTATATGATATTATTATACAGTCCTCTGAAACCATCTAACTAACGAATATCCATACAGGGTAAGGAATAGCTATAGCTGTATACCTCTTGCAAATAATGCAATTCTTGATACAGCGTTTAACAGCTTCTCGTCCCTGAGGTATCCAATAATTTTGCCGCATATAGGCTAGAGTGTCTGCTACTCCACCGTGTTTAGTGGTTTCATGCACTTTTAAAACCATCAATATGGTGAGGTCGCAATTCTTGGGCAATAGGATCGGATGCCGAGTTTTGAGGGGTTGATCAGCTTTACCAATACGACCTCGTCAACATATTAATTCTTGATTGTCTAGGTACAGCCCAAGATCCTTCATTCTTTTGGTTGGCTTGGGATTGGGTTTACGTAGCTGTGTTAATTCCTCCTCATACTTTTCAGCTTGTATCATTTTGATCCAGTAGGTAATATTTACCTTCTTGCTCAGGAACTTAAACACAAATTTAGTTACAGTTAATAGTTTGTCCAAATTGGAGAAATTGGTGATGGCAATCACTGAAGGCTCTGGGATAATTATTGGGTCCATATGAACTTGATTTGATCATCATTAACCTTCTGGTATGATTTTTGTTCTGGCCAATCACTCTGACGTAGCCAAACCGGACCCTGAAACCACAGAGTTTCGTTAATCATTTTATTGACACTTACACCTCGGCTCACCAAGCCAGCCGGATTATCCTTGGACTTAACATGCATGATGTATAGTTAATTTGCAGTTCCTTTATTTTGTGTACTCTGTTACGCACATAAACTATGTGATTATCATCCTTAGCTATCCAGTGCAAACATATCTCACTATCTGTCCATATATATGTCTCACCTATAAAGGGAAACATACCATTCAAATAAGTAGCTAACCCAGTTCCCAACTCAACAGCGGTCAGCTCCAACTGTGGAAGGGTATGTTGTTTTAATGGCGCTACTCGGGATTTGGACATAATCATAGTAGATCGGACTTCAGTGATACAATAAGCTACTGCACCATACGCCTTAGATGATGCATCACAAAATACGTGCAATTGAGCACACTCATTATCAGAGGTAGGATCACATCTTCTAGGAAACTTGACTGATGATACCTTCTCATATTCCACCTGCAATTTGTCCACTCTTCTGTATATTTTTCAGGTAATGGAGTATCCCAACTCAGTGCTTCTCTCCAGGCCTCCTGAACTAAAATCTTCCCTTTAATTGATATGGGACTAAATATGCCCAATGGGTCGAACATCATGGAGACCTGACTTAAGAGCGTGCGTTTTGTGAGTTTTACATCGGGAAATTTGAGGGGCTTTAGAGACATCTCATCAGTAGTTGTTTTCCACTGTATTCCTAGTACTGGTTGATATTCTGGTATTTGGCAGTCAGGATAGTCTCCTCTTCTCTGGTCCAAAAGAATATGAGAGTTTAAATTCCAACTTTGTAGTGGCATATTGGCTTTATTACATTCTTGCCTTGCCAAATTGTAGATTTCAATCACCTCTTCTCCACTGTCGGCAACGCCCTGAAGATTATCCATGTAAAACAGTTGACCCATTTCCGGTTTCTCTGTCTTCTGGAAATTATATCTCAAAGTGCTGCACAACAAGAAAGGACTAGAGCAGGAACCAAACAACACTGACCGAAAGCGGTATTCTTTTATCCGCCCACCAGGCTGAAATGGATCTTCAGGCCAAAGGAACTTTGTGAATTTACAGTCCTGCTCCTTTAACCCTATTCTCAAAAAGGCTTTGGAGATATCTGCCACAAACCCAAATCTCTTAGTCCTGAATTTTAATAGTACATCACCCAGTATTTCAGTCAGATTTGGTCCTACATAGAGACAATCGTTTAGACTTGCTTCATTCTTCGTTGCTCTAGAACTGCAGTTAAATACCACTCTGATGGGGGTAGTACTGGAGTCCTTACTTACAGCATGATGAGGAAGGTGATGACCCTCTTTATGGTTTATTTCACCTGGGACCTCCTCAATAAAGTAATTTTCCAACTGCTCTTGAATTATTTTATGATAAGTTTCCAGTCGTTCAGGATGTTGACGCAATATCTCCACCATTTTATTTAATTGACATCTTGAACTCTGGTAGTTAGTTGGTAATTCAGGGCCATTTATCGTCCATGGAAGTCCTACCCAGTACTGGCCATCCTTATACTCAACTGTGTCTAGGTAGTGGTTATATGTTAAGATGTCTTCAGGGGTGGGAAGATCTGCTTCTATACCCACAGAGTCCAGTTCCCAAAGTTTGTGAACAGGTTCTTGTTGTTCCTCCAGAATGTCTCCTAGTTGTGATGGTATTAATTCTGCACCAATTCTAGCCACCACCAGAGATTGTGCAGGAGTCACAAAGACTGGATCCATCCGGTTGTCTGATTCACTTGGGCCACATGTGGGTACAGATCCCATTATTATGTATCCACCTGATGAAGAAATTAACTGTATACCGTGTTTCCGAGTCATTTTTTCGCAAGACGCGACCACAATAGTCGGAGCCGATGGTCAGTTGAATTGGACCTACTACGTCAGACTCGATATTACGGTCTGCTAGTTGGACACCACTCTTTGTTAAGAAGTCAGATGCTTCCTTCAAACCCTTATTTACCACAGAAGTGTTCATGTCTTCCTTAACCACCGCAGTCACCTTACATTTGTATTTGCCCAATCTAATCAGGGGTTTAACCACGTCAAATGTTTGCGTTTCCTTATTTGACAAAAATCCAGTTATTGCCATGTTCACTCTCCCTACTGTTGGCAAATTCATGGCTCTGACAACATTTCCGGCAATGAAGGTCTTTTGCGTTCCAGTATCAAAGAGTGCTTTGACTGGCATAACCTTTTTTCCCCTGATCAGTTGAACCTCGGCTGTTGGAGTAGCTGCCGGTGTATGCATGGGGTTTCCCGTGGTCAGGGTCATATTCACACTTGTAGTTTGGGGTTGTACATCACTGATCTTGGGACACAACGCGGTATGATGTACACCAGTCTTGCACCAAAAACATACATTTAATTTAGTAGTACATTCCTCAGTAGAATGTCTTGAGCTAAGGCAAACAAGACACTTACATAGTTTTGATGAGTGTTGGAAGTCTAGCCTTAAGATCTGGGTAAGTCCTACAATACACTGTGGAATGTTGTTCTGAACATAAGATACACACCTTCCGGGTTTCTTGTTTTACCCCTGGTGTGGGCTTAATATCTCTGGTTACTTCTTGGGTCACTGGGGTATTGAGACGTGAATTTTTTCTTCCCCAAACACCATTTGTTCTTGATACTGTACTGATTTGATTATTCTGTTGGACGGACGTCACATAGGTACCAACGTCTTCCTTCTTGAACGGTTTTACTTTTTCCATAGTCCCTGTTGTAGACGCTTTTGTATATTTAACCTTGTCTCCTTCCTTGATACCGGTATCCTTCTTGGAAACCTGCATGTGTTTGCACAGCTCTCTGAAGCCCTCTTCTATCTCCTGATACGTGAAGTAGTTCTTCTTATACCTGTGGTACAATTCATCACAGGTTTTCTGAGAGAGCTTTTGTTGTACAATGTGGTTCAGGAGCCAAGAAGCCGAGTCGAGATCTTTCTGGGTACTAAGTGATTCTAAAACACAATTCAAGCTGATCCGGAATGATTGAAGATCCTGGTACGTATGCTTGGGTCCTGATAAATCCAGCAATTTGTAAACTAGGCGCTGTAGAGTCAATTCCGTATCTTCAAAATTGTCCTTGAGTACTTATAGCTGCTGTATAATTGGCATCTGTTATGGGAAGTTCCTTAAAAGAACCAATGCAAAACCCTTAAGTTGTCCCAACAAGTATGAACATTTATTTGCGGCAGAAATATCTAACCTGTCATGAACTAAACCCTTAAATTTATCCCAAAAGGTATTCCAATCAGATTGCCTGTCAAATTCAGGTAAGGTTATAGGTGGCAACTTAAAGGTTTGTTGTCCCGGAGCCGTAATACCATTACTGGTACCATTACTCCCTGTCCCGGTAACTGTCTCGGTCGCCAAGGATTCGATTATTCGAACCCGGCTAGTTGATCCAAATAATGTTCACGGGCATCTGCATAGGCTTGTTGTATTTCCTCAAACTTTTCAGATTGCTCGTGTTTGATGTAAAAGTCCTCCAATTTATTGAAAGACTCATAATTACCCCACCGGGTTTTAAGATCTTGGATTTGAGACTTTAACAGCTCCCTTGGACAGGGTTCACGTCTTTTTACCTCCTGCCAATTATTTAATGCTATAGTTACCCAGCCTAATTTCCCCACCATAGATTTTCTCAAGAGTGTATCAGTCATTTTGGAAAATGGGTAATTATTTTCAAAACAATTATTAACGTTTATACTGAAGACTAATTTTCAACAATCAAATTTACATTTAGATATAGCCTAACACATACTTTATTTAGCTGTTAATATTTAGCATTATACGCGTACCATTATTTGCTACAAATTCAGGTGAATAATTAGTTGAAAGTCATTAAGTCCACAATATAATTTACCCAATACGTGGAAAACCACGTTAGTAGGGGGAGGGAATATATTTATCATTGAATTAAATCTTATATATGCTCCGTCCCAAGCATTTTGCTGGTCTACTTGGTCTTTCAGACGTGGGTGACATTAAGGACAGAAACATAAAAATGGCCTAAATTATCAAATAATAGGGAGAATTTAGGTACAAGAATGAAGCTAAAGCTGTAAATTTTTAGTTAATAATTAATTTCTTATCCCAGATGTTAGTGGGTACCTGTGGTAGTAACATTTTTCTAAAGGGGGGGTAGAACACATTTATCAACTCTGCGTAAGCAGAGTTTGGTATCGCCCCCCCCCCCCCCCCCCCCGTATAGTGGGTACCACTGGAAAAAAATGTCTGTCGTCGTTGTCGTTGTCCGTCTGTCTCAAAACTCCTCCTAGACCGTTGGACGGATTTTCACCAAATTTCACACGAACATTTGTTGCGTGAATGCGAACGTCGGTCTAAAAAGATGTTTTGAATTTATGCAATAGTTATGATTTTAGGTCCAAAATATGGTTCCCCCCTGCCCACCTCCCCACCCACCCAGCAATGATGGCGTTCTGGGGGCGAAAACATCTCGCTACGTATTTGCTAGGTTAAGTTAGTACAGTTGGCATTAGAAGTGATGGAAGTAATAGTGGGATTGATGGTGATAGTAGTGATGATGGTGATAATAGTAGTGATGATGGTTGTAGTTGTATTGATGATGATGACAGTAGTGATGATGATGACAGTAGTAGATATGATGGTGACAGTACGAGTAGTAGTGATGATGGTCATAATAGTAGTGATGATGGTGACAAGTAATGATGATAGTTGTAGTGATAATGATGACAGTAGTGACGATGGTGTGAGTATTAGTGATGATGGTGAGTAGTAGTGATGATGGTGAAGTTGTAGTGATGATGACTAGTAGTGATGATGACAATAGTTGTGATGATGAAGATCATAGTAATGGTGATGATGGCAGTAGTAGTGATGATGGTGATGGTAGGATACATGATGGTAATACTTGTGACAGTAGTAATGATGATTGTTATAGTAGTAGTGATGATGTTAACAGTAGTAATGATGATTGTAAGATTGGTCGTGATGATAGTAGTAATGATGGTTGATTGTTATAGTATCAATGATGATAGTAGTGATTAAGATGGTAGTGACAATGGTGTCAGTAGTAGTGATGATTGTAATTGTAGTAGTGATGATGATCATAGTAATGGTGATGATGACAGTAGTTGTGATGATTGTGGCAGTTGTAGTGATGATGGCAGTAGTAGTGATGATGGTGATTGTGATTTATGATTATATTAGTAGTTATGATGGTAACCCATCGCAGAGTTGGGTATGCCGTTTTGATTTTGGGCAAAACGGCACGTCTACTTTATTATTTATTAAATTTGGTATATGCTCCGTCCCGAGCATTTAGCTGGTCTACCTGGTCTTACAGATGCGAGTGACATTAAGGACGGAGACATAAAATGGTCTAAATAAGAAAAATATGGGAAAATTTAGGTACTGCAACGAAGCTCAAGCTCCGAGTTTCACAAACGCCAGAGAACGCAACGTTGCAGGCCCTCCTACCAGTCCTCTACCACAGGATTTAAACACCATGATATTGCTTTAATAATTGAAATGCCACTCACCCATCGCCTCACAGTTAGAGACCTCATAACAGCGCGGGATCAAACTATGTTCCACCAACTCGACTTTATAAATCATCGCTACAGAAGTGATGACCCTAACTGTTAATAAAAATGACCTAGCCTAACCCCTAGTCTACACACCGATCGGAATCCTCACTCGGGGCACCAAGATGTGGGGGATAATATGGCCAAAGGTTATCTCTTACCAAGGGTTATATATGATAAATCCATCAATCCTGGTCTAATATCGTTAATCTTGAGGCACGTATTACGGCTGTGATTGTTACTCGTTCACGATATTGATGTTGGTTTAAATCAATACCTTATACATGAAAGGAAAAAGAAACCCAGGACTTGAGAATTTGTAATTCTGTAGAAATACCTCAACCAATAAGCAATTTGCAGGTATGTTAATCTCACACATATGGAAGAATAACTAAATTGGTGGTTAGCACAACTAGGTAAGTGCCTTACTCAGGGATTTGGGTATAGCCACCGGATAGAAAAAAGTGATGAGATGGGGAACTACCACAACTAACGATATTAATTGATCAGAGTGAGAGCTGAGCGATCTCTGTCATACCCAGAGCTTACTCTGACTGTTCCTTTTACTTATATATTTTCTAGATCTCAAGTGACGGCGTCTCTTCCGTGGATTGACCTCCCAATCTACCAAGATTGGAAGCTAAAGCGTCACATTTTGTTTACCTTTGCTCCTTAACTTTCTCTTCATAATTGCTGAGGGGCACAGGGCCCTGGGTGGGGCTTTGGTTTCCCGGGCGTTTCCGCACCCTCCTCAGCTCCCCGCCATGGAGTGGCTTCGGTCACCCAGGCTTTATTGTGGTTGGCAGGGAGGGTTCTGTGGGGGCTCTCGGCTATGGCCTTGGCCTTGCTCGGGGCCTTGGGGCTGTTCGGCCAGGCAGCTTGGGGAATAACAACAACAACAACAACGATATTAATTATTATTATTCTAATATACGATATTAGTAATAATACCAGTACTAATAATAATAAGTAAGTGTAAAACAATAACTATCGTTATAAATGGACAAGTAACCCCCACATTATTCCAAAACTAAAACTAAAACTAAAATCATAACATCACTGATAAGCAATTGAGTGAATGCACTTATCACATCCCAGTTTGCTTCCACCTAATTTGCACGATTAGCAACTATTAAATAAAAGTTTAATATATATAAAGTAGATAAACCCTCCGCCAAACACGGCGCTCGCTTTTACTTACTTGCACAGCCAGCTGATTTTGACAGCTCACGGCTACAACGTGCCACGCCCCGCCCACCAGCCAATCAGCGGCCTCCATTATCGGAGCGCGAAGCTGGACTTCTCACTCCACCTCAAAAGTCACTCTCTTTCTCTGCCCGAAGAGTTCCTTCTGATTATCCCTCAAGTAATACCTCGGTGCCAGCCCTGTACTCCCGTATGCCGCCAAAAGAGGGTTATAATCAGCTTCCTGGGACTTATTTTGAAGAGAAGAAGGAGGAGGTGCAGCAAGCCAGAATCCAGAACGAGCGTGTCTCTGCCCGTGCCAGTCAGCAAATCACAGCGCGGGAGAGCGGGAGGCCTGAGTATAAAGGCTACCACTCCAGGGGTCACTCACCCCTCACAGCCCACCGGGACCCCACACTGCAACCTACTTACTCTCTCTCGCCCGGGCACAAAGGAAAACCAGGAACCCACTTTTCCAGTTACCTTGCCCTCATCTACGCTCACAACACAGACCACCCCTGACCTCTCCTCACTTTCGCCCACTCGGAGGATGCACCATCAGTATCCTCCCGCCTGTTGTCACGTTGCTAGTCTGCACACATACAGTCAAGCACTTCAAGAGGGATGACAGTAGGTGGACGGAAGTGAGGACTTCCAGAAGAGCTACTGGCCAGCTCTGAGGTGGTAAAGCACAGTTCCAGATACACACACACCTGATCCAGTATACCAGAATATATTTGTTTAAGGACCCATATTGGGCCCGCATATGATAAGGAAAGAAAGAGAGATGTGGTGGTTTCTATATAAATTGATGTGTCCTTCTAGGACAAGACTAAATGAAAAAGAATTTAAACTCACATGTATATAATTATGAAGGTGATGATGTGTTGTTAATTAGTTATATTTGTTAGCAACGGCGCCATGCCGAAAGAGTTATTATCTAGGATCTGATAAGAGAGATTAAATATTAAAAGAGTAAAAGTAAAGAGGGGTGGGAAAGAATACTTTTGATAATAAATGAGGCAACCGGAAAGTTAAAGAGGGAAACAGTTCTTAATTGCCTGATAGATTTGCTATAGCTAGGAAAGGACACTAGTCCATGTGAATCATTCATTAAATTGTAAAATAAGGAAACTGTAAAGAAGGACACTAGTCCAATTGTGAAGTATGTTATTATTAAAACCCTCGTCTAGCGGGGGGTTTTGGGCTATTTTGGGCAAACTCAGGCCCTCCTGAATGATCAATCAAGTATCTACATGAAAAGAAATGTATTCTGCAAAACACTAGGCGCTACAAGCTTCAAAATGAGACCAGAACGAGCTACGTAGCACTCGTCGTTTTGATGCAGTGGTACCACCAACATGGGAGTTTAGCATATAGCGACATATTTGTTCCAGCTACGCTCACTACTGGCTACACTGCCGGCCTCTCGAGAACAGAGGGAGCGTGAGTCAGTGGGCGGTGGTAAGCCCTGGGTGTCGGCTGTGTGGCCTGCTGCGCTCCCGGTTGTTTGCACTCGATTTTAACCCTTTCAAAGCCTTAATAATGCTCCTAACTTGCTGCTTTTTAGATACAGACTTAAGTCGGGCCCCGCTCTTTAAGTGTTAAGTCTAAAAGAGTTATTCCGGGTATGCGTCTGAGGTACGGTTCATCTTGTGTTAGAACGATAATTGATTAAGGTGAAAGGTAACCTAGGGTGTTTGTAACAGGATTAGTGGAGGATAAATCCGAAAAGGATAATTAAGATCATGATTGTAAATCTATATTGTGAAGTAACCGGGTGACGAGACCCAATAGTGTCAGTGAGATAAATCTTGTACATCTACTGTATATGGTGAAGTAACTGGGTGACGGAACCCAATAGTGTTGTTGAGGTAAAGATTGTAAACCTAGATAGTGAGGTAACTGGGTGGCGGAACCCATATTATATGTGAGAAAGACTTTGTAATCTCATTCGGTAATTTGTAGCGACTTTATGTCATGATGAAGGTACTTGTGTAGTAACAACGGTTGTGTCAAAGGAATAAATAGATTCTATGTATTGAGCAGATAGATTATAATTATGTGTTATAGCCTTGGTATTGAGAAAGGATACAGAAGGCTCAGTAAACGTGGGAAAACCTAAAGAGTAGAGGAAAGAATATTGCTTTTGTTTTAGTGAGGCAAAGAGCAAATTGTTCATTAGGCCCTGGTCTTAATAAAAGACACAGCAGGGTTTTGATTTAGTTATTTAGGATTAATCACTAATAACGAGTCGGAGGATCGAAGCTGACTTGAGTCAATACCTAAATAGCGGGCATTCAGTAAGGGGGTAACGGGAACCTTAGGGTTCCCAAGTGCGACCTAGCATGAATCGACGTAATATTCAATTTGTGTCTTGAACTCATCTCGGCCCAAGCTAAGAACCTTTTATCAGAGTAGTTAGGAAGTCTGTTAAATAAAATATACAAACATCTAAATGACTGTCGAATTATCCCCCGTAGTAGTAGTAGTCTAACAGATTTAAAATTAAATACTACATTTTGGTGGCAAGCGGTGGGATTCGACAAATCATTTGGATTGAGTATAATTATCTAACAGAACAGATAGGATGACGGGTGTGTTACCATTCAGATTATGGGAAGAGGGGAAGGAAGAAATCTAGCTTTGGATTGAGCAGTTAGAATGTAATTTCACATTACTTGATATAGGGGAAAATGGGAAGAAAATCGCCTATGGAAAGGCACACTTTGGTAAGGCCCTAAATGATGTGAGAGTACGTCTGGAAGGACTAGTATCGTGGGCCGAAGTCAGGAGTGCCTTAATCGAAAAATTTGGCCGGGAGACTTCCACCAGAAATGCCAGAGACAAACTGAAGAGTTTGAGGCTTGATGGACAACATGTGAGAGCCCTGAGGAGGGAAATCGCTAAGAATGTCAAACTGGTGTATCCTCATATGAACCAAGAGAGTCAAGAAGTTGAGATCAGGGAGATCATGATCCAAGCCTGCCCGGTAAAAGTTAGGAAACACTGCATCATTCAAAAGGTTAACACTACTATGGAATTGATGGAGGTCATAAAAAGGATTATGGAGGCTAGAGAAGTAAAAGAGGAAAACAAAAAGGAGAAGAGGAGAACCCAAAGAAAGGGTATCCGGACCGGACACCTAGCTAGGCACTGTACCAACCATCCACAAGCCCCAACCAATTGATTTGACCACAGATTCGCACTCCCAAACGATCGACCTCTACCCAGGGGATCCGTTCCGGACCGGAGAGGAATGCTTCCGGTAGAATACCGGGAGACAGAAAATGTTCTGTGAAACCTCACATAGAAGGGCGGTATAGTGAGGTCAATATCTTAGAGAGACAAACGCCTTGTGAAACTGTAGTCATAAATGGGAAAGCCGCGAACATGTTGATTGATACTGGGGGAAAACCGTAGTTGTCTCCTGGAGAATTTCGTAAAACAAAATCAGCGAGAAATGGGCCCATTAAATCAAACCAGTATTCAGTTGTCAGGAGCCGGGGGTCAACCACTGATAATCCTAGGAAAAACTAACACGACGGTAGTGCAGTGGAAGGGAATTACCTTCACCACCAATTTTTGTGTTTTATCGGGATATGCCAGTAGTGGAGTCGATGGGTATCTGGGAATAGATCTCATGAGTCAGTTGGGAGTAACTATTCAGTGTGGGCCAAAAGACACAACGACTACTCTCCAACCTCAAATAGTAGCTACCACAGGGAAATTATCTATTCCTCATAGATCTTGGAAAATGATAGAGATTCCCCCAAACCTAGGCATGACTGCCGGGATTTTTGAACCCGATGCACAGAATTGGGGTGAGAATATGTCCCACCTTCATTACTGCCGACCAGAGGAAACTAGTTTTAGCTAATTTTGGTGATGACACGATTAGTTATCAAAAAGGGAAACTGTTAGGACAAGTCACACCCGCTCAACCCACTACTGTTGGAACTTATGGACCCGTGAACTTACCTGAGATCCCGAAAAAATTAACCTCAAGTCAAGCCAGTACCTTACATGAATTGCTCTGGACGTACCAGGATGTGTTTGCTCAAAACGAAGGGGACCACGGATCGGCTCGAACCCGACACACCCGTGAGATACACACACAAGGGGCTCCTATTAGACAACCCTACCGACGACAAAACCCTATTATGAGACAAAAAGAAAGGAAACAAGTTGAAGACATGATTAAACAGGGAATAGTAGTGGAATCCTACAGTCCGTGGTCATCTCCGGTAGTCCTAGTTAGAAAAAACGATGGATCTACTAGGTTCTGTGTAGATTATCGAAAATTAAACGATGTCACCATCAAAGACGCGCAGCCCCTACCTCGTATTGACGACTCGTTAGAATCCCTCAATAGGTCGACCTGGTTCTCTACCTTAGATCTCCAGAGTGGATACTGGCAAGTACCAGCTAGGTCCGAGGATCAAGAGAAAACTGTATTTGCCACGAGCGAGGGCAAACTTTACCAGTTTATTGTCTTGCCGTTTGGAATGGCCACGCCAGTTTCACTAGAGTCATGGACGAAGTATTGAGGGGATTAACCTGGAAATCTTTTTTGGCGTACTTAGATATCATAATCTTTTCCGCTAGTTGGGAAGAACATATTCACCGACTCCGAGAAGTGTTAGAAAGAATCAGGGGGGCAGGACTTAAACTGAAATCTTCAAAATGCCAATTAGGGGCCCGTGAGGTGGCATATCTAGGGCATGTGGTTTCCAGTAAAGGTATTCAACTGGACCCACATAAAGTGATATCTATTGCAGAAATCTCACCTCTGTCCTCTGTCAAAGAGATTCGAGCATTTCTGGGAATGGCCTCCTACTATCGAAGGTTCATACCTAACTTTTCTAAGATTGCTCGCCCCATGACTCAGAGATTATAAAAAGGGAGGAGGTTCGACTGGGATCAGAATTGTAAGGTAGCTTTTGATCACTTGAAGCAAATATTAACCTCGAACCCCGTAGTTTGTCATCCGGATTTCACCAAGCCATTTCAACTATACACCGATGCTTCTGATGAAGGGCTCGGAGCCGTTCTGGCCCAGAAAGTGGACGGAAAGGAAAGCATAGTGGCCTGTGATAGCCGAACACTGAATAAGGGCGAAAAGAATTATAGCGTTACGAAAAAGGAATGTCTAGCTCTAGTGTGGGCTGTACAATATTTCCGTCCGTATCTAGCCGGGGTCCACTTTGAAGGTATTATGGACCACCATAGCTTACAATGGCTCCCCAAAATGAAAACGGAAGACGGACTATTTGTCAGGTGGAAGGGGATTTTGGAAGAGTACTCGTTTGAAGTTAGACATAGACCCGATAAATTACACACTAATACCGATGGCTTGTCTCGACTACCGGTAGCACCCGTTCAACCCACTGAACCCCACGGGGAAAAACATGACCCTAGACCAAGTAATAAAGTAAAGTTTTCGGAGGGAGCCTGGAGGATTTCTCAAGATCGGGTAGTACTTGATTATTCAGAGGCCAAACACATGATCCAAACCCTCCACGGACAAAAGGGAAGAGCGGCTCATTGGGGCAGTCTAGGGTTCTCCAACAATTCAATGAAAGGTACTGGACCAAGAGGGCCGACCAGATTGTTAAAAAAGTCGTTCAAAATTGTTTGGGATGCCAGAGGGACAAAGATGGAAGGGGCCCTAGACAGTTACCCGGACATATTACCGCTGGTACACCCCGGGCCAAATTATCGGTGGATATTATGGGACCTCTGCCCAGACAGACAAACAAAAGGTACATCTTGACCTGTGTCGAAATGTTCTCTAAATACACGGTTGCTTGCGCTATCCCGGACAAGAAAGATGAAACGGTGGCCAAGGTTATCCTGGGAAAGATAATTTTTGTGTATGGCACCCCTGCAGGTATTCTGAGTGACAGGGGAAAGGAATTTATTAATGAGATCTGGCAACACTTGGGAGAAACCTTGGGGTACCAGATACAGCACACCTCCCCGTATTGCCCTCAGGGAAATGCTGTCTGTGAAAGGAATCATAGGGTGTTAGCCAACTGCATCCGGGATAGTCTGAGCTCACAAGGGGAGAAAATCGTCCCGGGTTGGCCGCAGCTTTTACCTGAAATTGTCTGGGGAATGAGTACCACGGTCTGTAGGACTACGGGGTATTCTCCCTATGAGATTATCTTTGGCAACATACCGAAATTACCTCAAGAACGATTATTGCCATAACCCCGTTCCTATACACAGTATTCCTAACCCGGAAAATACTGGAAGGAACAAGGGGAGTGACGACAGCAAGTGCATGATCATATTGTTCACCAACAACCTAAGAAAGTTTCTCTAAAATTAATCCTTATTACCGGTGGGAGTATATTTTGGTCAAGAGACATGACCCCACCCGAGCTGGTAAACTGGAGGAGAAATACGAGGGTCCTTTCACGGTTTTCGAGACAAACGGGCCCTATCAAGTGTTATACTTACATTATGGAGATGTCGTGTCAGTTACTCATATTCGTCACACCAAACGATATGAGGGTAATCTTCCCCCAGAAACGAGCGAGTGGAGTAGCGTGGAGGATTGCGAAGAGGAAACGGAATCCAGGGTCAACAGCCCTGATACTTCTTCAGCTCGACCCAACGTTAGAAGTCCTACTCTGACTCGGGACTACCTAGAAGATTCTCCAGTGGTCACTTAGTCCAAAAAATCGAGAGGGTCTTCCTGAGGTTGAGTCAGAAGGAGACCTAGGAAGCGAAGAGATCGTATCTAGTGATGAAGACGATTTTTACGAGCTTACTGAGGAGGAAAATTCTACGGTCCCAGACAGCGAAGTTTCAGTTTCCCTGAGAGATTTAAACAGGACTTTAAGTAGTGAGGAAGAGTGTCCTCGAGACAAGATAGAATCGCGAGGCATATCTTTTGACGGCAACCGGATAAACGGTTCTCCCACAGCTAAAGTGAAAGAATCCAAAGGAACTCCTTTGCTTAACGTTCCGGAGAAGACTCCCGCGAGAGCAACCAAGTTTACGGGCCCCACCGAAACTCTCACTCGTAGTGGTAGGATTAGCTGCCCACCAATCAGCTACCCGGACGAGGCTATAAATAGGACCCCGGGGCACGTGCCTGTCAGTTGCCAGGCCCCATGCCTCTCCCCTCTGACCCTCAGTACCGACTCCGTCGACTGGTAGCCATAGTCGACGGCCAGGGGAAAAAGAATTAATACCACTCGAGCTCTCAAACAGTTTCTCAGCCAGCCCGGGGAAGTTTTAATAGCCAAAGCTATTGTGGGATATCAGAAGCCTGCACTCCAGTTACACAAATGCCTCTGCGAGCATAGTGGACTGGTGGAGTGGCAGCCTGAGGGCATAAACTTTAAGGGAACAGTATTGCGGCGATCAGGAGCTCGCCTAAAGTTAGTAGGGGGTGATAAAGAAGATACACCCTCCGCCAATCACGGCGCTCCCTTTTACTTACCTGCACAGCCAGCTGATTTTGACAGCTCACGGCTACAACGTGCCACGCCCAGCCCACCAGCGGCCTCCATTATCGGAGCGCGAAGCTGGACTTCTCACTCCACCTCAAAATTCACTCTCTTTCTCTGCCCGAAGAGTTCCTTCTGATTATCCCACACGTAATACCTCGGTGCCAGCCCTGTACTCCCGTAAGCCGCCAAAAGAGGGTTATAATCAGCTTCCTGGGACTTATTTTGAAGAGAAGAAAGAGGAGGTGCAGCAAGCCAGAATCCAGAGCGAGTGTGTCTCGGCGCATGTCAGTCAGCCAATCACAGTGAGGGAGAGCGGGAGACCTGAGTATAAAGGCTGCTGCACACGGACTCCAGGGGTCACTTACCCCTCAGAGCCCACCGGGTCCCCACACTGCAACCTATGTGCTCTCTCTCGCCCGGGCACAAAGGAAAACCAGGAACCCACTTTTCCAGTTACATTGCCCTCACCTAAGCTCACAACACAGACCACCCCTGACCTCTCCTCACTTTCGCCCACTCGGAGGATGCACCATCAGTATCCTGCCGCCTGTCGTCAAGTTGCTAGTCTGCACACATACAGTCAAGCACTTCAAGAGGGACGACAGAAGGTGGACGGAAGTGAGGACTTCCAGAAGAGCTACTGGCCAGCTCTGAGGTGGTAAAGCACAGTTCCAGATACACACACACCTGATCCAGTATACCAGAATATATTTGTTTAAGGACCCATATTGGGCCCGCATATGATAAGGAAAGAAAGAGAGATGTGGTGGACTAACCTGGTGGTTTCTATAAAAATTTATGTGTCCTTCTAGGACAAGACTCAAGGAAAAAGAATTTAAACTCACATGTATATATGAAGGTGATGATGTGTTGTTAAGTAGTTATATTTGTTAGCAACGGCGCCATGCCGAAAGAGTTATTATCTAGGATCTGATAGGAGAGATTAAAGATTAAAAGAGTATAAGTAAAGAGGGGAGGGAAAGAAAACCTTTGTTAATAAATGAGGCAACCAGTAAGTTAAAGAGGGAAACAGTTCTTAATTGCCTGATAGATTAGCTATAGCTAGGAAAGGACACTAGTCCATGTGAATCATGCATTAAGTTGTAAAATAAGGAAATTGTAAAGAAGGACACTAGTCCAATGTGAAGTATGTTATTATTAAGTCTACAAGAGTTATTCCGGGTATGCGTCTGAGGCACGGTTCATCTTGTGTTGGAACGATAATTGATTAAGGTGAAAGGTAACCTAGCGTGTTTGTAACAGGGTTACTGGAGGATAAATCCGAAAAGGGTAATTGAGATCACGATTGTACCGGGTGACGAGACCCAATAGTGTCAGTGAGACAAATCTTGTACATCTACTGTATATTGTGAAGTAACTGGGTGACAGAACCCAATAGTGTCATTGAGATAAAAAAAAAAAAATTTAAAAAGACCTCCGTCTACGTATTGTGAAAAACCTGTTATCCTCCGGCAAATTGTGGGGTTGAGTGAGTGAAGGGGGGGGACAGTGAATGAAGGAGGATACATGTTTTTCATAATACGTGTTGCTAGCCCCAAACGCGCGAGCAACTGTGGCTTTCAACCATCCGACACATCCCCTTTTATTAATGTGCATCACACATGTGATAAATCTTGCAAATCTATATTGTGAAGTAACTGGGTGACGGAACCCAATAGTGTTGTTGAGGTAAAGATTGTAAACCTAGATAGTGAGGTAACTGGGTGGCGGAACCCATATTCTATGTGAGAAAGAGTTTGTAATCTCATTCGGTAATTTGTAGCGACTTTATGTCATGATGAAGGTACATGTGTAGTAACAACGGTTGTGTCAAAGGAATAAATAGATTCTATGTATTGAGGAGATAGATTATAATTATGTGTTATAGCCTTGGTATTGAGAAAGGATACAGAAGGCTCAGTAAACGTGGGAAACCTAAAGAGTAGAGGAAAGAATATTGCTTTTGTTTTAGTTAGGCAAAGAGCAAATTGTTCATTAGGCCCTGGTCTTAATAAAAGACACAGCAGGGTTTTGATTTTGTTATTTAGGATTAATCACTAATAACGGGTAGGAGAATCGAAGCCGACTTGAGTCAATACCTGAATAGCGGGCATTCAGTAAGGTGGTAACCTTAAGGTTCCAAAGTGCGACCTAGCATGAATCGACGTAATATTCAATTTGTGTCTTGAACTCATCTCGGCCCGAGCTAAGAACGTATTATTAGAGTAGTTAGGAAGTCTGTTAAATAAAATATACAAACTTCTAAATGACTGTCGAATTATCCCCAGCAGTAGTAGTAGTCTAACAGATTTAAAATTAAATACTACAATATATTTGATAATTAAAGATCAAACTACAAAAGTTCCACTCTTTCCTCGGTCCCCCTAGATCCCCCAACAGTCCTAACCCATCCTCTCCCCCACCACCTCCAACCCTCACAACCACACACCTCACAGTGAGCCATCTGGTGGTAGAAATATGCACGTTTTGTACACCTAACATTCTAGAGTCTATGAATATCGTGGGTCACGGTGAGGCAGGAGAGGCGACAGGACTTTTGCCGCCGACTGTATAAATATACATATATATATATATATATATATATCTACACTAGAAACATCACCTTAGATGTATTGAATGGAATTTGTGAGTTCAGGGTATTTACGTAAATTTATGTATATCTCCCGGATTTATTGACTTACGCAAGCAACACTCTTGCAGCAATGAGACCTATCCAATGTTAGCTTGGTAAACAACATTAATAAATAAGGTAGCGTTGGTAATCCCAGTTAATGAAGAGTTTAAGCTGGGATACAGAGGGAGGGTTTGCTTTAACGTGTACTATATCATTATCATTCTAGGTAACCTGTTAATATTCTTAATTATATTTGTTTAAGGGAAGGGGCAACTTTTGTTTTATTATTATTATCTATCTATTTGGGGGAAGGGGTCGGGCGCAAGTTGGACTAGATAATAGTCCATGAGGCACCCCGGGGGGACGGTTTATATGAAGGGTGCACCTGGAAGTGTGGTGGACGGGCTTGTGGTATAGCTCTGCTGCATGTTTGCCTGCCGAGATCGAAACTCTCCTGGTGGTCGGGGGCTGGGGGAGTGCTGGAGGGACCTTGGTTACCCTGGTCTCTGGGTCTTCTCCTGGATGACCTAGATGAGTGTGAGTTTGTATTTTGTTTTTGTGTGTTAATTGTGTTCTGGTGTGTTGTCCCTATTGTGGCTCTGTTTTGAGTCAGCGCCCCCCCAAAAAAATAAAAATATATATAAATAAATAAATAAATAAATAAATAAATAACAAAAAACACAATAGGAAAAGTGGGGATTGGGCCTGAGCTTATACGTACATACATGCAATTTATCTATCTATTGCCGGATGTCGTGATCCCTGAAGGGGTGACAACGAACGAAACGCCCCCATGCACCTCTGTCCCCAGTCAGTCGACGCTCCTCCTACCATCCAGCACCTGTTTCGCTCATATAATTCTTAACTCCATCCTTCTTATGTTGTTGGTATTATGTTTTTAGTAATAATTTAGATTACAAATGATATACGATTATTTCAGATTTAAAGCCTAATAAGCTTATTTTGGATAGCATTAGGTGATGATATTAAGCTGGGGTAAAAAATAATACAACTTTCACTAAGACATCTCTACTAAAAGATACTATAGCTGTCCTATACCATAAGTATTGTTGTAGCTACAATAACAAACATATTAACCCGTGTGAAAGGGTTAACTGTCATACCAACATATACTGTATATACACTACCAATATAATACGATATCCACAAGTTAAATACAAGTCTGAGAGAGAGAGAGAGAGAGAGAGAGAGAGAGAGAGAGAGAGAGAGAGAGAGAGAGAGAGAACAAACAAAACTAAATATCAATAAAAACAGAACTATCAACACAACTATACCATGCAGATGTAGCTCGTTAATCCATCAACATAAATATTTAAATCGATCTGGTGCAGGCTGGATTCAGTACGCTGTTGTTGATTTGCAAATTAATGACAACTAATTAATTTACAAATCAACAATGAAAGCCAGCAGCATATGATGGATTTTAATATTAATGTTGATAGACTCACGAGCTGCATCTGCATGACACATAGTTTATGATATTTGTTTTTACTAGTATTTAGTTTGTTTTGTTTTCTCTCTCTCTCTCTCTCTCTCTCTCTCTCTCTCTCTCTCTCTCTCTCTCTCTCTCTCTCTCAGAGCAGTCATTGTGCGAGGACCGACCAGGTGGAACAGTAGTAATAACTCATCGAGTAAGTAATCTGAATTAAACTTGCTTACAGCGAAACTCAAAACAAACTAGAGGAGCACCTCCACCTACGCTGGCGGAGGTATGCGCTCTACCGATCACCTCCTTGTCCTAAATGGAATTACTTCTTCCTTGGCGAATTTCCACGTCTGCCCACCAATTTTCGTGAACATCGATATATAACTTAGTGGTTCCTACGCTGGCGGAGGTATGCATTCTACCGATCACTTACTATATGACACTACTTCTTCCTTGGTACATATCCTATCTGCCCACCAATTTTCTTGAGCATCAGTAAAACTACTTTTGAGATATCTTCTATACAGACAATCAAACGAACAAAGAAACAAACAGAAAAACGGAAGCAAAACTGTAAACTCTGTCCAACTTCGTGTCAGAGGTGAAAACAAATGGATGGATGGTTTAATAACCACTGATAGTTAAAATGTTCTTAGAAAGGTACGAAAGTGTCTATTCTACTGGATTCCTCTTCACAACAAGGAATAACTTAAGATTTTGTTTCTGAGGGAAATATACACTTAATAACATAAGTTATAATTTCATAACTAATATTAATGCTTCATCAGTACATTTCATTGAAGATTTAGTAAACACATAAGACCAGCTAAGCAAGAATAAAGTCTATCTTCATCCTTCCCATAAAACACCCGCCCATCATAATGTCCGAGAGCATCCATGTGCAGGTGTCTGATTCAACTGATCTGAAACATCAGCACTCTGGGATAAAAAGATTTAAACCTGTGGTTCTCAATCTTCATTACTTCTTTATCCCATTGTGGTTCCTGACAGATCCCCGTGGACCATTTTTACATGGACCCCAACACCTAAGAACACAAAAACCTTAAAAGCTGAAATTACAGGAAGAATAACGTAATGCCATAGCATTATTATGAAACAGTATTTTTCATTGATAAATTAATCAAAATACAGTGGCCCCAACTTGAAAAATAGAAACAAATATATAAAGACTTTTCTATTCAAATCAAATATCTGTACTGTATATATAGTTTTGTTTTGGCTGGGAGGTTATGAAACCTAGGCTGGTGTTATTTACCTTTGCGTTATGTTATGTTATTTTTAAAGAAGTAGACATAAATAGTTTAGTCAATTTTACTGAACCTGCAAACATAATCCATCGACGTATAGAGAATGTATCCAAACATAAACAAGCCTGCGTCAATATAACAACAATAAAAGGGAAATTGTGAACACCAACACACGTCATCCACTTGACTGGATTATAAAATTTAATCTCATAAAATGTATTGGCCAGCTACAACATCAAAAGTTGAGAGAGAGAGGGGGAGAGAGAGAGAGAGATGGGGGGGGGGGGGGGGTGCGCTAGAATAAACACACACATTGTTTGATTAAATGATTGACTGAGTGAGCGACACAATAAAAAAGACAAATAAACAGACAAAAATATATGAATATAATCTCAAACACACATAAGAGAGCGACACAGGCAGTAACAGAAAACCAAATGAAAATCATACAAGCATAAAATAGCATCGACGAAAGAAGTAATTAAGAACAAAAATATATGAATATGGTATGACATAAATACTGTTCAATAAAAAAATACATACATGAATGTTCGTGCAATGTTAACCCATTGAGCACTAGCTAATTATAAATAAAAGTACATCGAGAGACCGGCCGATTTGGCCAAATTTTATTTATATTTTCTTAAATGGCTGAAATAGGTGAGAAATGAAGAAAAAAAACCCATTCACCTCGGGCATTTGGGGGTCGTATGGGGGGGGGGGGGGGCAGCCTCAGACATCAGCTGTGGCCAGGAGGCCTTCAAAGTTCCTGCCCGGCCAGCCACAGCTGAGCGCGGCACCATGGCAGATGATTGTACGATGCGTCCAGTTTTAGAGTGACGGTTATTTACACCACCCGAGCATTATGTGTGCCTTTATGTTTCATATCCTGACGCCGGATCTCCCACCGTCAACAGCTCCACATCGCCACTGAGAAAACTCGATCATAATTTGAGTATTTCATAACCCTATTCCCTTTATTCATTGCATGAACAGTAGTTAGGTGCTTGTTTATCCTCCACATAGTGTTGTAGTGTCCGTGCACGTTATTTTATTGCTTTTCTGACTGATAAACATTGTTGTTTACATTTGTTACCCTAGCTTGTAGCAGACGACGAGTACCTCAAATCGACCTATATTTGTATTTTCTTATTAACTCTAGTAGTTATGTATTCAGTATCCTACTGTAGCTATATATATCTGTAATTTTAGTTGTTGCTTGCATGATCTTGTAGTAACCTTTGACTAATAACTTTGTTTATCTAAATATATTCCTGCTTGACTAGCCTACAGTGACACCAGCGCCATCTGTTTATACAGTATATTAACCCCTTGTGTGCAGTTACACTTTATTCTTATATAATCTCTATTTGGTGAATTGTATATTTAGTTACATATTCTATTATATATATATATTTGTTTTGCTTTTTTAGGTAGGTTATCACCCCTGGTATCCTATTTCTTTGTATTTCATAATTTTTGATTTCGGTTAGTCTAGGCTATCATCCCTGGTGGCCTACTTATGCGTACTTCAATTTTTAATTTTCAGGTAGGCTATCACCGCTTGTGGCCTATTTCTGCGTACCGGTATTTCATCATTTTTGTTTTCAGTTATTTGTGTGTTCGGTTAATCTAGGCTATCATCCCTGGTGGCCTATTTCTGCGTACTTCAATTTTTAAATTTTCAGTTAGGCTATCACAGCTGATGGCCTATTTCTGCGTACCGGTATTTCATAATTTGTGTTTTCCGTTATTTTTTATTTTGGTTAGTCTAGGCTATCATCCCTGGTGGCCTATTTCTGCGTACTTCAATTTTAAATTTTCAGTTAGGCTATCACCGCTGGTGGCCTATTTCTGTGTACCGGTATTTCATAATTTTTGTTTTCGGTTATTTTTGTTTTCGGTTAGGATAGGCTATCACCCCTGGAGGCCTACTTCTGTTTAAATAAAAATAAAAAAAAATTCGGTTCGGCTATCACTGCGTATTTAAATTTAATTTTGTTTTGTTTTAATTTTCGGTTAGGCTATCACCGCTGATAACCTATTTGTGCGTATTTCAAAATATTTGTTTTCGGTTAGGCCTATTTAAGTAAGTGAAGCGACCTGAAGTGAGTGAAGTATTTTTAAAGTGAGATAAGTGTTTTTAAAGTGAGATAAGTTTTTTTAAAGTGAGTTAAGTGTTTTTATAGTGAGTTAAGTGTTTTTAAGTGAGTGAAGTGATCTGAAGAAAGTGATTGTCACCATGCCTCGTGCCTGTACGAACTGCGCTGGTAGGTTTGGTTCTTCCATGTTTGCTCCTGCCGATCCACAAGTCTGACGACTCTGCCAGCAGCGAGAGGATTTGACAGCGAAATTGGATGAAGCCCACAACAAGATCAACGGCCCCTCATTCACGGAAGCTGGAATCACTCCAAGAGTTGGTAACACATATAAACGTTGGAGTATCACTAACTCCAAATTGTTTCAACTCCAGCATCCACCAACGCCCCCAATGTAAATCTGCCAACAATCCAACACCTGTTTTTTTTTTTTTCCAGTAGCCACTGCAGCAAAGGCTTATGATGCAACCTGAGCCGAAATCAAACCAGGACAAGCACACCCTGTTCATCTTAGTCTTGTTAAACTGGCACAACGAACAATACCACAAGGGGCACTTAATATTGGACTAGAAGATAGGCTAGATCTGCTACAAATGTACGCTAATTCAAACCCTCGAACTATGTAAGCTGGATGGAACCAAAACTAGTAAACCCTCCAGAGTTATCTACTGGGTAACGGGGTATCAATTAGCTGGGTTAAGTGTACTTCTACAAAGGATATTCTGAAAAACGTCTGATGCTCTAAGATGCTCGTCGAATATAGAACAGGAATAATGCAGGGGGCAGGACACCAAAGCGTCTATCTTAAGTACACCAAAAAGTAGGATACATATATATATGGAAACAAGAGAGTGCAACAACTCTGTGACAGCACTAACAACAGTAACTCAAAAAAAGTACTTCCTTAGCCAAAGTAACAGCCATACTGGGTTGTGCACTATGCATCAACCTAGGCTAAAACAATACGTGAATAATTGCTAAAGCATACACAGTTAAAGTTAATAAAAAAAATGCTGTCTTTCTTACTAATAAAGTCTAGGAGCGGCATAAAGGTACTGGGAGCCTAGGCAGAGCTCAAGCATGCTCGCAGCCTACTGTCTCCCCTGAACAGATTTCCCTTATCTTACGTTAAGTGACTAGGAGGCTCTCTTGGTAATTCCAGATCTCAAGTATCTGGTCTAACCCTGGCGCTCCTCAAAGGTTAACAAAATGAGTTAGCAAGCATACAAGCAAGAGTAGGCAAAAGCCCTTCGCTTGTATACTGCTAAGCTCGCAAAGGAAAATATGCACAAGGGTGTACTACAAGCTACCTCGCTCCGTCGAAGTCGTACAGGCTCTGACTTGCCATATTACCTAACTCAGACAACGACCAAAGATACCCTCCACTGTCTAGCATTAAATAGTAATAAAGAACAACCAAATAATTAGAAGCACCCAACAATATGAATCCCTGTGACTATGATTCTAATAACCTCTAAAGCTAGTGCAAAACATATATGTGAGAACAGGCGCTGGTAATACGCCTGGCCGACTATGGAAGTCGTATGCGAGAACCAGAAGGGATCGGTAATTGAATAAAGATAAGTATGGAAAAGAAGAAGTTCAGAGGGAGAAACAGTAGTAAAGGGGGTTAGATATGAGACAGAATGCGAGGAACATGCAGGACCAAGTGCTCAATGCCGCCGACCTCCGAGCTGTCAACACCTCGCAGCTGCTCTCCGATAATGCGTTACCTTGTGTGAAGTTGATAGGAGTGTCTAAGTGTTGTCCCGGAAATTTATATGTGCATTTCAATAAGTAATTAGGTGGTTTATGAGCAATTCAGATTTAATTGGATATTCCAAGTAATTGAAAATATGGATTAAGTAAAACAGTTCCTGGAGTGAGATGGGATAGTGGGGCGATTGTTGTTTTTAGGCTGGCAGACGACCACCGTCGCGATGGCGGGAAGGCGTGAAAGCCTAGCTGGGGATGAGGAGGATTAGGAATTTGAAGGCTTTATCACCGAGGACAAGGATGATCAGTTGGCAAGTATGAAAAAACAATTAATGGGTCTTGTGAGATGGAGGGGAGTGATGGAAAATTGGAGGAAGGAGTTAGGGGCTAAAGTAGAAGTTTTGTCCGATATGTGTGGCGTTACTAGCGGGGTGGATAGGCCTAGGCCAGTAAGTGACAGCCTAGAGGCAGTGATGGCCAGAGTAGACGAGTTAGCGTCGGAAAATGTGGCACTCAAGGCTCAGCTTAAGGAATATGAGGGCCACCTGAGTGAGGAAGTAAAAGGAATTAGTGAGGTAAAAAATGAGTGGACAAGGGTAGAGAGTGCCACGATGGTAGCCCTTGAAGAAATTGTGAAGGAGCAGAAGGAAGAGAGAGAAAAGGAAAAGAAAGAGTTTGAAAAAATGTAGTGCAAGTTTTAACACCTTACGAGCGGCCTATGCGGTTTATTTATGTGTACCGCACAGCGGGGTGTTTTTAGCCAAAATAGGGCTGTTTACGTGATCATTTTCATGCCTAAATAAGACCCAGAACGTAAAACAAGTACCTATCCCTGAACGGGCATAAACAGAGCTTTCGAATGACACCATAACGATCCTTGTATGATGGATAGTTTTCTTGCAATAACCGTGCAACGCGAGTGCACAAGCAGGTAATTCGGTACTATCAGTACATAATTGAGTATGTAGCGAGTGAGAGAGGGAGGAGGGATCTGAGATTTTGTGTCAGTAGGTTCGCCGCGGTGGTCTGGAGCAGTCATACGCTCGCTAGTCTCCTGCCACCACTTGTCTCTCTCTCTCAGCCACATTACGTGCTGAAATTGCCACTCGAGTTATGTCGAGCGCCGCCACATAGTCCAGCTTTATTTAACTCGACTTATGTTGCTCGCCGCTAAATAAGGGTTAAAGAAGAAAGAGAAGGTAGTGAGAGAGACAATAGATAGAGGTAAGTGTGTAGTAATCTTTGGAGATGTGGAAAGCACCTGGCAGATACGAAGGTAAGAAAGGAAAGGGATGTTGTGAAAGTCAAGGGGATACTGGATTACTTAGACGAGGGTTATGGATGGGTAAAAGAACTGGAGGAGGTGAGAAGGTTAGGAATATATAAGAAGGGCGAGATGAGACCACTAAGAGTGGAACTAAAGTTTAGATCAACAGCAGAAGCAGTAGCCAATGTGAGCTGGAAATTAAATTCGACAGAGCTGAATCATATAAGGGTAAAAAAGGACCTAAGTGTAGAACAACGAGTACGGGTAAGGGGACTCCAAGGTAAGGCTGATGAACAGAATGGAAAGTTGTCTGAAGACCAGAAGAACAAATTTTGCTGGAGAATAATGGAAGGGCAGTAAGGAAGTGGTACATCAGTAGCCACCAAGAACCGAAAGTAAGAGGAGTGATAGGGAAAGAGACAGAGAGACAAGTACGAAGTCAAAGCAAGGAGACGGAGCGAGAGATAATGCAGGGAGCAGGGGACCGGAGAGAGAGCCAGGATGTGGTGGAGAGGGTGGAACAGAGGGAGAGAGAGGGGGGGGGTGAGTTGAGTTTGTGGGGGTGTTGGAACTGGGTCAGGGAAGGGATGGAGGAGGAGGAGGTGAACCTGGTAGGAGGCAGAGAGGGAAGAGAAACAAGGAGGTGCATGCAAATATACTGTGCTGCTACACTAATATAGATGGAATAAACAGTAAAAAGGTAGAGTTAGATAATATATTAAGAAATGATCAACCACAGATAGTCTGTTTGACAGGAGACAAAGCTGAACCAGAACTTTGCCAGCTACATAGTGTTTAGTGAAGGATATAATATATGGAGAAATGATAGAAAGGGTAAAAGGGGAGGTGAAGTGGCAGTATTAGTTAAGAACCCTATGACAGCAAAGCACGTGGAGTTAAATAATGACAAGGCAGAAATAATGGCAGTTGAACTTAATGATTATAGAAGGAAAAAAGCTAGACATAGCAGTAGCTTACATGCCACCAAAGACCAGAGCATGGAGGGAGTTGGAGTTTGAGGAGATGGTAGAGGATATGATTCAGTCGTTGAGAAGATTGCTTTTAAGGAAGAATCGATTGATCTTGGTAGGAGATTTCAACTGTAGTGAGGTTGATTGGGAATCGGGAGATGCAGGGCCAAATCAGAGATCTTGGGGAAGTCGGCTAGTGGAGTTGGTTACGGAAAATGTACTTGCACAACATGTGAAGGAAAATACAAGAATGAGGGGTAATCACGAACCTTCTAAACTCGATCTGATTTTGACAAAAGTTCCTCACGAAATTAGTGATATAAACTCTCTATGTCCTGTAGCTGTAGGTAAAAGTGATCACCTATTACTAAAAGCGTAACATCCCGCCCAAGATGTGGACGTTTTAACCTCAGGTAAACGCCACATCTGACCAGACAGAATGCCCACAAACCCCGCATCACCCTGCTACTCCCCAAGTTGTGAAAAACAGGGCACACTCACAAACGTAAAAACACTTCATATATAAAAACAAATCTTCACAACACTTCCCCAAAATAATAGTATCACTTAACAATGTTACGCTCAACGAGTAAGCTTCACCAAAGCCTAGCCTACTAAGAATAAAAACTCAGAATGTCTTAGATTCTTGCTGTAACATACTGCACTTATATACTATCAAAAGAAAGAGTTTTTATGTGAGGTTTTGTATTATTTTAATATATTGTTTTTGGCGGCTTTGCACTACAGGGGCAAGCCTAATTTTTCTCCACTCTCAAACCAACACTGACTGAATGGCGAGGGTTCTCCTTAAAACATACCCTCCCGTGACAAACAATCAGCCAGAACATTATCAGTGCCCTTAACATGCCACACATCCAAACTGTGTTCCGGCAGCCAAACAACACCTGGCACTGATAAAGTGCCCAGTCCATCACAAGACTGGCACTTCTCTTCGCTCTCGCCGGCAACAGGACCCTCCCAATAACCTTTCACTATTTCCACCTTAGTGGTAAACGAGGCAGCCCCGATGCGGTCTATGGGGTCGTCAACTCTGGGTAATGTATAGGCGTCTGTCAGTGATGAGGCACCAACACTCTTGCAATCAACACAACACGGATCTTGCCACTCAACTCAGGTTGCAAAATCACTGGCAACGACCACTCACGATATCCCTTATCCCTCAGACACTTCTCGAACATGGAGTCCAGCTCTGCTTTTACGACAGGCTGTCGAGCAGGATTTATACGGTAGGGAGCCAATTTGAGCTTTGCACTGTCTCCAGCTCTATGTCGGGTGCCACCCCGGACATCAGGCCCGGAGAATCAACAAACATGCGGACGTACTGCCACAGCCTAGTAAACAACTTCTCTTGGCGCTTAGGAACAAGAGGTTGAAACTTATCTCGAAGAACAACATGCTCATTGCCCTCCCCCAACCCAGCCGGGAACGCAGTCTCTAAACTATAGTCTCCCTCTTTCTCCACCTCTGTCCCTAAAACAGCCAGGTCATGAGAGGGACAATCTGTACCACCTGTGCAGTCACTCCCACAGTTCATAAGTGCTAAGGTTCCCTGCCGATACCATACATGCGCACACCCCGCATTCCTTTGCGGCTACACCTGCCTGCGCAGCATCACCGCCTTCAGCTCCACGGCCAGATACAGTCGGTCTATGGTATGGCTGTTGCATTTTAATAGGGCAGCATTGGGAGGCTATGCGACGGTCGGGCGCATCTATTCCATAGTTAACCTCACCAATCTGCTTAATGTCCTGATACTGACCACCACCCTTAGCAGCCATGGGTCGACCCTGAACTGACAACCATGCCAAAGCCTCGTCGCCCACCTTGAACAACTTAGACAACGAGGCCAACGTTTTACTCACACCCAAGTGACCTGCCAGCGGAACATCGTGCACCGCATGAGTTGTGAGGCCTGGGTGCTTGGCAAAAACAGTGGGGTATAAACCGAACAGGTGCTGGATCGCTGCACGCTGTTTGCTCAGGCAGGTGCTCAAGCGCTTCCACAGCCACCTGACTCGTGTTCCCCGCCCACTGCCACTGATCCGCCGAGACATGACAATCCCAACTTTCCTCCACCTGTGCCTCACTGCCCCCCTCTCCTTGTCCACCTTGGCCGCTGCAGACCAACACAGGGACAGTAGGCTGCTCAGGGTGGGCGCCTCACAAAACTCCTTCAACAGGTTCACATGACATGCTTCCCCGTCCTCATCGAGTTCAATAGCCCCGTTCCCACAACTCTCAAGACTAGGATCTTCTAGTTGCATCCGTCATATATCAGAGGGTGCCAACCTGTCCAAGTGCTCCTGGTGCAGCTGTGGCCATCCCCGAAACTGGGTTTGCTCAAGCCTAGTCTGGTTTCACCTGGGAACGTTTCTGTCGCGGAGTGCTATCACGCCCTACCATGTCACTAGGGGGGACAGGTTCTGGGGCCACTCCGGACCTCAAAAGTGGTGCAAGTACCGAGTCACCAAGGAGTGTCGCTGGGTCCAAACTCTTAACCCGACCACCAGCCTTGACTTTCTCCTTCCGACCCTTCCTCCGCTGGTCTGAAACCTGGGTACTAGGCTGTGATCCTGAGCGAAACTGAGAGCTGGTGACAGCACACGCCTTCTGCTGCATCTAGGCACCTCTCGAGTCCCTCTTGCCCCTCCCTACTCGTGTCGGCCGCCCTCTCGTGCAACGACTCGGCAACGACCTCGGAAGTAGGCACCGCAAAGTCGTTACCGAGAAGGAGGTCGACCCACGCAACTGGCAATTTCTCTACAATCCCCACATCCAACTCCCATGTCACATCATCCACCACAAGCTCCACTCTCACCAGCGGGTAAGACCGCACAGCATTGATGCCTTGAACCACTACAATCTGTTACGTCCTGGGATATATAAACACTGGGCTCTTTCTATTGGACTAAGTATGCGGCAACAAGCAACAACGGAAAACGATAGATCCAACCATTATCTATAAACCCAGGCAAACAAACCACCCTAAACCGTCAAGAGTCCTGCTGGACATCAAGGTATCCTATGACTCTGTTACAGGGTGCATGCACTATAGACTGCTGATAGTCAAGCAGGCTATATAAAAGATCACACAATTAAGTTGACTTAAAGCTTCAAGGAAAAGATAGATAACGGAATTAAATTGCAGAAACAATTTAATAACAAACTAGAAGAACGGACCTTTAACGTTACGTTAATTAATACAACTACTCACCCCTGCGTGAAAGAAGGTGAAAGCAAACAGTCCTCAAAACATCGTACCGGTAGACAAGATGCGGGGTTCTAAACTGCATGCGGCTACTGTAGGATCTGATGCTTAGCAAAGAAAGTACGTTACGGATTTAGAGAACTCTCAACTCATAAGCAGGAATAAATACTAGTGATAGGACCTACAGTGTATAATGGCATAGGTATAATTAAATAAAGGCAGCAACTCGCAACATAACCACATACAGGTGTGCTTCTCACTCTTAGTCAGGCAAGCCTGCTCGGACAGAGTCTCTAAGCCACACCCCGACTTACAATGCTCACAAAAACGGTAAACTGTTGCACAATAACAAGCATACAGAGATAATAAACCCCTAGCTGTTAATCTGCCAGGTGGCAGAGGTCTAGCCGGAAGGATATAGGCTTCGGATACCCGGGCTGAGCCACCTGCTCTAGCCTAGGGACGTTCCCAAGTCTGTGCGCCAAATTACTCTAGTTGAAAGGGTGCTCTCTTGAGAGACTCAGATCGCAAGTATCTGACTCCTCTCCTGGCGACCCTAAAACAAAAGCAAGACGTGCTAGCGCAGTGCTGAAGTGGACTAGGCAAGGGCCCTCACACAACACAACACTCGACACACAGGACACAGACAAGAAAATGCTACCAGACTCCCAGGGGTAGCCGAGTAAAGTCGTGCGGGTCCACAGGACCCGCACCAGCAGACTTTACTTCAAGGATCGCAAAAAGCCTCCCCTCCGGTCTAGCCCCTGCTAACCTGACACCAGAACACCTTAGCAAACATGAAACCACCAAATATGAGACAACAAAAAAGCTTCCTAGGTCTCATTAACAATTACATCCTGCATAAGGCCCAAAATCCTCTCTAGTTATCTGAGAGCTCCCTCGTTAATACAATAATAGATATAAGGTCTATCAAGGGGATGGGATAATTAAATAGATTGGTGAAGTAGTGGAAGGAAGGTATACAAAGTAAGAGAGAAAGTTTCTAAGTTGGGTTGAGAGGGATAGATATCAAGGGGGGTCCGAAGGGTACGACAGTGAGGTGAGCTCTGAGTCTTGAATCTGTCTGGACCCCGCCCTAGGCATGCAGAATCCATCCCAGGCTTGGCAACACTCAACACAGTTGCCGGGTCAAAATCGTCTACCCCCCGCGTGAGTCGAAACTAAGCCTACCGTTGCCAACAAATGCATATGGCAACATCAGGCTCATCCCAAGCTAGACTCTCCGCGCGAAGCAACATCCCCCAGCCGGTCTCTCTCTCCCGCTCGTCTCCTCCCCACTCTCACTAGACTTACATCTTATATATTATAATGAAACAATCAACTATCGAGAATAAAATATACTAAGATGCGTTGGTTAATAATAAGGGCAGCTACAAGCTGTGAAACAACATAAGAATATCCCAGACATTAGTTACATTGTCGTAGGATATTATACTAAGGAAAAGCTTGCCGGCCGGGTGCCGCCAGGCGGTTCCTAAACGGCTGGGCAGCCGACGCACACGCATGCCCGCACGTGGCTACTATGCAGAAGCGTCACACCTCCCCCAAGATATAAGACCCTTGACTAAGTTCTTCATATCTAACAGAAAGCTTCTCATAGTACCACACACTGTTGGGACACAAGGCACTATATATAAACAAAATAAAGACTGTTGTGCTCCACCGAGCAAGTTCAACTAACTTAGCTACAATAAGCGAAAACATTCAACTTAGATACTGCTACAACATCTTATACAAAATTCTACACGTTATAAAAAAAAAAAGAGTTTTTATGAGGTTTTTGCTTTTTTAACTTGTTTTTTTCCGGCTGAACTACAGTGACAGCCTATTTTCCTCCACACTCAACCCTCAATCCTGTGGCAGTCTACCCAACATCATCCACCCTTGATAGACAATCCGCTATCACGTTATCAGAACCGGCAATATGGCGTATGTCCAGATATACTCCTGAAGCATGAGTGACCACCTGGTCAGCCTCATATTCCGGTTATGAAACTGATTCAAGAATTTCAGAGGGTGATGATCGGTATAAACCACTACGACTGGTCCGAAAGCAGGAACATATACATCGAAGTGCCTGAGCGCCAGCACTATCGCCAGGCTTCTTTTTCAATTACAGAGTAATTCCTTTGTGCACTATTGAATTTTTTACTGTAAAAAGTAACTGGATGTTCGATACCTTCATCAGCTGTCTGAAACAAGACAGCCCCAGCCCCTACGCCACTGGCACTCAGGTCGCCAGCTGAAAAGGTCTGCTGAAGTCCGGGGCCCTGAGTATAGGGTGGGTACATAACAGGTGTTTCACCAAGGAAAACGCCTCTGCACACTCAGGAGACCACCGGAACTTCTTGTCCTTAGATAATAAGTCAGTTAACCCGGCAAGCGCGATAGGCCTCACGGAAGGCTTCCTATAGGAAACGCGATAGGCCTCACGGAAGCAAGACCATAACAAAATCCTTCCAAAAAAAAAAGGGCCTATCAAAACAAAGGATTTTGTCTCAGGTGAGATAATTCCCCTCTAGTATCATCCATGTGTTCTCACCCCTCCCCCTCCCTCCTTCCCCACCTTATTCCCCCCTCCCCCCCCTCCTCAATTATCACCTACTTATCCTCTTATTATCCTCATTTACTGGTTATTTTTCTCTCCCGCGATAATGTAGCACAAGTGAGTTGCATAAAAGATCGTTATGCAACACCCAGACACCGGCACACACCGCCCCGCTCGTCACAGTTGACTCCCAGACAGCGAGAGGGGAGGGCTGCCTGTGGCTCTCTCTCGCCTGAGATTATGACCGGGTGGCCAATATCTTCGTTTTTTCACTTGCCCAAATGCTTTTCCCACTTATTTTAGCACTCTTGAAGGTTCATATATACATCATATATGTAAAATAAAAGCATACCGAAAACAAATAATGCTTTATATTGTAAATATAACGAATTCTGTCAGAATCCAGGGCTAGAAATGCACAAATAACTACCCTAGCACCTAGGTCTATATCGCGCTTGTCAGGTTAAAGGTGCAAGTACAGTCGAATAGCCTTTAATGAAGCGACGATAATAGCCTATCATACCTAGAAACCGCATGATTTGTTTCTTAGTCGTAGGCTGGGGAAACTGATCGATGGCTTTAATATTTGTCTGTGGAGGGCACACCTGACCCTTCCCCACCTCGAACCCCAGGTACAAAACTGTGGCTTTGACAAAATCGCACTTACCCAGGTTTACCACCAAACCTGCTTCATTCAGTTTATTAAAAAGCTGTCCGATGTGAGCACAGTGACTGTTAGAATCCTCGTCGTATATTATGACATCATCTACAGTAGGTACACCGTACAGGTGGGAATGTCGGCTACAATGTTGTTCATTAATTTCTGAAACTTTGCAGGGGCATTTTTCAGCCCGTATGGCATGACATGCAACGATATGTGGCACCGTCCACCACAAACCCACACACCTCTTGCGCTCGCTCAGACAAGGGCACTTGCCAATAACCCTTAACAAGGTCTATCTTAGTGAGGAACTTGGCTTTTCCTATCTTATTCACACTGTCGTCCATGCGAGGGAGAGGGTAGGCATTTGTGGGGGTTAAACCATTCAACCTGCGGAAATCTATACAAAACCGCACCTTGCCGTCTGGTTTGGGCTGCAGTGTGACTGGGGAAGTCCACCTTACTGCACCCTCAGAAATCAGCCCACGTTTCAGCATATAATCCAGCTCTTCCCTAAGTGCTGGTAATTTAATAGGGGGAACACGGTATGGCACTGATTTAAAGGGCCGGTGGTCCCGAATTATCGACATCGTGCACCGCTTGAGTAGAGAGGCCAGGATGCTCCGCAAAGCAGCTGGGTTTGAATCAAACAAGTGCTGCACAGCTACACGCTGTGCTCAGGCAGGTACAATATCAACGCTTGAGCCACTTGTCTAGAATTCCCCGCCCACTGATCCGCGGAAACATGACAATCCCAATTATCCTCCCCCGCAGCTGACTGTCCCTTCCTCCTTCTCCACCACGATCGCTGCAGATCAACACCGGGACAGTGAGAGGCTCGGAGGGGCGCCTCACATACTCTTTCATCAGATTTACATGGCAGAGTTGATTCTTTTCTTACGATTCAGGAGTAGCTACTAAATAGTCGAGATAAGAAACCTTCCTTACAAACCCGATACGGACCAGAATACTTGGCAGACAAGGGGTGTCCCACCAGAGGTAGTAGTATCAGTACCTCCTGATCTACTTCAAAACTCCCTCAGCTTCACCTTCTGGTCGTAATCTGTCCTTCATCTGAGCTTGTGAACTCATAAGGTTCCGACCTGCTACCTCCAAGCTCTTTAGCATTCTCTCACGGCTTTCAACAACAACATACTTTAGAAGCGAGCATGGCTTTGTGACTCCCTCCCAGATCTCCTTGACTATGTGGAGGGGCCCCCTGACCCTGTGTCCAAAACCAACTCGTTCGGGCTAAATCCCAAGCTCTCCCCAGGTACTTCTCTCGCAGCAAATAAAACGTATGGGAGACCTAGATCCCAGTCCTTCCCATTTTCCATGCAATAACACCGCAACATACTCTTGAGAGTCGAGTGCCACCTTTCCAAAAACTCCCTGACTCTCGGGATGGTAGGCAGATGACACCACAGACACTATCCCATGTTGCTGCATGGTCTGCTTAAACAGAGCAGAAGTAAAATTGGATCCCGTGATCAGACTGGATCTCCTGAGGGTAGCCATAACGAGAGAAATAGACAAGCAGGTTTTTTACAACAGTCTTAGCCATCCGTTACGCATGGGGTAAGCATCTGGATACCGTGTTGCTACATCCATTACAGTTAGTAAAATTTATTGCCGGCACTAGTGGGGGGCAATGGTGCCACCACCATATCGATAACTACTGTTGCCTTGAAGGGGGCCCCAATGACAGGGATGGGTTGTAACGGGGCTACGGGACTGACCTGATTTGGGGTTTCCCAAACAACTTGGACAACGTTTGATTTTTGGAACACTGTGACACCCATGACACGACACTCGCCCTTTAACCCAAGGCCACCAGGGAAAGCTTGCTCAGAGCTGCACCTCCGCTCTTACGTGCCCCCAGGTGCCACCTGCCAAAAGGCACATCCTGAGAAGCAATCTCATTAAGCTCTAATGGCACACCCTCGTGTACTACTAAATGCGTCCAACTACATCCTGACCCGCAATCCCAACAGCTTTTTCTTGGGAGTCAAGATGTCTACCCTGATACAAGATCCCCTGCGTGACAAGAAAAAATCACCAGGCCTGCGTCATCCCCATCGGTCTCCAGTTCGATAGCACCATAATACCACACGCCCTGGACTTCAGGATTCCAGCCTGCAGAGGAACATATATTCAGCAGGTGCGAGATTATCCGAAGGGATCATCTTAAATAATTTATTTCCACCGAGAATTGTCCCGCTGACTGCCATCCTTCCTCCACGCTGTCGCAAAACGATGCGTTCGTCGACAGAGCCTCTTCCTGCCCTGCACCTGCACTAGCACGGTTGAACAGGCCCCGGGGCCTCTCCAGGACTCTAAAACATAGGTGCCAAATAATGACGTCACCAAGGAAACACTCCGACCGATGTACTACAAAACTCTCCAATTGACCATACACATTGGCCCGTTTTCTTGTGACCTTTCCTCCAACGGTTTTGTGATAGACTTGAGGGAGTGGTGGCTGCAAGGCTCGGGCTGTCTGAGAAACGCGGTCCACAACCACACGCCATAGTTTGTTACGCTACACTTCCTCAACCCACTCCTGTTCCTCCCTACTAACGTCTGGCCGCCTTCTCGAGCAACGACCAAGGTGTGAAAACTTAGAAAAGCAAGGGCCACTGCCAACAGTCGTTGCCGAGGGAGAAGGTCGACGGTCCCAACAGGCAAAGGTCTCGTGACAATACCTACATCTCCAGCACGCTCCTTATGCGCCACCACCACCCAACTCCCGCTCCCATCCGCCACCCAGCGGGTAAGCGGACTTCGTAGCATTGATCCACAGAACTAGCAACCACCGAGCAGCGTTAATCGGCCTACCAGTAAATTCCGTAACAAAGGTCTGAGCAAGCCGCCCGTATCACGTGCAATAGCTTAACTCCTCTGCCTCTCTTCGCCAGCCCTACCTCACATAAATACCCCACCAATGCCCTCTATGACGGCACAGTAAAAGAACATCGCGGGACAGGGAGCCTTCGAGCTTCCGGACTATCTTGAACACAAAGGCATGGTTGTCCCAACGCGATGACGAATCCCGATCCCTTTGCAAACTCCAAGAAAGATATAGGGCCGGCACCCCTATGCTGAGGGCCACTGACACATGACCTTGCATTTGGTGGCAGTTTGTTCGCGACAACCGCATTTGCATAAGTGGACCCTCCTTGTGGACTATGCAAAGCACTTCTTTCCTCTATGGTTTCCCTTGGGAGCCAAGAGTGGGACTGGATACATTAGCCTTCTTACTATCTGGGACGCGGTACTTTGAGTTTATGTTCAGTTTATTGTCAGTGCTAGATGGTTTTGTGTATTTATGTGTATGCAAAAGTCTTGGGAGGGTGAGGGGGTTACGATCCTTTGCAAACGACTCAACTCCTAGCTGCTGCTTCGCACCCTCGAATTAATGACAGTCGGAGGTCAGCCATTTCTGCTGACTGCTGGAGAGTTCTAGGATGTTTTCAATTAATATTTAATGTACAGTCCACGCCTGTGCATCTTAAAGAACTGCTTCAAAGAGCCCAGCTCACGAACTCATCAAAAGTAAGTGCCATCTCAGAACGCAGCCAATGTAGTAGTGCATAAAGAACAAGTCCAGGGCGTTGAGTTCTAGGATAGGTTACTATCCTTGCCCGTAGTTGACACCACGAAACTTGCAAGCGGTAAGTGTTAGTTGCTGGTTTGTAACTCATTTAGGACCGTAGGCACAGCCTTCTTTGGCTCAGAATAAATCTACACAGGACTCTTAAAGGTAGTGCATTCATACGCTTTTAGCACCTTACGGAGGAGTATGATGAAACTAATGCTGCCCACTTTTCCTGAGGCCACTGGTGTTCCTGACACTTATTCTCAAATAGCATAAAAAACTCCGTTACACATTGATTCATCGAACACAGGAAATAGTTTTAAGCAAGGTGGGACAATGATTGTTGCCGAGGTCCGTTACCTCCACCAATATTTCGCCACCCTGTTACCTCCACTCGAGATGTCTCCAGCTCCCTGTCAAGCCCTGATATACCTAGTTAGACTCTGCCTGCAGTTCGGCCTCTCGTATAGCTGGTCTCTCTGCTCGCCTCAGCATGAGCTCTAGCATACCTCAGCCTGCACAACTAGCCTGTTTCGTGGGCAGACTCAAACTGAGCTCTAGCCCTGTCTTTAGGTACGCACTCAATCACTGAGCTCTAGCCTGCTCGTTCGGTAGCCTCAACCTCGGCCATCTCAAGCCGAGACAAACAAATCTGGAGTCAACCCTTGAGGAGGGGAAGGTTTGCATTAAATGGGAGAGGGTCCCTGTGAGTTGAATTCCCACGCTGCCATTGAACATCAAAGTGGGGGTATGTACTAAATTCAGGCATCCTGACGTTTGATACGGGGGTAGAGTGGAGGGGGGGCTGGTGACCGTGGGCCCCACCAGTCGAGCTCCACCTAGGTCTCTCCCTTCTCAACCCAATATCAAAGTCCTCAGCTGATCTTTAATCATGCCACTTAAACCCTGGTGACCCTGAAGACCTGCCACACACTTTAAGCCATACTTATTCAGCTTCAACACCCTGGCAGC